>JAJJWW010000335.1:0-72521 GCA_023531295.1 Papaver armeniacum | reverse complement strand
GAAGGGTTGGTTTGGGAGGGAAGCGAAGAGAGTGTTGAGACCCGGAATAGTTGATTTTGGAAGAGTAGTTGTTTGACTTGTATCGAAAGTGAAAGCTAACATATGGAAATCTAACAAAATGATTTCTAAGTGTTGTATGCTCTTGACCAAGACTTGTTGTCACGGTGGAAATAGGTGAGACCTATTTATACAAGTCGAAGTAGAAAAACGTCTGCAGTATCGTAAGAAATAGAAAACGGATGAGTAAATGAGAGGAGGTGAGTAGCGGTAACGCACGGAATTGATGTTCTATAATGAGAAGCGTTTCACCATTACTCCATGTATTTACTAACCGCCTCACCCATGGTGACCTTTGTCTTGTAATGGGCGTAGTGTCTGCCGCACGTTATAAACCGCCAAACCAATACCCTAATAGCATCCCCGTTTGTGACATGTGTTGATGTCTCGGAGTGTTTTCGTGGAAAACATGTAGCATATTCTTCTTGTTTGACAAGTTGAGCTTGGGAGACTTGTCGGCTCAGTGGTGACCCTCGGCGGTCGAGATTTTGCATCTTGAGAGGAAGGGTGGCCGTTGATTGTGCAACCCTTCATTTTGGTAGCCGGCGGCATGAAGCATGACGGCATGGCTTTAACGTGGTTCGTTGGCCCAAGGGTTACCACGCGTTAGCTGGCAACCTTGGACGGCATCTTAGAGATCTTGCATCTCGAGATGGAAGGGTGGCATGGCTTGGCATAGTTAATTGTTGCAACCCTTCGTTTTGGGCCAAGGGTTGCCGCGTTAGCGGCATGGTTTAGGCGGGATGGGGATGGCTTGTAACTCTTCGTTTAGGCGCGGCCAAACTAGGGTTTTTGCATAGTTTGGCGCGGCCAAAATTAAGGCTTGGCGTTGGGCCAAGGGTTACCACGCATTAGGCGGGCAACCATGGACGGAGATCTGCATCTCATAGATCTGCATCTCGGATGGAAGGGTGGCTTGGAATAGTTGATTAGGGTTTGCAACCCTTAAAGCTGGGCACCTAGCGTCGTGCATGGAAAATTGGGATGGTTGGCATGGTTTAGCATGCCTCGGAGAGAGATGTGGCGTTGGGCCAAAGCACGGCATGCCATTGGCACATGTGGCGCGGCTGTCATGGTTTGCATGCCTTGGAGCAGAGACGTGGCTGGTGCGGCATGCCATTGGCACATGTGGTGCGGCTGGCATGGTCGGCATGCCTTGGCGCGGAGACGTGGCTGGCATGGTTTTCCATTGGCACGGTGGTGCGGCTGGCATGGTTAACATGCCTTGGCGCGGAGACGTGGCTGGCATGGTTTTCCATTGGCACGGTGGTGCGGCTGGCATGGTTGGCATGCCTTGGAACGGAGACGTGGCTGGCATGGTTTGCCATTGGCACGGTGGTGCGGCCGGCATGGTTGGCATTCCTTGGCGGGAGATGTGGTGGCATGGTTTGCCATTGGCACGGAGTGTGGGCCGGCATGGTTTGCCATTGGCACGGTGGTGCGGCTGGCATGGTTTGCATGCCTTGGAGCGGAGACGTGGCTGGTATGGTTTGCCATTGGCACGATGGAGTGGGAATTAGGGTTTTGGTATATACGCAGATGATGTCGGTCAATACTAAGGGCTCGCCGTGGAACATGACACATGTATGTAAGAAAAAAAGGTACCACGGTAATTCTTACGTAGGCATGCTGATTGATTGATAAATGCGATAGTGGTCGTAGTGACGTCATGTTAGATGTAAGGTTTTATGATTTTAACCCTAACCTAAAAACCACCATCAACCTTAAGTCCCCACTCGCTTAGCTCGGAACATGAGCATTGTTGCGAGGTAAGCATAAGATGGTGACAGGTAAAGACAAAATCGAAAAATAGCAAGTCATGAAAAGATGGTCGGAAGACCCTAGGCTAACCTTTTCCGAGAGGTAAGGAGAGTTCTCGATTCTCGTGTTGGCGGCCTTGTATAGATTCTACTTGTGGTGTTGCTGGATAGACCGTGAAGTGGTAAGATGTAGATTGTCGGCTTGGCTTGGTCACGCGTCATCTTGGCTGGGCTAGGGAACGCGGAGGTGCTGGCTTAGCGAGTTGTTGGTGTTGTTCGGCTCGAAATGGGAGCCGTAGGTATTGTGCGGCTCGGAATGGAGCTGTTAGCATCGGATCGGCTGGGAACGAGCCATTAGCGTTGGACCGCCTTGGAATTGGGCTTGGCATGGTGCAGAGCGGACAGTCAGCTTAGTAGGGCACGACGCAGATCGTTGGCCCGACGTGACGCTGGTTTGGACTTTGCACGGCATGGTGCGTACTTTTGGCACGGTGCTAGCTTGGTATGGCGCGGATTGGCATGGCGCGAATTGTTGGGGCCGTGCAGCTTGCTGTTGCGGGCTTGGTTGCTTCTTTTCTTGTATAACTCGAATCGAAATCTTTTTCCTTCTTCAAATTCGAAAGTGTTATGCCCATAAAAGGGGCGTTACTCCTTCTTCTCTTGTTACGTTGCTTAGGTTTTGCTTCCAAATCTGGTCTTTGGCGGCGAGGAGCAATAAAGCGGGCAAGTGTGTCTCAAACACGTACTTCCACGTTTTCTCAGCAAAACCTAATTATCTCGCACAGCCAGGCATGAGACTTTTCCTTATATTTGCTGGTAGAATAGGGTTTAATTAAGACCTGATGTCACACCTTAATTCACGGTTAGTATAAAGCTTTCCTTTTCGGGACTTTATCATTCTGCTGGATATAAGAGATGATCTTGAATCCTTCATTCGCACGGATCGTCCTGAAATCGTGCCCATCCTCTTTATAGGTATTGTCTCGTGTTTTCTCTCTCGGTTTTCATTTCGTCTTCTTTCTTATGTAGGTTGTTGGTGTAGACGGGGTGAAAACTTACCCCCCCCTCTGGTTTTGTAGCGTATAATGGGATCTTCCCGGTGGTAGCCGTACCTCTAACTCTTCGAGAGAAACTTTGGAATTGGCGAAAACCAATTTTCTTCTCATGAGGAGGTATTAGATAGAATTGAATCTGTTCCGTGAAGTCAAGCGGAATTATTCAGGACATACCTTCTATCTATCTAGGAGAAGTGCGGGTGCGTTTTCAGACCTTCTTGGTTTCGGTGAACATGGAGGAGGAATGGGAAGGTGACGAAGCACCCCAGTGCGTTGAGAGGCTTCGCGCAACAAAACTTCTTCACTACCCGATCACTAAGGCGGAAATCAGTTCGTTTCTCGGTTGAAATGACGGAAGATTGAGTTTGTGAAACTTTATGGGAAAACCAACGTAACTTCCCTATCCAAGACGGTGTCATAATCCTCGATTCTGATGCGGATGAATCGGTAAATCCTCCTCGAAAGGTCGCTGAGAAGACCTTTCGAGGAAGATGACACTGCGTTTGATGAAACTGAAACAACTTTCGGAGTAGACGCTGAAACCGTTGTCGGTGACATTGGTGGAGTCATGGTGGCATATGCTGGGTCGGTTGTTGAAGCGGATGTCGGGAAGGATACGGATGTTGTTGCTGCTGAGACGGCTTTCGTGTGGGATGTTGAGGTTGCTACCGCTGATGCGGCTTTCGGATGGAACCTTTGTTTGTAGAGATTGTTCGGGAAAGTGTTTGAAAGAGCTCTGACTGAGGCATTGGCAACTCGCGCACTAGCTTTCGTCGACTAGCTTCTCTTTTTATTGTTTTTATTTGTTGCGTAGTCGTCCTGATGCTTTGCAGACTCATCTTTACCTTTTTTGTATTCGTGGCGAAGTTAGAGTTTCGCCAGTTAGTATCCCGCTTGCGGTTTCTCATCTTTGAATAAAACTTCTTATTTGAAAGACCCAAATCTTCCATTAGAATGGGTTGTTCGACCTTCCATGTCCTTACATTATTCCCTTCAGAGCTTTGAATAATTGAATAAGGTATTTCTGGAACGGTTTCGGCTTTTCTGGTTGTGACCTGATGGTTAATGGTTTCTCGATGATTTGGGATTTATTTGGTATGTGTTTTTTTTTCTGAGATTCGGAAGACTCATTTGGAAGGAAAGGTATGCTTTAAATAAAAAACGAAACCCTAATGAAGAATGCAAGCAGTGCATTCATCTCGGGGGGATACAAATATTGAGTGGAAAGAGAAATTGTTGAAGAAAATACTAAAGGAAGAGTGCTGGGAGAGAAAGTAGAGCAGCGTTTTAGGTATTGAAAGGATTGAGCCATCGCGAGTGAACTATCACGCCCTCCAGCTTGTCTGTGTTGATGAGCTTTCAATAACCACCCAGAAGGACGTGTCTTCCACCGATACGGCTCGTCTTCTTTTCTTTGGGTAAATCGGTTCGAATGAATGCTATCTTCACCGTCATCTTTCCGACTTGAAACAAGGTCGCTTTGACCACCATCTCTCCGATTTGAAACGAGTTCGGGTGTTTTGCAACCGCTTGAATCTCGGTCTCGTCAGTTTCGACTGTATCTACCAAATTCTTGGCGAAGCGCTTGAATGGCCCAGCCTCCTACTCACATCTTTTGACAACGTCCGTCTTTAGTAATCGTCTTTGAGTCCCCATGACGGGATAAGGGAAGAAATGACTGGTTGTATAAAATATTGTTCGACCCGGACTTACTTGCGTTTGGAACCTATGAGTTAGCGCCAACGGTCTTTCTCCGGGTGATCGAGTTCCGTTGGTAAGTCGTTGATACGACACTAGGTTGGACGGCTTTTTAGAGATTCTTTCGGGTGTCGACATCGGCGGAGGGATGTTCCCGGTTTCGCTTTGTTGTCAAGTACCCACAAGTGCCCCAAGATCATGTCGTAACTTAGTTCTTTGACAATGTAGAACTTTCTATGCGTTATAGCGTCTCCCATCTTGATCTCGAGGCTAACGTAGCCATATGCGTTCAAGGCTTCCCCTTAGGGTTCTTGACTACGGACGGGGAAAGGGTAACCTATTGCTTCAAAATTCCCGCAGACTTTCGAGTCTTGAAGGTAACGATGTTGAAGTCGGGGGCCACGTCAATTAGTGTGTTGCCGAATTCAATGCCTTTTAAATAAGACGTGGTCAGCAGTCCCCGCTTGTGCTTTTCAATACAGCTTCTGAGAGAGCTTGGGCTCTTGGCGCGGCTTCCGTAGTAGGGAAAAAGCCGTTTGCCCGACACGACATGATTGAGAGCCGTGAAGATATCTTGACGCTGCACCTTGGAAAAGTAGAGAATTTCGCATATATGTTGCATCATAGATTATGCAGTCTCATGTGTAGTTGCGTGGATTTCCCAGACTACACCCCTCACTATATTTTGTAGATCTAAATCATATTAATCACCTAAATTTTAAATATAAGTGCTAGAAATTTAAATAGACACATAAGATTTTTTTACGTGGTTCGATCAATGTGATCTACATCCACGATTCTTCACTATGATTGTTGAGGTTACATTTGAATTACATTGAGAATCTCCATTAATGGATATTTTCTAGAGCTCTAGATCTAATTATTTGGGGAAGAAGATGATAAAGAAAATAAATCTCTCTCTAAAAATATCTCTCTCCTCCTAAAAGTGTCCTCCCTTTCTCTCTCTGCTCTCCTCTCTTTATATAGGTGTTTACATAATGGATGACAGCTCACATATACAACTCATATTCTCGCGAGCCTTTTAATGATTTCGCAGGCTCTCATTACCTTCTCTCGAGACATTCTCGCGAGCCCTTTAATGATTTCGCAGGCTCTCGCTACCTTCTCTCGAGACACTCTCGCGAGTCTTGCTACCTTCTCTCGAGACACTCTCGCGAGTCTTGCTACCTTCTCGCGAGTTATGAAAAATAATGAATCTACAATCTCTTCTCGCGAGTTAAGGAAATAATTGAATCTCGCACGCTAAGAAAATATGTTGTGCGATATTTGAATCCTACATCTTGCCTCTTTTTCCTTGAATATTGCTTGAAGAGCGATCTTTAAGGAAAAATCTGTTGTTGTAGTAATCTTTGGTCTTTGTTGATGAAGGAACGAGCGGAAGAATACTGGACTTGAAAAGTACGTACTTGCCTCTATTCTTTTGCGAAGTTCAAGCTTTGAGAAGTATATATGAAGTATCGTTTCTTGAATTATGCGAAGTATGAAGTATCCTTGAAGAAGTATATGAAGTACTTAATCCTCAAAATATATAAGAAGGATGAGGTATCCTTGAGAAGTATAAGAAGTATTTAATCCTCTAAATATAAGAAGTATTGCGAATCCATCATGCGAAACTCTCGCTCCATGTTCTTTGCCTCATGCTATGCTCTATTCTTTCGCGAAGTTACGAAACTTTGCGAAGTGGATAAGAAATATTAATCCTTGAATTATGCGAAGTCATTATTGCCTCTGTTCATGCGAAGTCATTATTCCATTTTTGGTGAGGATTCTTGTTGTTCATTGGTAAACATCTTCTTTGAAATGATTCTTGCTGAGAAAATAAAGAACATAAGGTGTTTTTTCTATGTAATCCATTGTTGCCTCTTGTTCTTTATCTACGAAGGTAGAATCGTTGAAAAAGTGTTGAATGAGTGAGTTATTTCTTCATTCTTATCGTTCCTCTATCTCTGCGTTGTGCTCATGCAATAGTATAATCTCTTCATTGCTTTACGTTGAATTTTATCATTGCGACAAGGTCGCGTGTATCTCCATGAAAGGAAAAACCTACTTTTCTCGCCTTATCATTTCGGTAGTCTTTATTTTATCTCTTCTTGTTGCGACAGGGTCGCAGGCCGCCTTTACATTTTCATGCAATGGCCCATTGACCTTGCCTTATTATTTTTGTGTGGTATTCAAGTTAGACCTCCCTAATTAGAGGTCTTCCCTCGCCACCTTTCATCGCGACAAAATCGCGGGGACGTCTTTACACTTGCATGTAAAGACCCATTGATCTTGCCTTATCATTTTCCAAGTATTTTTGCCTCTGCAGGATGTTTTAGTTGCGACAATATGACAGGCCTAGATATCCTTGCGAACATAAAGCCCCATGACATTGCCCGTCTTGCGACGAAATCGCGGGACGTCCGTACACTTTCGTGTAAAGACCCATTGATCTCGTCTTACCCTCGCGTTAGTATTATTGCCTCTCGGGGATCATCGCACAAATATGACAAGCCTAAGTCTCCTTGCGAAAACAAAGCCTCATGACATTTGCGTCTTTTTTGGCACTTCCCTAATGGAGAGTGCCGCCCTTATCTTCTCCTGGTTGCCCCTTCAAGGAGGCGAAACATCGGCCATACAAGACTAGCTCCTCCCATCCGGTCTTAACAACAACAGTTGTTTTCGCAGCCTCTTATCCCTTATACCTATAGGGTTTATGGTTACGAGACTGCACCCTAAGTGGAGTTTTCTTCTAGCGAGTGCAACATATGCCAAGACTTGCCAAGAATGGCCAGGGGTAGGTTCATCCATCCCGGCACTCGGCTCAACCGTGTACCTCAGCGCCTTGAGCATACATCGACTCCTTGGAAGAGACCTCGGTCGCCCAACCAGGGTATAACCTTATATATATAGTTGGGAATCCAAGGTACCTCTTCCGGATAGGCTTTCATGGGCCCCAAATTTCCATGACTAAGGCTTCAGGAGCGGTGTAACCTTCCCCCGAGCCATGTCGAGAGATACCCCTTATATGACGCACTTTAGGTCTTACATTTGCCTCTTACGAAATGTTATTCGCGAACTAGGTGTACGCCATAAAGGTTCGTCCCATTCTCGGTTATTTTATTGATTCTTCTTCATATGCAATAGGTACCCCCTACTACGACGCACTTTAGGTACTTTTGCCTCTTGCGAAATTCGATTTCGTCATAGTAGGTTTGCCTCTATCTCGATTATTTTGTTGATTCTTCTGTATATAAGCTCTTTTGTAATTTCGCTGATCTTTGATGATCTCTTGTCATTTTTTGTTCGAAATTTTCGCATGTTTTCATTCTTTCATTCATTCTTCCATTCTCATATCATTTGCGGTTTGCTGCTGTTGTTGTCTCTTGCGAAGTATATGATTTGCTTGTGAAGCTATCATCTTCTTGCATATTCTCTTTCCACACCGATCGTTCTAACCCTTTCTTGCGAAAATAATTTGCGAGATAGTCATCAACTTTCTTCTTTGAGAAATAAGCAAAGTCCTTTGAAATTTCGCATAACAAAAAATAAATATGCGAGAAGCAAGAATTGATCCCGCGACCTTCTGCTTGCATTCATGCCTCTTGACCAACTGTGCTAGCCTTGCCTCTGCGAAGTGTTCCTGCGAAATAATCACCTACTTTCTTCTTGCGAGATATCCTTGCGAGATTATCAAAGACTGTGTGAAGTAAACATTTGCATGAAGTAAACGAACATCTGCGAAGTGTTTATGCTGCGAACGTTCGCAAGGTAAACATTGGCGAAGTGCCAAAAATTCTGTGCGAAGGGGAAGACTCGAGCCCGCGACCTCATGTTTGGATTCTACTGCCCAGACCAATTGTGCGAACTCCTCTTATATGAAATTATCGTGCATTTGTTGAAATTTGACTTCGTCTGCTCTTATTTATTTTTGCTGCTTTCCCAGTCGTCTTTTTCTTCGCAGCATCATTGTCCACTTTGGTAATGATGTCTACTATAGATCACCGTTTATAGTTGTACAGGAGACTCTAGTTCTTTGTTGGTAATGTTTTAGACTTGAATATATGAGTATGCTTCGCTGAGCTTGCTTTCTTGTGATTGTTCCTTTTGGTCTCGTCACGTTGGATAATTCTTCACGCTGCTAGTTGACATCAATCCTACTTTGTTGAGTTTGTTGGTGTATTCTTTCACTTCCTCGCCAGTTTCTTTGTGTTGTTCTTCTTTGAATGGTTTATTTTATTTCCCTCTGCGTCAATGTCTAACATTTGAAGTGCGCTTGCTTTATGCATTTTGAAGTCTTTGAAGTTGTCTTTCCTTTCCCCTTGGATACTCTTGCGAAGCTTACACAAAGAATTCTCACCATTTGTATTCTCTTGCTCTTATTGATTTTCCTTGATTCATCTGATCTCTCTTAATCTTATTGTGGATTTCTTTGTACGGTTGCGTTGGCCTCTTTCATTATACTTCTCTTCATCACGGATGTGTCTGTTGTTCTCTCTTTTATCATTCCTTTTTCTTTACATGTTCTTTATGTTGTTTTTCTTATTGTCTTTGTGAATTGGTCCGGTATACGTTGATTACGTATCTTTGCATCATAGCTTTTATTAAGATTTTCGTCCTTGAACTCCCCTGCCGTACTCAATGACCTAGCTGCACTCAACAGATCAACACAATTATGAGATAAAGTAACTCCTTACACAAACCATTCAATTTCTTCCCATGTATTCTTTTCCTGAGTTGTTGATGATATGAACTTCGCAAGCTCTCATTCTCCTTTTTTAGTTCCCTATATTTTCGCCTCTGGCTGTTCCTGTACGTTTTCTTCTTCACTTTCCCACTTCTTCGCAGGAACTATTACCTTCGCATGAACCATCATCCACTACAGCTAGTTGCTGTGATCTATCTCATTGGGACGAGATTATGAATTGAGTTCCCTCCACTTCGTTTGAGTTGCTGTTTTCTTCGTCACATTCTCTTCTTCATAGAAAACTCCTCCTCCCTTAGTTTGCTTATTTAGCAGAGTCTGTTGATTTTACATCGTTCTTTCCTGAATCTTTCTCTGCGTCTTTCCCATTATTAAGGTTCTGAGATGTACTCATGCTGTGAACTTCGATATCAACTCTTCACCAGCAGATGTGATTTGCTTTGTCTCACTTCGATATCAACTCTTCACCAGCAGATGTTATTTGCTTTGTCTCTCCTTCATGCTCTTGGGTTTAAGGACTTCTCTTAAGCTGTTATGGGTGGTTTAGTTCTTTGATTCTTGATGGTCATTTTGATTCATTCGCCAAGGCTTGCGACTTTGTTCCCCTTCATCTTCGCGTACTCTGCGAAGCTAAAAACTTCTGCTTTATGATCCTTCCTTTTTCCATTGCTTGATAATAGTAAGTAGGTTATGATTCTCTTATTTCTCTTGTTGGTTAAAGTTTGTTTATCTTCATTGGAACTGCGGCAACTTTCACTGGATCTGCAGCAACCTTTACTGGAACTGTGGTAATTTCGCTGGTACTGCGGCTACTTCGAAAGTAGACTATTCATCTCTGCGAACAATAAATCTATTGGGTGAGCAATCCAAAAGTTTGTGCTAATTTTTGTTGTACGAGGAATCAAAATAGTGGTTGGATATTCTTTTGTTTTCACTTCGCAGAAAACCTCTAAATCAACTGCAAATTTTAGTGTTCAAAATTATTGAAATCTTTATAAGGGGTCCATAAAATAAGAGATACTGATTGTAAATCCGTAACCAAAACTCGTTTCGCATCGGATTTTAAAAGAGATTTCAGAAAATACTCTATGTTCTTATGAAAACTTTTCAGAATATCTTTTAAATCACTGGATCTCAACTATTCAAAACAAAATTAAAGGGATAGAAATGAAATTTGTCCTTTCCGATCATATGATGAAGATTATTGGTGAAAGTTTATTGGTGACGAAGATTCATATGATGAAGCTCCCATAACAGTTCTTTTCCGATCTGCTCCTGCTTCCCCATTTTTCTGTTTCTCTTTCTCTTGTATACATTTCTCTTAAATCGCGTTGGTTGTTCTACATCGTTCTTTTCTCATCGTTCTTTTCTCAGTTTCTTTAGGTTTTCTTCAATCCAACAAGCAGGTCCCTGTTTCTAGCGCATATGTAGTTGCAGGATTTCCCACACTACACCCCTCACTATATTTTGTAGATCTAAATCATATTAATCACCTAAATTTTAAATATAAGTGCTAGAAATTTAAATAGACACATAAGATTTTTTACGTGGTTCGATCAATGTGATCTACATCCACGATTCTTCACTATGATTGTTGAGGTTACATTTGAATTACATTGAGAATCTCCATTAATGGATATTTTCTAGAGCTCTAGATCTAATTATTTGGGGAAGAAGATGATAAAGAAAATAAATCTCTCTCTAAAAATATCTCTCTCCTCCTAAAAGTGTCCTCCCTTTCTCTCTCCTGCTCTCCTCTTTATATAGGTGTTTACATAATGGATGACAGCTCACATACAGCTCATATTCTCGCGAGCCTTTTAATGATTTCACGGGCTCTCGCTACCTTCTCTCGAGACATTCTCGCGAGCCCTTTAATGATTTCGCAGAGCTCTCGCTACCTTCTCATCATGCACGGAGTCCCTAGAGACCCCGCAATTCCTCACCGGAAGTGGATCTCTATGCACTCTCTCGTTCCCCAGCTGAAGTTCTCCTGCTTCTACCTTTTCCTTGAAGATATGCTTTAGTATATTGCAATCACTGGTTGGGTAATGAACAAATCTGTGATAGTGGCAGTATTTGGGGTTTGCCATCTCGGCCTCAGTCGGTGGGCGCACGGGAGATGGTAGTCGATAACATCATCTTGAACCCATGTCTCTAAGAGTTCGATCACCTCCTCGATGGGAAATGGAAAATCCAAAACACTTCCTTCAGCTTCATGATGAGGCATGAGAGCTTTAGTGGCAGCCCTCCGTGGCAGAGCTGCTCGTCGTGCATGGCGCTGTGCGTTTAGGCTGCTGGTCCGCAGATGGGGCCTTCCTTTTTCCTCCCTCGTCTACTACGATCACAGAGGAGGGACCGGTGTTGTACTGCTTGTTGACGAGACGTCTACACACGCAAGTTTCGCGCACGTCTTCGGCTCTGGTTGGTCTAGCTCTTTCTAATAATGTTGGTGCCGTCGTGGCTAATCGCTTGGCAGCTTCATGGAGTTCATAGAACGTCTGGAAACGTAGGTTCTCTAGCAAGGCGTGATACATGGGAGCCATACCGTTGATGCAGGAATTCACCAACTGCTGCTCGGTTACGTTTGGGTCATGACAGTCTAGTGCTTGAACCTTGAATCTCTTGAAAAAATCATTTGGATGTTCGTTGTCTCGTTGGTACATCCTTCCTAGGTCCGAGAAGGTAACTTGCTCTGACACGAAGAAGTACTTCTTGTAAAATGCGGTAACCATGTCACCCCGGTTGGGGATGCTGTTTGGCGCGATGCTGTTGTACCACGTGTATGCTCTTCCGGTAAGCGATTTCAAAAACTCCCTCAGACGAAGAACGTGATTGTATTCATGTTCCCCTAGGGATTCCAGGAATCGAGAGATATGCTCACATGCATTTCCGGTGTCGTTGTACAAAGTGAATCGAGGAGAGGAGTATCCTCTTGGAAGAGGAATTCTTTGTATTTCAGGTGGGTAAGGGGGTTGACGTTGATGCATGTCTACTTCATCACTTTTGATTCGATTCCGAAGAAGTTGCTCCAAATCCTCTCATGTGACAAAATTGGATGACTGGTTTCTCTCCAATGAGGTTCTGGCACGAATCTCTTCATCCGCGGAGATGCGCTCTGCTGAGGTGCCGGCTCCAGGGGTGTTGGAGGCGTTTCTCATCGGCTCTGGATGGCGTGACTCCTGCGGTATCCGTTCTGTCATGGCTTTGAGAAAGACGAGTACTTATTTCTGAGTCGAGACCATGTCCGTCTGGGATCTAGCAAGAACCTCCTGTCGTTCCATCAAATCAGCGATGGTGATATAGGGTCGGATCCCTCTGGCTCCTCCGGTTTCTCGTCCCGTTGGTGGGGTAACTGGAGTCCTAGTGGAGGTTGGAGGTGTTGTAGTTGCAGGAAATCCCACACTACACCCCTCACAAGAATTCACACAATCAAGTCATTTTAAGATGAACAATCATAATCTTTATTGATTAATCTCACAAATGTTACGAGATAAAAAGGAAATAAACTAAAGAATTAACAACCGCTCTGAACTTTCTCTCTCCTAATAACTTGCTCAACATTCGAAAAAGATCTCCTCCCCTCTTAAGCCTATTCGGCTCTTTATATAGGATATTACATAGTGGATGACAGCTAAGCTGTCCTTTATTTTAGGATCTGACTTGCGACACTCTCGCAAGTATTCAAATGTTAAATCTCGCAACACTCCTAAATCTCGCTAGGTCTTCACATCTTTCTCGTGTTCAGGCTGTCGTCATTTGTTGCGTCATTTTTATTACCAATCTGCGATATCTTCGCAGTGTGTCGTTCAAGGATTTCGCAAGGATATTGATGTTGCGATATTCTGATCCTACATCTTGCCTCTTCTCATGTCTTCTCTGCGAAGGAGAGAATGTCATGAGAACTAATACTTAAATGCCGCAGTTGTTCATTTCTTTCCCTAAATTTTCTGCCGACAGGATTCCACGAATTAAGCATAACCGTTTACACGTGTTAAATATTCCCCTATTCACCGGCACATTAAATGCTAACCGGTCATCATCTTTTGTCTATTTAAGAAGAGATCCATCATAAGAATATTTTCTTTCTTTTACTTCGTCTTCTTCATCTCTACATTCTCTGTGAATTTTCTTTTTGTCGTTTGCAACTTTTTACCACTGTTCATCTTTCCATAAATCTTCTCCATTTTTCTGCTACTGTTCCTATGGAGCCATCAAGGTTTGTTGATTTTGCTGAAACTGATCTTCTTAGGATTGATCTCTTCTACTGAAACTGTTTTATTTGATATTGCTCATCTTTGAATAATTCCCATGTTGTTTCTGTTTCAGAAAAAACACTTCTAGCACCAAGTTCACAATCCAAAACCCTAACGTTCCCAAGATTTCGCAGCCAAAAATCGTTGTGAACAAAAGAAAGCCTGTGAATTGCAAGGTATTAAGAAACACTTATTCTTTTAATAACAATATTGTTGCCTCTGTTTCTTATTTGACTTGTGATTCGCAGGGTGATGGGAATGTCGATAGGCCCCCCAAAAGACCTCGCCATCCTAAGAATGTTGAAACTTCTGTTCTATTTCCTCTGTTTAAACTTTCAATACCTCCTGCGATATCTTCGCAAACTAAATCCCCTCTTCTTATTTGCGAAAATGTCGCTGCAGACTTCTCCCCTGTAACTAACCTTTCCATTGATGAAATTCCTCGTGATAATCCTGTTGCGAATGAACCCTTCTCTTCTTCTGCTGTCAATGCCTCTTCTCTGAACACTACCTCAGCCCCAATCATTAACCTTCATCAAATTTCATCTTCAGATGACACATCTATGGTGAAAGATGATTCAACTCTCCCAACTTCTGCCATTCTCACTTCTTCATCCGAATCTTCCCCTTTTACTAAAGAAAATTTGGAATGGATGGATATCGCTTTCAAGGTTTTATCAGATATTCTAGATGATGTCAAGAAAGTTTCTATTGATCCTATCAAATCTGGTGTCTGCGAAATTTTAAGTAAATATTTTAGCTCTGACAGAATGGCTTCGCAGACATCCTTAGAAAAGGAAATTGAAACTTTGAAGAATAACCTCCAGGCCATGACCTTGAAATGTGACACTCTTCATTTTGAAAATCAAAAGCTTCAGAATATTTCACTGGATCGTGACAATCTTCGCAAGAAGAATGAGGAACTAAAAGGTATAAAAATATTATTTATTTATTATTTATTTATTTTTTAAATCCCTTGTTCGCCCTTTAAGCTCTAAACCAGAACGAAAAATGGAGATATATCAGTTTGAATCCGTCGCCGAAGAAGCCTGAATGGATAGAGATGCTTGGATGGATCAATATAACCAATTAAATAATGTTCATACGTACTCTGTTGATCAAATAGATAATCTTACCAAGGAGAATACTCAATTAGTCCAGAAGCAAAACTTATTAAGTAGTGAATTATCTCACCTCTCTTACTTTTTGACTAAAGCTAATCTGGAGTTGGAAACTTTATCAGATGAGAATGAAACTCTATCTCGGGAGAAGCGAATTCTTTTAAATAAGGTGACGATCTCTTTGCAAGAACTTAACATTTGCCAAAAAGTATGTGATGATCAGGAACGATCCCTCTGCTCATTGAGAAATAAACTCAAAGAAGTAATAGAATCATCTTCTGCTGAGAGAGATAAACTTATTCAAGGTAGAATAACTCTAAGTATAAAGGCAAGTCAACTCAAAGATCAATACTCCAAGCTAGAAGAATCCTACACTTCTCTTGCGAAGGAAAACACCTTACTCATTTCTAATGAAAAGAGTTTGCGATCTCGACTGAAAGGGTTGGTTGGAGATAAGTTTGACAATGCCATGGACCACTTGGAAAATAGTTGCTTGGCTTTAACTCAACATCTTATCTCGCAAAAGGAAGGTAGTCATAAAATTTGACTGCCGCAACTATTTTTTCTTTGTTAAGTCTTTTTATTATGTCTTCCTTGCGAATCCTTCACTTAAATGATTTTCTTGGTTCTTTGTTTTTGCAGAAACTGAGAAAGATCTTCGCTCCTCCCTTTCTACTTTGGAATCTAGCTATGCCAAGGTTCGCAAAGAGAATGCATTACTTGCCTCTACTCTTGCTCGTTCTCGCGATCGAGCAGAAAGAAGATTTGATTATCTTGCTTACTCCAAAGATATCCAAAGTAGGAATCACCAGAAGGCACTTCTTCGCCAAGTTCATCTCAGGGCTGAAGTTCTTGTGAATGATATCTTATTGTCCAAATCTCTTTCCCTTGTATCTGTCGAACCTTTGGAAGTAGATGACGATGAAGTTCCTGGTTCTCGTGATAGTGATTATCATTATGAAAGTGGCGAAGATTTCGCAAATGAAGAGGAGGTTCCTCCTAATGATGAAATTGTCGATAATAATCCAGATGAAGAAGAATTTGGAATAAACCAGAATGAAGAAAGGACTAGCGAAGCCGAAAAGCCAAATAAATCGAGAAAGTTGGTGAGAGTGATAAAATTAGTGAAGGACGTCCATTATCTCCGTCTGGCGAAAAAATCGATGTTGAGGCTTGAACTTATTTTGTAATTTATTTCTTTGGACTACTTCATCTGTATAACTTCTTGCATATGGTGCACTTCAGTCATCTTTGAGATGCATTTACTCTTTTATTATTGTGTTTACTAGCGAGAAAGATAATGTTCATTGTTTAATAATTCCCATACTGCCTCTCATTATCTTTCTTGCGATGGATGGCCTGCATAAATAATAGTTAGTTCTTATAAATCTTTTGTTGAACCATGTGGTCTTATTTTGCCTTCCTAGTTAAAGATCTTATTGTGCCACCTCTTGTCATTGCGACAAAATCGCAGGACGTCTTTGCATTTGCATGCAAAAACCCATTGATCTTGTCTTATCATTTTTCTAGTATTGTTGCCTATGCAGGATATTTTTGTTGCGACAATATGACAGGCCTAAAAATTCTTGCGAACATAAAGCCCCATGACATTGTCGTCTTGCGACGAAATCGCAAGACGTCCTTACACTTTCATGTACTGACCCATTGACCTCGTCTTATCTTTGTCTTTTGTATTATTGCCTCTTCAGGATTATCGCACACATATGACAAGCCTAAATTTCCTTGCGAAAATAAAGCCTCATGACATTTGCGTCTTAAGACACTTATCAGCTCCCTAATGGAGGGTGCCGCCCTTATCTTCCCCCTGGTTGCCCCTTCAAGGAGGCGTACTTCGACATACAAGGCTAGCTCCTCCCATCCGGTCTTAATAACAACCGATTGTTTTCCAGACCTCTTATCCCTTTTGCCTATAGGGATTATGGTTACGAGACTGCACCCTAAGTGGAGTTTTCTTGGCCGAGTGCGGCATAAGCCAAGACTTGCCAAGAATGGCCGAGACACTTCAAATGCCCCGAGGCACTCTTGGCTCAACCGTGTACCTCGGCGCCTTGATCAAATGTTGACTCCTTAGAAGAGACCCTCGGTCGTCAATCTAAGTCATAAGCTTAGATTGAAAATCCAAGGTACCTCTCTGGATGGGCTTTATTGACCCCAATTCTCCATGACTCAGGTTCCAGGGGCGGTGTAACCTTTTCCCTGAGCCATGCAATAGGTACCCCCTTCTATGACGCACTTTAGGTCTTACATTTGCCTCTTGCGAAATTTTTATTTCGCGAACTAGGGTGTACGCCATAGTAGGTTCGCCTCTGTCTGATTATTTTGTTGATTCTTTATCTCTTGCCATTATCTGTGCGAAATTTTCGCGTGTTCTTTCTTTGTTTTGTATAATCTAGCAATAATTCTTTCAAAAGATTTTCATATAGATTCATTTTGCTTTAATCATACATCATTTCGCAGTCTATTCTTTTCCCACAATCTTTTACGAGTAATATCTCTTCAAGTATAACCTGTTCCACGGTCTATCGAGTCTGTGGCCCACATCTTTACCCTCAGGGTCCATCAATCTATATGCTCCTGTTCCAACTATATCCTTAATGATATAAGGTCCATCCCATTTTTTCGCAAGTTTTCCCCCACTTTCTCGCTGATATATCGGTGTTTCTCGCAGCACCAAGTCACCTGGTTGAAATTCGCGTGTTTTAACACGTTTATTATATTCTCGGGCTAACCTTCGCTGGTAATTTTCCATATGCTGTAGAGATCTTTCTATTTTTTCTTCTAATTCATCTAGCTTGGTTAAAATAATACCCGCACTAAGATTTTTCTCCCAGGCTTCTCTCTTTGTTGTTGGAATAATAACTTCTGTTGGTAGCACAGCCTCAACTCCATATGTTAAACAGAAAGGTGACATTCCCGTAGCTTCTCGCCTGGTTGTGTTGTAAGCCCATACTGCATTATGTACCTGTTCACACCATGCTCTATTATGCCCTTCTAATTTCTTCTTCAATATATCTATGATTTTCTTATTTGTTGCTTCTGCCTGTCCGTTTGCCTGAGGGTATAAAGGAGTTGACTTCCTACACTTTATCTTAAATGCATTAAGTAACAGTTCTATATTCTGTCCCTCAAACTGTTTCCCATTATCAGATACCAATTGTGCGGGGATTCCAAATCTGCATATAATATTCTTAAATATGAATGTAAAAATATCTTTGTCGCGAATGTGTTGTACTGCCTTTACTTCTTCCCATTTTGTGAAATAGTCTGTAGCAACAATCAGATATCTTCTTTGCCCAGACCCCCGTAAGAATGGTCCCACAATATCTAAACCCCATTTTCCAAAAGGCCATACACTTGTTGAAGACGTTAATGGTGCTCCAGGTGCATGTATTTTCTTTCCGTGCCTTTGGAAATCTTCGCAACGCCTTGACATTAGTTTTGCATCTTCATGCATATATGGCCAATAGTAACCTTGCATCTTCGCTTTGTATGCCAAAGATCTTCCTCCGATGTGATTGCCAGCATCCCAACTATGTAACATCTTTAACATTTCTTCTCATTCTTTTCGTGTTAAGAATCTTAGTGAAGGTCCGTTAAAGGATCTCCGGTACAGTATCCCATCCCTTAGTTCATAATTTGTCGCACGTCTTTTTAATTTGTGCGCCTCCAATCTATTCCTTGGTGTTTCTCCTATCATCAGGTATGCATGAAGTTCTGCTCTCCAATCTTCGATATTAGGTGTTTGTTCTCCGTCTTCTATTATCATTACATCTACCTCTTCTTCTTCTTCTTCTTCTTCTTTATTGATTGATTGTGATAAAAGTGTCTGTATCTTTATGCATCTCGCAGTTGGGTCTGTCATCATACTTGAGATAAAAGCAAAAGCATCTGCGAGTCTATTATCTCTTCTTGATATGTGTCTCCATTTAATTTTTGGGATTCTCGCTGACAATTCCTCAACAAGTTTTCTGTATTTCTTCATGGATGATTTATTTGTAGTGTATTCTCCTTTTATTTGACGAATGACCAATTTCGAATCACTGGTGATTCTCACATTTTCCAACTTCATCTCTATTGTAAACTTCAGGTCATGTATCACAGCCTCATATTCTGTCTCATTATTGGTGGAAGCAAACTCCAATCTGAAGGAAAAAGCCATTTTGTTGCCCTCTGGCGAAATCAAAACAATTCCAACTCCGTTACCTTCCCCATTTGATGATCCATCCACCAATATTTCCCATCTATTTGGTTCTGTTAATAGATCTCCTGGGTTTCCAGGTTCTTCTTCTACATCCATCATTTCTTCCACAACTTCATCATCTTCTAAAGGAAATTACGCTAAGAAGTCTCGCAACAACTTGCGATTTGGGTGAAGATAATATTTCATATTTGATTTTGAAATGTCCTATTTGTGCATTCCATCTCTCAACTCTGCTGATCTTTTTGAATTTTTCATTACTGATTCGATTGGTATTTTTGTCAGTACCCTTATTTCATGTGCCTGAAAGTATATTCGAAGTTTAAATGCTGCATAAACTAATGCCAAAATTAGTTTTTCAATCTTTGAATAATTTTTCTCTGCAGCATTGAAAGTTTTGCTAATGTAATAGATTGGTTTTTCAACTCCCGCGTCTACTCGTAATAACACGACACTTAACGCATGCGAAGTTGTCGCAAGATAGATTAATAATTCTTCTCCTGGTTCTGCTTTTTGCGAAATAGATATATTCGTCAGATGTTCTTTTATTCCTTGAAAAGCTTTCTCGCATTCATCTGTCCATCTAAACTTCGCCCCTTTTTTGAGTATATTGAAAAAATGTTTACATTTGTCTGATGATCGCGAAATGAACCTTCCCAGCGAAGCTAAGAGCCCATTTAACTTCTGTACATCTTTTATCGTCATTTGGTGTTGGCATGTCACATGAACTGCTTGCACTTTCTCTGGATCAACTTGTATTCCTTCTTTGGATACGATGTAACCTAAAAAATTTCCCGATGCAACCCCAAAGATACACTTTTCTGGATTTACTTTGATGTTAAAATGTCTCATCTGTTCAAAAATTTCCCTCAGATCTTGGACATGATTTTTTGCTTCTTTACTTTTTATTAACATATCATCCACATACACTTCCAATGTTTTGTGTATCCATTTCGCAAACACCTTTTCTACCATCCTTTGGTATGTTGCTCCAACATTTCGCAAACCAAATGGCATTTTTGTATAACAGTATAATCCTCTTGGAGCGAAAAAAGCAGTATGCTCCTGATCTTCTTCAGTGAGAGGGATTTGATTATATCCTTTATATCCATCTAGAGAAGATATTCTATCATTTCCTGCTGCTGATTCTACCATTTGTGGAATATCTGGCAACGGAAAACTATCCTTCGGACATGCTTTATTTAGATCAGTAAAATCTATACAAATTCTTATCCCCTTTTTCTTCTTTGGAACTACGACCATATTTGCTATCCACTCCGGATATTTTTCTTGTCTTATGATTCCTGCATCAAGCATCTTCTGCAACTCTTCTTCTATTTGAGAATGATATGTTGTTGCGATTTTTCTGATTCTTTGTTTGAATGGCCTTACATTTTTGTCAATCTCCAACCTATGACATTCCACAGACGGGTCTATTCCAGGCACCTCATCCATGTTCCACGCGAAAATATCTTTAAATTCTCGCAACAGACCAATAGTTCTTTCTTCTTCATCTGCTTCCATCTTAGTCCCAATTTTTAGTATTTTGGGTTCTTCTTCGGTTCCAACATTCACTTCCTTTGTTGGTTCCACCGCAGTATAACTGGCCTTAGGTTCTCCCATAGGTGTAGGTTCTTTTATCTACTTCGCAGGCTCAATTCCTTCTTCCGAAATTTCGCTGGGTATCCCTTTTCCTTCCTCTGCTCTTATCATATAAGCTATAAATTCCTCTGCTTTCTTTGCTTCCTTCGCCATTTTTCTGCGATTTTTTCGCTTCTTTGCACGTCCTTCTTACTGTTTCACTTCAATTTGATAACATAATCTCGCTTTATCAGCTTCCTCTCTAATTTCACCAATCCCATTTGGCATAGGAAATTTGATGCATTGATGTAATGTTGATACTACAACTTTAATCGCATGTATCCATGACCTTCCCAGCAGCATGTTGTACGGTGATTCCATATCCACTACGCATAGTGCCACTTGTGTTTCAATTTCTCCCAGCGAAATTCGCACCTCTATTTCTCCTTTTGGTTTTGTTATAGATTTGCCAAAGCCATGAATATAATAAGTTGAAGGAGACATCTCTTCATCTTTGTATCCCATTCCTTTGTATGCATGGTAAAATATTATATTCGCCGAACTACCCGTATCAACTAGAGTTCTGTTTACCGCCCATTCTTTTATAGTTTTTGCTAATTTTTCCTTTTCTTTCTGTGTGGTTACCGTGATTACCAAAGGAGATGTGTGGTTTAAATTTTCTCTTGGTATCTATGTTGCTGTGAATGTAATCTTCTGTTTTTCCCAATCTTTCAAGGGTGATGCCTTCTCCATTGTCATGATTTTATTTCCTTCAAAATCTCGTTTATGTATTCTCCCTCTGATATTTTCATGGAATTCATTAATCATTGTTTTTGTAATTAAACTACACTCCAACTTTCTATTACATTCCTTGATTTTAAATTTCTCTACTTTAATTGATTTATCAATTTGTTTCATCGTCTTCTTGATTTGAACAATCTTAATAACAGTCTCCAATCTTTAATCTTCAATCCCTGTTTCTAGCGCCATATGTAGTTGCAGGAAATCCCACACTACACCCCTCACAAGAATTCACACAATCAAGTCATTTTAAGATGAACAATCATAATCTTTATTGATCAATCTCACAAATGTTACAAGATAAAAAGGAAATAAACTAAATAATTAACAACCGCTCTGAACTTTCTCTCTCCTAATAACTTGCTCAATATTCGAAAAAGATCTCCTCCCCTCTTAAGCCTATTCGGCTCTTTATATAGGATATTACATAGTGAATGACAACTAAGTTGTCCTTTATTTTAGGATCTGACTTGCGACACTCTCGCAAGTATTCAAATTTTAAATCTCGCAACACTCCTAAATCTCGCTAGGTCTTCGCATCTTTCTCGTGTTCAGGCTGTCGTCATCTGTTGCGTCATTTTTATTACCAATCTGCGATATCTTCGCAATGTGTCGTTCAAGGATTTCGCAAGGATATTGATGTTGCGATATTCTGATCCTACAGGTGTCATGCTTGACGAAGCATTTGAGGTGGTAACGGCAGCTCTGGCCCTAGTGATTGGCGGTGTAACGCCCGAAGGAGCGTTTTCGGTGCTGCCAGGATTAGCAGGTTGCGCAGAAACATTAGAGGCGTCAGCATCTCTTGCCCTGGTGATTGGTGGTGTAACACCTTAAGGAGTACTTTAGGTGTTGTAGGGATCAGTAGGTGGTGTAGTGATGCCGCTGGAAGTATCGTTAATAGTGTTCTCGGAGCTTGCAGCTGATCCGGATCTGAGTTCCACCATGTTGAAGTTGGAATTGAAAGGTGATACTGGAAATTGGAAATCGATATTACAACCGAGAGATTGATCTTCCATTGTGGTCGCCAATTGTTTGAGGGTGAAAACAATTTATGATGGTTTAGGTAATTTCGTATGTTGTGGGTGAGAAACGAGTCTAAACCCTAAACAATGTACTGCAAGGGAGTACTTTAGATTAGAGAGATCAATCTGTACAAATCCGGCCTAAACCAAGAAATGGTCGTTCCAGACTTGCTTCGGTCACAAAGTGAAGGAGAAGGGTTGGTTTTGGGGAGGGAAGCGAAGAGAGTGTTGAGAACAGAATAGTTGATTCTGGAAGAGTAGTTGTTTGACTTGTATCAGAAAGTGAAAGCTAACAGATGGGAAAGCTAACAAAATGATTTCTGAGTGTTGTATGCTCCTGACCAAGACTTGTTGTCTGGTGGAAATAGGTGAGACATATTTATACAAGTCGAAGTGAAACGTACTCTGGTCTCGTAAGAAATAAAAACGGATGAGTAAATGCGAGGAGGTGGTAACCGGTAACTCCTGGAATTGATTTTCCATAATGAAGGAAAGCATTTCACCATTACTCCTTGTATTTACTAACCGCCTCACCCTTATGACGCTGTCTTGTAACAGGCGTAGTGTACGCCGCACGCTGTAAACCGCCAAACCAATACCCTAATGAGCATCCCCCAGTTTGTGACATGTGTTGATGTCTCGAGTGTTTTCGTGGAAAACATGTAGCATGTTGCTTTTGTTTGGCAAGTTGAGCTTGGGAGACTTGCCGGCTCGGTGGTGACCCTCGACGGTCGAGATTTTACATCTTGAGAGGAAGGGTAGCCGTTGATTATTACAACCCTTCGTTTGGTATCCAACGGCATGAAAGCATGGTCGACATGGCTTTAACGTAGTTAGGCGTGGCCAAGCTAGGATTTTGGCGCTGGGCCAAAGGTATCCATGCGTTAGCTGGTGACCTTGGACGGCTAAGATCTGCATCTTAGATGGAAGGGTGGTTGTTGATTATTGCAACCCTTCGTTTGAAAGCTAGCGGCATGGTTTAGGGCTGGCATGGCTTGGCATAGTTTAGGCGAGGCCAAAACTAGGGTTTTGGCATAGTTTGGGCGCGGCCAAAATAAAGGCTTGACGTTGAGCCAAGGGTTACCACGCGTTAGCTGACAACCTTGGACGGCTGAGATCTGCATCTCATATGGAAGGGTGGTTGTTGATTGTTGCAACCCTTCGTTTGGCATCCAGTGGCATGTTTTAGGTCCGGCATGGCTTGGCGTAGTTTAGGCGCGGCCAAAACTAGGGTTTCGGCATAGTTTGGGCGTGGCCAAAATTAAGGCTTGGCGTTGGGCCAAGGGTTACCAAGCGTTAGCTGGCAACCTTGGACGGCTGAGATCTGCATCTCAGATGGAAGGATGGCCATTGATTGTCGCAACCCTTCGTTTGGCAGCCAGCGGCATGGTTTAGGTGCCGTCATGGCTTGGCATATTATAGGCGCGGCCAAAACTAGGGTTTTGGGATAGTTTGGGCGCGGCCAAAATTAAGGCTTGGCGTTGGGCCAAGGGTTACCACGCGTTAGCTGGCAACCCTGGACGGCTGAGATCTGCATCTCAGATGGAAGGGTGGCCGTTGATTGTTTCAACCCTTCGTTTGGCAGCCAGCAGCATGGTTTAGGATCGGCATGGCTTGGCATAGTTTAGGCGCGGCCAAAACTAGGGTTTTGGCATAGTTGGGGCGCGGCCAAAATTAAGGCTTGGTGTTGTCCCAAGGGTTACCACGTGTTAGCTGGCAACCTTGGACGGCTGAGATCTGCATCTCAGATGGAAGGGTGATCGTTGATTATTGCAACCCTTCATTTGGCAGCCAGCGTCGTGCATGTCAAATTGGGATGGTTGGCATGGTCGGCATGCCTCGGAGAGGAGATGTGGCTGGCACGGCATGCCATTGGAACATGTGGCGCGGAGACGTGGCTGGCGCGGCATGCCATTGGCACATGTGGTGCGGATGGCATGGTCGGCATGCCTTGGCGCGGAGAGGTGGATGGCACGGCATGCCATTGGCACAGTGGTGCGGATGGCATGCCTTGGCGCGAAGACGTGGCTGGCATGGTTTGTCATTGGCACGGTGGTGCGGATGGCATGGTTAGCATGCCTTGGCGCGGAGACATGGCTGGCATGGTTTTCAAATGACACGGTGGTGCGGCTGGCATGGTTGGCATGCCTTGGCGTGGAGACGTGGCTGGCATGGTTTGCCATTGGCACGGTGGTGCGGCTGGCATGGTTGGCATGCCTTGGCGCGGAGACGTGGCTGGCATGGTTTGCCATTGGAACGGTGGTGCGGCTGGCATGGTTGGCATGCCTTGGCGCGGGGACGTGGCTGGCATGGTTTTCCATTGGCACGGTGGTGCGGCTGGCATGGTTGGCATGCCTTGGCGCGGAGATGTGGCTGGCATGGTTTTCCATTGGCACGGTGGTGCAGCTGGCATTATTGGCATGCCTTGGCGCAGGGACGTGGCTGGCATGGTTTGCCACTGGCACGGTGGTGCGGTTGGCATGGTTGGCATGCCTTGGCGCGGGGACGTGGCTAGCATGGTTTTCCATTGGCACGGTGGTGCGGCTGGCATGGTTGGCATGCCTTGGCGCGGGGACGTGGCTAGCGTGGTTTTCCATTGGCACGGTGGTGCGGCTGGCATGGTTGGCATGCCTTGGCGCAGAGACGTAGTTGGCATGGTTTGTTATTGGCACGGTGGTGCGGCTGGCTTGGTTGGCATGCCTTGGTGCGGAGACGTGGCTGGCATGGTTTGCCATTGGCACGGTGGTGCGGCTGGCATGGTTGGCATGCCTTGGCGCGGAGACGTGGCTGGCTTGGTTTGCCATTGGCACGGTGGTGCGGCGGGCATGGTTGGCATGCCTTGGCGCGGAGATGTGGCTGGCATGGTTTGCCATTGGCACGGTGGTGCGGCTGGCATGGTGGTCATTCCTTGGCGCGGAGACGTGGCTGGCATGGTTAGCATGCCTTGGCGAGGGGACGTGGCTGGCATGGTTTGCCATTGGCACGGTGGTGCGGCTGGCATGGTTGGCATGCCTTGGCGTGGAGACATGGCTGGCATGGTTGGCATGCCTTGGCGCGGAGACGTGGCTGGCATGGTTTGCCATTGGCACGGTGGTGCGGCTGGCTTGGTTGGCATGCCTTGTCCCGGAGATTTGGCTGGCATGGTTTTCCATTGGCATGGTGGTGCGGCTGGCATAGTTGGCATGCCTTGGCGCGGAGACGTGGCTGGCATGGTGGTGTGAGAATTAGGGTTTTGGTATATACGAAGATGATGTCGGTCAATACTAAGGGTTCTGCCGTGGAACATGACACATGTTTGTAAGAAAAAAAAGGTACCCTGGTAATTCTTACGTAGGCATGCTGATTGATTAAATAAATGCGATAGTGGTCGTAGTGACGTGATGTTAGATGTAAGGTTTTACGATTTTGACCCTAAGATAAAAACCACCATCAACAGTTGGATGACAAGCTACAAAGTTTATTAATTTTGTAATCCATATGTATTGATAGTTTTCTCACTAAAATTGACAAATGAGGAGATTGTTAGAGCATGGCTCGGTCGAACTCGCAATCGTTGCTATCTCAAGATTGTTTGTTTTGTGTAGGTGATCAAAACTATAAGTCTTGACTTCACGGTGTTCATAGATTGAAGACGAATATCTACTGAGGAGATCTTGGAGGAACTTCATCAACAAAAGGTATGTGGAGACTAAAACTTATCTATCACTCAGAAGTCTATTCTATTTTATCTCTTATGGAGACCAAGTCGTATAGCTATATAGACTTTTACATTATACACATTTGATATTTCGAGCCGAGTTTATCTCGCACATCTATTTATCGAAATATGTGTTTGAAAGCTTTTTTCTTTAGCTACGTTCATCATTATTCTTGACGAGTTTAGTTGGAAACAATTTATTTGTTGGAAACTAAATAATAAGTCAAAAGATGATCATGTGAAAATTTCCTTGAAACATCTTACATGATTTGTGTGAGACAGTCATTTGATGTCGACTCGGAATGTTTCGTATTGATCGTTTGATCACTTGAAAATTACTTATAAGCTAATAGTTTGTGTGAGACAGCTATTCTCATCTTCTAAGGATGCTTCAATGATTGAAATGGGAGTTTAGAACAATTACCATTGTCTGGATATAACTCAGTATGCGTACAAGTATGCAAACTTTTGTGGAATGATTCAGGTCCGGGAACCAAGTTTGCATACCAGTATGCGAACGGTTTTAACTGTTAAAGTCCGAGAACCAAGTTTGCATACCAGTATGCGAACAGTTTCACCTGAGTTCGGGATGGAACGACAGTATGCGTACCCATTTGCGAACTGTCGGAAAAGATCAAAGTCCAGAACTTAAGTTTGTGTACCCGTTTGCAAACTTATTTGGTTTAGTTCTAAAATCGGTTAAGTATGATTTCATACTCATGAACAAATATACATTTATAAATTAAGGAATGCAATCTTTGCAAACCGTGGCTAAATGTTCATGAATTGATTCTTTTGAATCAAATCTGATTTTGTTTCAATTATTTCTTGTATACTTCTATGAGAATATAAACAATTGAACAACTCTATGAGTAACACAATTGGATTCATTTGATTATCATTTGACGTATAAGTGTTAGATGAATGTGGTTAATACAAAAGTGTTCATATGGCTAACTTCGGTTAACTATTGTTGAGCCAACTCAATATACATGTTTAGGTACGGTTACCCATATCTAAATGAAGGTATATTTCATTTGTATGTAACAAGCTAAGACTATCTAACGGTGGAGAGATATTTCTTTGGTTTTAAGCAAACTTATCTTGAATCTTTAATCAGGTTTTCATCTAACTGTGAATATTAATTGCTTTGTTTTTAAGCTATCAAACCCTGATTTGAAAGACTATATACGGGAGAGTTCTAGCAACTAGAAAACCTAATCCCTACACTTATGTGTGATACTAGTTGCATACTAGATTCGATTCTCCTTTAACCTAGGTTTTTCCTAAAACCATTATAGGTTAACGATTGGAAGATTTCATTGGAATTCTGAAGCCAGACCCAATAACTTTTTCTGTAGTTGCGTGTTATGATCTTACTTGTTCATCGTATTGAATACTATCTTCTCTAAGAGTGGCTCGAGATTTATCTCCGATAGGTAAGATATAAAAAGTAATCACAAATCTCTTCGTCTCGTTCTTTGTGATTCTACAATAACTTGTTCTACTACCATATAGTTAAGTTATTGTGAGGTTATAGATATTTCTAATCTGTTCTTCGTGAATATAAGACCGGATTATAAAATGGTTCTTGTTCACCTTGATTTATGAAAAGGCGGAACAAAAATTTCGTCGTGGGAGACAGATTTATCTATCAGAATAGACTTTTCTATGGGAGACATATTTGCTTATAAAGTCTTTGACGTTGGCTCGTAGAAACTCTTAGTTGCGGGTGAGATCAGCTAAGGGAATCAAGTGCGTAGATTCCTACTGTGATTCGGAGGCGTAAGTGTAAATGGTGTATTTTCAACAAAGGATAAAATCGTAAAATCATGATACTGCATGTTTCTGACCCGGCTTCAGGAATGTATGTGACGATTCATATTTTACGATCCGTGAACCTTTTCATGATCTTTGACTGAGCAACATTCCTCTCATAGCTATGATGAATATGTTTCTCGAAGGGCCTCTCCGGATGAGCGTTCGATGCTTCACAGATATCATCATCACCTCTACATAGAATCAAAATGATTGGGCGGTTCCCAAGGCATAATGTTTGTTAGAGAGCATAACGCCTTTAGGACGTCACGCTACTAGTTGTTCCCTGACTACGTAGAGAGAATGTGTTTGGAATCTCTTAATGATTGGCCGGTTTCCTATACCTAATGTTAGTTAGAGAGCTTAACGCCTTCAGGATGTCATGCCGCTCGTTGTTCCCTGACTATACATCCCTTAGAACGAATATGATGCTTCAATTATCTCATATCTCGATTCTGTAAATAGATTAATTCTAGCGTGACATTTATCCACTGAAATCCTAGAAAATAATCTATTATAAATCATTACTCCGTTTCATGAATCCCCCGGCTGGATTCCATGGATTAGAAATAGATAACCATTTTATATCATTACTCCGTTCCTTGAATCCCCCGGCTGGATTCCATGGATTAGTAGTAGCTAACCATTTTATCTCATTAATTCGTTCCCTAAATCCCCCGGCTGGATTCCATGGATTAGTAATAGATAATCAACTCATTTTATTACTCCCTTTCATGAATCATTCTCAGTCGAATTTCATGAATTAGTAATAATTGTTCAACAAACGGGCATCTGGGCCACCACCGAGTAAGCCCCGAGAAAATGGTGCAAGTGTACTTCAAAATAGTGCACGAACAAGCACCCGAACACATGAATGAACGTTCGAAAATATGGACAAACGAGGAACTTATGAAAAAAATAATATTAAATAAAATAAACAAGAGACGTGGGACCGGGCCCACCGGCCGGTCGGTCATGATGCAGTGGCCGGTCCCCCTCTCCCATTATTTTATTTTATTTTAATTTGTTTCCCTTATCTCATGGAAACTCCTTCATTTGAGCAAACTTCCTCGTTTGATGATGCGGTGGCACGGGGTCCCCTCTCCCATTATTTTATTTTATTTTAATTTGTTTCCCTTATCTCATGGAAACTCCTTCATTTGAGCAAACTTCCTCGTTTGAGCGAAACTCTTAGTTTTCCATACTATCATCGAACAAAAATAGGGAAAGGTGTCACGGGACCGGGCCACCTAGCCGTGGCCGGTCCCACACCTTACAATCCCTTATTTTATCATATTATTATTTCCATCATCTCATGGAACTCCACTGTTTGAGCGAAAACCCTAGTTTTTCAATATTTTCTCAAATATTGCTCAAACCATGAAAAAGCCAAAAACTCAAATGGTCACATAACCGACTAGGCTACTCACGTCAAGTATTAAAATATTGGTTGCACGAGCAAAGTTCTACTTGCTCATTCGAGCAAAATTGAGAGTTTCAGTCAAGATGAAACTCTTATGTAAACCCAAAGTATTGCTCAAACGCGCACCAGAAAACACCAAAACTCTCGGGAGTGAGACACGGACACGGTGGTGACACATGCCTGCTATCTTGACCGGCCAAGGCCGGCCCTAAGGCTTGCAATGATCCGGTCCCACACATCTTTATAATTTTGACCTAATTTGCTATCAATTGTTCGTATTGGGTCCAAACTCTCCCCAACCAACTTGGGATTTGCTCAATCGACCATCAGTTGGTCCTACGACCACCAAAGGCCGGTCCCTTGACCCCTTGGTCGGTCCCTTATCTCTCCATAACTAGGTTTTACTACCTAACACTCACACGAGCACTATTTTAAAAGATGATTAAACCAGCGTTTGATCATATCCTTTCACCAACTGGTCAACAAATGACTTTGGTGCATGCTCACTCGAGCACTTGGGCGCTACATGGTCGACCATCATCCCATGCAGTCGGTCCCTCTTTCACTCAATGAACCATTTTCGGTAAATCATCAATTGATCGAAAATTAGGGTTTTGAATAAATGCTCTGTAAATCATAATTCTGAGCAAGTTCAAACACTAATAATTTTATGTTGATCCAGCAATCAATATCTGGGATAAATATATAATATTCGGTCCAGCTACCAATATTTTAATTAATATTTTATTTGGTCACGTTACCAATTATTTATCGAATGAGCAATACTTGCTCAGTTGCTCGAATATTGATTCAACTATCAATACTAGGTGTACGCCCGTGCTCTGCACGGGCTCAAATTAGTTGTTGCAATAGTTTTCGTGCCTTTTCAAATCCAGAATTAGATAATGTTTATTTATATATGAGTATATGATTTTCGTGTTATCATGTTGCGCCCAACGAACTATTCACCCTTTATCGCTCATATACTCTTGTAAGTAAATTCCTAAATCGATCAGCAATTGGACAATGACATAAACCTTAACATCTAGTTTTCAGTAAACTAATGGGTCAACAAATCAAATCAATCTCCAACTGGAATCACCGTTTGTTGAACTCAACCTCGAACCACCTACCCCAAATAGACTACATGCTCTTTTCTTGTCCCTGAGAACCATGAAAACGCATGCTGCTGCAAAATACCAGACTTTAATTATTGAAACTCAGCAAGGCAACAAAAAAAGTAAAGTATGTATCTTAGAGAAGTTGGAGAGGTAGCTGGAGTTCATTAAGATGCTTTATCCCATGCAACTTCAAACACACTAAGCAAAGTAGTCAGCACCAGATAATTGATAATCCATTGCAATTGTATTGGATTATATGTCCAACTGAAAGAATTCATATTGTGGATTTTAAAGATACATCAAATCAAATTATATCCTAATGTACATTTTAGTGAACAATATAAGAGACACCTTAAAGAGAGTATATATAGGATTGCATACCATGAACCACATGAATATGCCAATACTCTCAAATTTCACCTGTAACACAAAGTAATGGTAAATCATCATGATGCACTTCCAATTTTTGGAAGCATTTATCATTTTTTTAATGAAACTAAAAAGAACAATTAAAACAAAACTATATAGTAGAAATCCTTTCCCAATTTAGCTCAGAGAAACAGAACATGAATGCCTATACTATCAAATTTCGATTGTAACACAAAAATAGTCAAAATAAAAATATATATATGTAGAAGAAGAAAGGAAAACTGATCTTACTTAGTATGCATATCCACCAGAAACTAAAAAATCAATAGAAAATCCACATCTTGACGCTGAAAACTCTATACTTCCGATTTTCTAATCCATCCACATCATGCACATCCATATATTATCAACTTCGATAAAGAAACAAAAAAGTAAAAAAAGAGAGAGAAATAAAACATAGAATACAACAAAGAAACACGACTAATCCAATACACTTTCTAGAGAATCAACTAGACAGTCAAACTCAATCTAGAATAAAGTGTATCAAAGAGTATTAATATCTCTAACTCTTAATTCAATCCGCAATCAGCAAATAGAAATCTGCGAGCCCGATTGAATATAAGAGGAGTAACTTGAACGGTACCAAAGACCAATGTTCAAGTGTCAATCAATGTAAATCAACAACCAAAGGTTGGATATTATAATTGATAGATCTTAACGCACAACCTGTGATATTTCAATTATATAACAAAATATAATGCGGAAAAGAAATAACACAGACACCATAATTTTGTTAACGAGGAAACCGCAAATGCAGAAAAACCCCGGGACCTAGTCCAGTTTGAACACCACATTGTATTAATCCGCTACATACTCTAGCCTACTACCAATTAACTTCGGACTGGACTGTAGTTGAACCCTAATCAATCTCACACTCATTCAAGGTACATTTGCGCTCCTTATGTCTTTGATCCCAGCAGGATACTACACACTTGATTCCCTTAGCCGATCTCACCCACAACTAAGAGTTGCTACGACCCAAAGTCGAAGACTTGATAGAAAAATCTGTCTCACACAGAAAAGTCTATAATATTGAATAAATCTTTCTCCCACAGAAATACCCAAGAGTTTTTGTTCCGTCTTTTGAAGAATCAAGGTGAACAACAACCAATTGATAAACCAGACTTATATTCCCGAAGAACAACCTAGTATTATCAATCACCTCACAATAATCTTAATCGACTAGCGAAACAAAATATTGTGGGATCACAAACGATGAGACGAAGGTGTTTGTGATTACTTTTATATCTTGCATATCGGAGATATAATCACAATCCAATCTTACGATTGCACTCAATCACGATAGAAACAACAAGATCAGATCACGCAACTACAAAGATAATAGTTGGGTCTGGCTTCACAATCCCAATGAAGTCTTCAAGTCGTTAACCTATAAGGTCTCAATTAGAAACCTAAGGTTAAAGGAGAATCGACTATAATTATGCAACCAGTAACACACAGGAGGTGCGGGGATTAGTTTTCCCAGTTGCTAGAGTTTTCCTTTATATAGTTTTCAAATCAAGGTTTGCGATCCAAGTTACCTTGGTAACAAAGCATTCAATATTCACCGTTAGATGAAAAACCTGATTCAACCAAGCTAATATCTTTCAACCGTTAGATCGAACTTAACTTGTTACACACAAATGAAATGTACCCTCATTTAGGTTTATGTAGCCGTACCTAAATGTGTAACGATGTTGGTTCACAAATAGTTAACCGATGTTAGCCATATGATTACTCTCATATCAACCTTAATTATCTTAACCATAACTAGTTCAAATGACTCAAATGAAACTAGTTAAAGAGTTGTTCAATTGCTATATTCTCATACAATTATACAAGAACACAATTGAAGCACAATCGGTTTGATTCACTCGAATCAATACATGAACATTATAGCCACGGTTTGTAAAGATTGCATTCCTTATTAATAAATATTTAAGTTCATGTACACAACCGATTTTAGAAAATAACCACTTAAGTATGCGTACGGGTATACGTACTTAAGTAACCGGATTTGAATTTGGTTTGGTTTTCAAACTCAGTAGAAATTCACGGACGTGAACTTTCCGCCAGTATGCGTACAGGTATGCGTACTTTAAGTAACCGAATGAGTTTGGTTTTTGTTTTCAAACTCAGCCGAAATTCACGGCCGTGAACTTCCGCCAGTATGCGTACATGTACGCATACTTATCCAATCTCCTTCAACCATTTTGTATACACACAAGTATGCATACTTTTGGTTCCCGGTTTTGGACTTATACACTAATGTGCGAACACACTATGCTTATATCCAAAGATTATTACAAGATTCTAAACTCTTTATTTCAATTATTGAAACATTCTTAGAGGATGACAATAGTCGTTTTTCACACACTATTAGCATCAAGGAAATTTTCAAGATATTGAAATAATCATTATCGAAACATTCCAAGCCTACATCAAATGATTGTATCACTCAAACCATGTAAGATGTTACTCGGCGATTTTCTCATGATATAAGATGAACTTGGTCGAAGCGAAAGCTTACCAACACATATTTCGAGAAATATGTAAGCGAGATATACTCAGCTCAAAATCTCAAATGTGTATAGAGAAAACTATATCGTAACACGACTTATGTCTCAATATAGGAGATAAAGTATAAATAGACTTTCCGAGTGATATATGAGTTCAGCTCTCCACATACCTTTCGTCGAAGAAGTTGCACAAGCTCCCCTTAGTAGTTCTTCGTCTTCAAATGATGAACTCCGTGAAAACTAAGCTCAACTACACAATCTATGTCCTAGTCCGAGACATCTATAAATAGGCTAGAAATCAAGACTTATAGTTTTGATCACTAACATTGACAAACATGCTTGAGATAGAAATGCATGCAAGTTCGACCGAGCAGTGCTCTAACAATCTCCCCCTTTGTCAACTTTAGTGACAAAACTATCAATACATATGGATTACAAAATAAATAAAAATTGTAGTTTCTCATCCAAATGCTTGATCTCCTTGGCATCTTCAACACGAATTGAAATCTTCATCACTTCCAAGTACTCCATGATCCTAAAGGTTGTAAGTTCAGCATCATAGTTGTTGAAGATCCGTAGAGATAACAATGAGAAAACAGAATGCTCTCAATCATTGGTATATAGTGTCATAGTATTATTACAACTTTGACAACAATACTATGGTGATATGTATCACTCCCCCTTATTCAATACTTCATCTCAACATGAAAACCACTCCTCCTTACATAATGATCCGTAAACCATATGTATTTGTAGTATCACACTACACATTAATTCTCCCCCTTTTTGTCAATATAAATTGGCAAAGGTACGAAAACTAGTGGGATCCTCATGAAATTTTCACAGAGATACTCCATGACCAAAAGAGAATACCATATCAACTTATTTAGATGCCATCATAAATCTGAAGCTAAATGCATTCATCAAGGAGTTTATAAAGATACAAGATAACCCCTTTAATATTCCATAACCGCACTCCCCACAAAGATTTGGAAATTAAGCACAAGTTCAAAAAGAACTCTCCCCCATAAAATGTCATTTTCGAAAGAACAATAAAGGCAACCTTGCTTTTACAAGAAAAGAAGAATTTCTTTTGGATAAAATCAAATCACATGAAAACATGAATTTGTATCCAAAATATTCAATTGAATTATCCACAAGAGAACTCATGATTAATTCAATCGGAATACACAACTAAATTAACCACAAGAAAGTGATCAGTTCAATTGGTCATGATCGTCATAAGAGAACTTATGGAGCAATAACTAAATTAACCACAAGAGAATGATCAATTCAGTTGGTTATGCTCAAACATAAGAAAACTTACGGAGCAACACAGTGTATGCACAAAAATATGGATCGGAGAAGACCAATACTGCGGAATACACAAGGATTCATTCTATTTTCCATCACTATTTGCACAATGACATATAATAGACTTAATCCTTGTAAACAAAAGTTTTATCCTTTGTTTTTATCAATAATGCCATAAAAGGCTTTAACTTCTGTAAAGTCAAAAGTTCATTCTCTTTTATCAATACTTTCATACCGACACAGTAGACATAACTTTTGAAAATATGTTAAACTTCTCATTGATGCAATACTTTTAGTAATTTTAAATGAGGAAAACCGTTCAAGGCTAAACATAAAGTTATTACAACCCTTAGAAAATCATCCAACAATAGAAGTTTAACAAGAATAAAATAAAGAAACTAAGCTTGATTGCGATTATATTTCTCAGCAATCTTGCAAACAGATTCAGTTAGTTCATGATGAATTCCCAACACATAGCTCAGTTGTTCCTGTAAGCAGTCAATTCTTTCATTAAGAAGATTTCCTTCAGAAGTGACTGGTTTCTTCATCTTGTTGATGTTTGTCTGGGATAGAGGAGTAGCATGACCAGTGCAGGTACCAATAGGAGGAACCTTAAATTGACTGCAAATTCGGCTGATGAAACATGGAAACCCAAGATTCTTTTTCTGTGAAACCAGATGAATCATTTGACGAATAATCAAGCCACATAAATCAATCTCTTCAACAGAGATAAGATAGCAAACCATCTGCGCAAGGGTCCTGGTCCATAGATTCTTATCAAGCATACTGGGAATTAAATTTGCGACATCCAATTTACTGAATACTTTCAAATGAAATATAATGTTGTCAAAAGATAACTTGCCCCCATACCATGATTCACTTTTATTTAAAAGAATTTCAGATAGTTGATACTGAGTTGGTCTGAGACGCTCAGGTTGAGGAATTGCAAATGAGTGATCAAGCGATAAATTCAACAAATATGCAATCACTTCACGATTTACCTCAAATGATATCCCACCAACCATTGTCTTGAAGCAATAACTAATTTTGTTGGCAGCATGAAGTTAGCATAAAACTGGCACGTCATCTCAGGATAAGAAGACCCAAGACCATCATGAATATATCCCCACTCATGTTGGTTCATAAACTGGTAAAACTCAGGTTCTCTAACAGTACGATCAGAAACCCTTTCTACGACAAAATTACCTTTAAGAAATTTGACATATTTGTTCCTAGCAAGAAGACTAGTAAAACTAATTTGAAGAGCAGGATCATAAAAGGGTTGTAGAACGTATAGCCCTACTTTATCATCTTCAAACTCATTATCATTATCAATCCTTCGACTAGAAGAATTAGGTTGAGTAGTCGAACTTTTACCTCGGCTTAACCTTTTCCTAGAAGCCATTTTTTGTAAAAACACAACAGAGAGGATGAACAACTTACTTGGTCCGTGAACTGTTGTTGATGGAAGAGTTCCAAAACACAAGGTTGAACGAAGAAGATTCTTGACCCAACGTACAAAAACCTCTTTTAAGTTTAGAGATGAAAACTAAACAAAAATTGGTTAAGAACCAAGATAGGGATGATGTGGACCAGGGTATTTTTCTTTTGTTCATGAACTGCCGAAAAGAAGATGAAGGTGAAAAGAACAAGAATTCTTTCTTTCTTTTTATGTGTAACCAACCGAACAGTTCATAAATCGGCAAAGCTAATTCAGGTATTGGGATTAGTCAGTACTGGAACATAGTTTAGGCACATAGTACACGAACCATACGTTTGCAGATAAGGGAACGTTTGTTTTTCCTCTTTTTACACATATTTTGAATGAACAAAATATGAATGAGAGTTTGAAGCAAAGCTCAATATTACTCTCATGAGCAATTCTTTTAAGAACTTATAAGAACAAATGGCCACTCACACCATGACACCTGGAGAGAGTTTCTTTCCAACAACTCTTACATCTTATCGTGTTGAAAAACACCCAGAAAATTGTTTTTATAAGTTTATCAAAGAACTTCAAGAGAACCCAACAAAAATTGTTTTTCTGATTTCTCGTTTTCCAACTTATAAACAACAATTTCTTTAAATAGCTTTTATTAATACAATGGGAAACTCTTTTGATAAAAAGAGACGTCCTAGCTTCTTCATGAAAGAAGACAATACTACTATCTTGAAACGAAGTATCAGGGATTGAGCAATGAATCAATTCATCCTTTGAGGTGATGTACTCAGATAACTGAGATTTAAACTTCTCTTGTAATTCGTTTAGTTTGTTACAGCTAATTGGATTACACAAAGGAGGTGTATTTCACTCACTGATTAACAAATCAATATCAACCTCAACATAATTATTATTCATCATAACTTGATTTAGCATGTCAAGAGACTTTTGTTCATTCTGGAGAAATAAATCAACATCCGAATATAGGATTTCAAGTTTCTTTTCAAGCCCAGAAAAAACTTCAAGGGATTTTAAACCTGGTGGAGGTTTAGACAGAATTTCATCTATAGATTGAATTAAATAAGACATGGAAACGACTTCTGGAATCCCTGGATCTGGCGGTGCATTTATTGAGATAACACTTATGTCCATATCAGATCGCTACAAACACAGACTTGTAAGGTCTTTAACATGTTTGCCTGCTCTGATGCCAATTGAAAATGCGGGGGTCTAACAACCACATCCAACGATTCGTTTGGCAATCTGAGAGGACTTAATCCAATACACTTTCTAGAGAATCAACTAGACAGTCAAACTCAATCTAGAATAAAGTGTATCAAAGAGTATTAATATCTCTAACTCTTAATTCAATCCGCAATCAGCAAATAGAAATCTGCAAGCCCGATTGAATATAAGAGGAGTAACTTGAACGGTACCAAAGACCAATGTTCAAGTGTCAATCAATGTAAATCAACAACCAAAGGTTGGATATTATAATTGATAGATCTTAACGCACAACCTGTGATATTTCAATTATATAACAAAATATAATGCGGAAAAGAAATAACACAGACACCAGAATTTTGTTAACGAGGAAACCGCAAATGCAGAAAAACCCCGGGACCTAGTCCAGTTTGAACACCACACTGTATTAATCCGCTACATACTCTAGCCTACTACCAATTAACTTCGGACTGGACTGTAGTTGAACCCTAATCAATCTCACACTCATTCAAGGTACAGTTGCGCTCCTTACGTCTTTGATCCCAGCAGGATACTACACACTTGATTCCCTTAGCTGATCTCACCCACAACTAAGAGTTGCTATGACCCAAAGTCGAAGACTTGATAGAAAAATCTGTCTCACACAGAAAAGTCTATAATATTGAATAAATCTTTCTCCCACAGAAATACCCAAGAGTTTTTGTTCCGTCTTTTGAAGAATCAAGGTGAACATCAACCAATTGATAAACCGGACTTATATTCCCGAAGAACAACCTAGTATTATCAATCACCTCACAATAATCTTAATCTACTAGCGAAACAAAATATTGTGGGATCACAAACGATGAGACGAAGGTGTTTGTGATTACTTTTCTATCTTGCATATCGGAGATATAAATCTCAAGCCAATCTTACGATTTCACTCAATCACGATAGAAACAACAAGATCAGATCACGCAACTACAAAGATAATAGTTGGGTCTGGCTTCACAATCCCAATGAAGTCTTCAAGTCGTTAACCTACATGGTCTCGATTAGAAACCTAAGGTTAAAGGATAATCGACTATAGTTATGCAACTAGTAACACACAGGAGGTGTGGAGATTAGATTTCCCAGTTGCTAGAGTTGTCCTTTATATAGTTTTCAAATCATGGTTTGTAATCCAAGTTACCTTGGTAACAAAGCATTCAATATTCACCGTTCGATGAAAAACCTGATTCAACCAAGCTAATATTTTTCAACCGTTAGATCGAACTTAGTTTGTTACACACAAATGAAATGTTGATCTTACTTTTTCTATCGTATTGAGTACCATCTTCTCTAAGATTGGCTCGAGATTTATCTCCGATAGGTAAGATATAAAAAGTAATCATAAATCTCTTCTTCTCATTCTTAGTGATTACACAATAACTTGTTCTACTTCCATATAGTTAAGTTATTGTGAGGTGATTGATATTTCTAGGATGTTCTTCGGGAATATAAGACCGGATTATAAATTGGTTCATGTTCACCTTGATTTTTAAAAAGACGGAACAAAAACTTCGTAGGTATTTTTGGGGGAGACAGATTTATCTATCAGAATAGACTTTTCTATGGGAGACAAATTTGTTTATATAGTCTTCGACTTTGGGTCGTAACAACTCTTAGTTGTGGGTGAGATCATCTAAGGGAATCAAGTGCGTAGAGTCCTGCTGGGATTCAGAGGCATAAGGAACGCGTTTTACCTTAATCGGTGTAAGACTTGGTTAGGGCTCAACTACATTCCAGTCCGAAGTTAACTTGTAGTAGGCTGGTGTCTGTAACGGCTTAATATAGTGTGGTGTTTAAAGCTGGACAAGGTCCCGGGGTTTTTCTGCATTTGCGGTTTCCTTGTTAACAAAACTTCCGATGTATGTGTTATTTCTTTTCCGCATTATATTTTTTATATAATTGAAATATCATAGGTTGTGCATTATTCAATCAATTGGTAAATCCGACCTTTGGTTGTTGGATAGAAAATTGATTGACACTTGGACATTGGTATTTGGAACCGTCAAAGTTGTTTCTCATAATAATCAGGCTCACGGATTCATATTTGTTCGATTTGCTGATTACATTGAGAAACATAAATATAACTCTTTGATATCATTTTTGATAGATCTCGCTCTATTAGTTGGTGCTCTCGGAATAATATTAGATTTAGTCCTGTAGTTGCAGGAAAACCTACACTACACCCCTCACTCGAATTTGCTTAATCAATACATTTGAAGATGAATAATAATGTGTTTTATTAATTGTTTTCTTGAAAGGTTTACAAAGAAATGTAGAACAGAGCTCAAGAAATTATAATCACTCTTGATTTTCTCTCTCCTAATGACTTGCTTAACAATTCAAAAAAGACCTCCCTCACAACAGACTTACTCAACCCTTTATATAGGGTATTACATAGTGGATGACAGCTAAGCTGTCCTTTATTTTCGGGAATCCTCCGCGAAGCGTCGCGAGTATGTAAGTGTTAGACTTCGCAACACTCCTAAATTTCGCCAAGTCTTCACACTTTCCTCATGTTCTGACTGTCGTCATCTATTACGTCATTTATTTACCTCCATGCGACTCCTTCGCGATGCAATCATTTATTAATCTCGCGAAGTATAGGAGTTGCGATATTCTGATCCTACATCTTGCCTCTTCTCATGTATTCTCTGCGAAGAAGAGAATGTCATGAGAATAATATTTTAGAATGTCGCAACCGCTCATCTTTACCTCGCCATTGTTCATTTTTGCTCGTTTTATTTATGTATGGAATTTATTACAGGTGTTTCTTCTTCCACTCTTTTCTTGACACGTCTCTTTCAACTACTTATTCTTAACCATTCATGTCCCATCTCGCATTAAATGCGTTTATATTCCCGAAGATTCTTTCTCTCTATAAATAGTTTTCCCACTCCTTTCTCCTTCTTTTTTACTTTCCTTCTGCAAATTTTCTTTAATTCTCTCTCTCCTTCCGCAATTTGTGCTTCTGCTACCATAATTCTTCTACTTCTTTCTCATTCTTTTGATCTGCAATCATCCATTCCCATACTTCTAGCAATGGTTTCACTTGGTCGTTCATACACTCCTCCTTTTATTGATGTTCAAAAGAAGTTACAGGAGAAGGGTTTCACTTTATCAACTATTCCCGATCATGGATCTTCATCTATTCTTTCTGCAAAACTGTTTTCTGATCATCAATGTGATGATCATAAAATCATAATCTCACTGGGTCAACTCCTCGCAGGACTCCCCATTCCTTTGTACAACCCCGAGTTGCCATTATTCTATGAAATTCTTGCTCATGAGAAATTCTCGCGAGATGTCTATCAATTGAGTGGCGACTGCATCCGTTTAATGCTTGAATTCGCCCATCGTGGCGCTGGTAAAGGATCTTTATATCCTGATAATGTTAGGGATCCTAGGTTTGTAGATTTACAAATAGTTACTGAGAAGTATACCGTGGACAATTTCTTTGCAAATTACTCTGTTATAAATATGAGAAATGATAAGTCTCGCTGGGGTGTTCGTCTGAAAAAGAATGATAACGTTGATGCTGACAAATTGCTTATGCAAGATATTGATTGGCATTCGGGCAACAATAATACTCCCCGTCATTCCAAAGATGAGAAATGGTGGGTTGTTCCTTTACTTTTGAGTGGACCTTACATCGCAGGTTCATATATTCTCCCTGCACACCTCGCAAACTATCATCCTTGGGAGTTTAAGTGGCCTGAGGAATCAAATGAGGTATATTTCCTTTTTTCAATTTTGCTTTGCGACATCTTCTTCCTCTTTTCTCTATTAACCTTCAAAAATTTTAGATCGCCAGAATGAGGAAGAAATATAAAGAAAATCCAAAGCCAAGTATCCTGGCGATACTTCGATCGCTTACAAATGAAGTAAGAAACATTTTCTTTTGTTATTTTAAACAATATTGTTGCCTCTGTTTCTTATCTTCATGCGTATGCGAAGGTTGAAGTTGAAGAGGCTGAAGCTGCGAAGGCTAAAGGCAAGGATAAAGCTACTTTGCACAAGGACAAGTCTTCTGCTCCGTTTTCTAAAAAATGGAAAACCCATCTCTCTTCTCATTATAGTCCTCAAACAGGCGAGAATTCTGATGAAAATGAAAATGAGGTTGGTACTTCTTCTACGAGGGATAATCACTCAACCACCTCTGCTATGGCGCAATTGTCTAGCATTTTCTCCGATTCCATGCAAGGATTGGGAGACGAGCATTTAACTGCTACTTGCGAAGCTCTCGCTAAGATTTGCGATGCCCCACTGCTGGAGGATAATGAGTCATTTCGTGGGGTTTCCCGAACAGTGACTTCTAGCTTCTTAAACGCTCTTAATGCTTTGGTATGTTTGTATCCTTTTATTTCTTTGTGATTTCAATTATAAACTCTATCTTAATCATTTCCATATTTTTCTTTGTAGTCTGGGAGAGCTTCTTTTGTTGTCGCCTCTGACCTTGAGAAAAGACACAGCAATCTTGAAAAGAGAAATTTGCAACTTAAAGATAAGATCCGAGAATTAGAGAGTGAAACTGCGACATCTCGCAAGAAGGATGAACGAATTAAACAACTGGAAGCTGAGCTTACTTCTCAACAGGATAGAGTATCTACTCTTGAAAGCGCCAATCAGCAGCTTTATGGTATAGCAATCTTTACTCCTCAAATCCTTTTTATTTTATCATTTACTTTTCTTTGCCTGACTTACTATCTTCGCAGACATATATAATTTCTCTGAAGAATCCATTATTCTCCATTCATTTCCCGAGCCCATGGATGATGATGTCCTTCTTACTCGTCTCAATGAATCTCTAAGTAGCTCCTCAAATAAGACTAACCTCCTTTCATTAAAGAATCTTCAATCCAAATATCATCTCTTAGAGATCGAGCATAAAGCTAGTTTAAGTTTAGCTAATCACTTTAAATGAATGTACCTTGACTCCAAGAAGAAGGTCAAAACCTTAAGGAAGAAAATTAGTGATCTCATAGATGAGAAAGACCGCATTACTAACAGAGGTGCACAAGCATTAGCAAAATTTCAAAAATCTCTCCTTGATGTGCAAGTTGAGCGAGATGAACTCCTTCGTCAGAATACCATGCTTAGCGAGCGAGAAGACCAAATTCGTTCACTTTTTGTCATAAATAATGATGATGAGTTTGCCTGGGCTGCGAAGGTTCTAGATAATGCTAGAAATAACTTAGGTGTCGATGTTAGTCTTCGCACCGAGCAAACTACCTTAATCAAGGATATGATCTTTGAAAGAGAAGGTTGTTTATTATACTTCTTTACTTTTCTGTTCTTTTTCTTTTTGTACTATTATCATTAACTCACTTTCTCATGTTTTCGAAATCGAAAGAGATTTCGGACAAGGATTGGAGAGCTTGAAATCGAAAAAGAACGTCTCGCAAAGGATCTCTCTCTTCGCGAGAATAGATATTCTAAATTGAAGCAAAGAATTCCAAACTACAGTGGCGAATTTTAATAATGATGCTGTTCGTTTTTCGCAATCAAGCTATGGAAATAGTTTGTAATGATCACAACATCCTCTTCATTCATATCCTTTTCTTGTCAAGAAGTTCCCGAGAACTTGCCTGTCTCGGATGTTTCGATAGTGAAGCTAATGAAGAAGAAGAATCGACGACGAGAGTGATGGAACCAAAGAATCGAGATGAAGAAGAAGAACCGAAAAAGAAATAACTTCTTTTTCTTCTTTCATTTCTTGTAGTATCTGTATACATATATCTTTGACTACTGAATGTGAATTTCAACTTTTGCTTCCTTTGTTCAGATATATCAATCAAACAACCCTTCTTTGTAATTATAACTTCACACTTGCCTCTGTCCATAAGATATAATCAACTTTGCGAGTTACATAAAATATAATCAACTTTGCGAGTTACATAAAATATAATCATTCTTGCGAGATATAAATATATATATCATTTTTTTTTTTTTTTTTTTTTTTTAACTTTGCACTTTATCATTGCGACAAGATCGCAAGATATCTTCATGGATTAAGAAATCTATTGATCTTGCCTTATCATTATTTGTGTGGTCTTATTATGCCTTCCTAAGTAAAGGTCTTATTTTGCCACCCCTCATTGCGACAAGATCGCAGCCGTCTTTACACTTTCATATAATGACCCATTGACCTTGTCTTATCATTTTTAAGTATTTTTGCCTCTGCGGACATTATATTTGCGACAATATGACAGGTTTAAATGTTCTTGCGACCATAAAATCCCGTAAAATTGTCGTCTTTGCGACGAAATCGCAGGACGTTCTTACATTTTCATGTAAAAACCCATTGATCTCGTCTTACCCTCGCGTTAGTATTATTGCCTCTGCAGGATCATTGCACAAATATGACAAGCCTAAATTCTCTTGCGAAAATAAAGCCTCATGACATTTGCGTCTTTTGACACTTATCAGCTCCCTAATGGAGGGTGCCGCCCTTATCTTCTCCCTGGTTGCCCCTTCAAGGAGGCGTACATCGGCCATACAAGACTAGCTCCTCCCATCCGGTCTTAACAAAGAAGCAGTTGTTTTCGCAGCCTCTTATCCCTTATACCTATAGGGTTTATGGTTACGAGACTGCACCCTAAGTGGAGTTTTCTTCGGGCCGAGTGCAGCATGTGCCAAGACTTGTCAAGAGTGGTAAGGAAGTTCCATGCTCCCCGCACTCTTGACTCAACCGTGTACCTCGGCGCCTTGGTCATACACTGACTCCTTGGAAGAGACCCTCGGGCGTCCAACCAGGGTATAACCTTATATATATAGTTGGAAATCCAAGGTATCTCCCAGGATAGGCTTTCATGGGCCCCAAATTTCCATGACTCAGGGTTCCGGAGAGCGGTGTAACCTTTTCCCCGAGCCATGTCAAGAGATACCCCTTATATGACGTACTTTAGGTCTTATATTTGCCTCTTACGAAATATCATTCGCGAACTAGGGTGTACGCCATAAAGGTTCGTCCCATTCACTCACTCATTCATGTTATCAATTTATTCGATCATTCATTTTTGACTTTTGTTAATTTGTCTGCGAAGCTATCGCACAGTCTCATTTCAATTATTCAATAGAGTTTTATACATTCTTCACGGCGATATTTTCGCGCAACTTTTCTGCAACTATCACCTCTGCTTCCTGTCCTTATCATGCTTTCATCACTAAGTTGGTATCTTTTCTCGCAACTATTCATTTTTTACACCTTTTATTCCTACTTCCTTCTGCCTCCGCTTCAGTCAAACTTTTCAATGTCTCCTTTTCATCATGATATTCAATTGTTTTCATACATTCACTTCGAGATCTCTTCTTCCTTTATTTCTATGGAATCTACCATTAGCCTTTCCTTTCTTTGTTCATCCTTTACATTCTTCCTCCAACCTTTCTTTTTTGCCATTCTCTCTTCGCAGCTCTCTACATCGACCTCATAACATTTTTGCCCTTCCTTCCAATCTCCTTTTATAATTCCGACACCGCTAGGATGTGGAAACTTTATACACTGATGATATGTCGATGCTACCCCCAGAATTTCATGCAGCCATGGTCTTCCAATCAAAGCATTGTAGGGAGATTCCACATCAACCACACAGAACAAAATATCAGTTGATAACCCCGCAAGGGTATCCTCATGTGCACTTCTCCTTTGGGCTTGTTCGCGGTACCATTAAAACCATATATTTTGTATGTTGAAGGGATCAAATCTTCATCTTTTCCTCCCATAGTTTTGTAAGTATGGTAGAAAAGAATGTTGATTGAATCGCACAAGTATCAATCAATATTCTATTGATTGCCCAACAATTTTCCGCTTCATCATCTTCGCCATCAATAGGTTTTGGATTAATTTCCAGCTTCACAACCAATGGGCTATCATGTATTTATCTTCCTTTGGGTACTTCTTCAGCCGAGAAAGAAATAATCTGCAGTTGCCACTCTTTTAACTGCGATGTCTTCGCGACATTCATCACTACTTTATCATCAGCATCCCTCGCAAAAACTCTACTAAGTACATTGTCATGAAAATCTTCGATCATGCGGTATGAATGTACAATGGAATTGCAAAACAAATTTTTAGCCTTTGCCCCAACTTCTATAACAAATGTTTCTTTTCCCTTTGCTTGGTGGTGGTGGTAAATGTTGAACTTTCTCTTCTTCTTTTAAAAAGTGATTCAACTTTCCTTGATCAATCATTCTTAGGATAATTCTCTTGATGTTTCTGCAGTCATTCGTTAGGTGCCCATGAAAGCGGTGGTAAGAACGTAACTCGTGACTTTTATCTCCGGGTGGTGGTTCACTTCCCATGTTCCATGGTGCAGGTATGTTTTCCATCAAAAGTATTGCTTCCCATATTTTTTCCACACTGGCCTTCAATGGCGGCATTTTAATTTCCTCCCACACTACTCTGTGACTTCGCTGTCCTCTATGATAATTCTGCCTCTGGCCTCCATAAGTCTCTTGCGAATTATGCCTTTGACCTCCATAGGTTTCTTGCGGTTGATCAAGCCTTTGAATTTTATTATTTCCGCCACGGTTGTAGAAATTTCTTTCTCTTTCAAATTCTTCCTCATCGCGACTTCCCATAGCTACCAATTTTGGTTGTTTATCATCTACCATTCTCTCTTGTTGCCCTTGCGAGGTGCTCGCCACTGTTTGTATTAATCTGGTAACAGACTTGCATTCGCAACACTTGAATTTGTATTCGCAAATCGGGTACGATTCTACTTCATTTTGCCTTTCCTCCAAAGCAATATATTCCTCTTGCAATTCTCTCAATTCGGACATCGTGATCGTATTCTTGACTCTGAAAACTTGAACATATAATAAGTTGGTTGCGAACATAGCATTTATGAATGATAGTATGAGATATCTTTCATCAACCCGTCCCGCCATTTCGCTATACACATTGTCTTCCATCTTACTTGTCCGATGTCTCAAGCTCTCGCCAACTCTTTGTTTTAGCCCAAATACATCTTCAATGCCAGGTCGCGAAGAGTTGTTACTTATATATGCCCCCAAGAATATAGCCTGTAAATGATTGAATGATGTGATTGTATTCAAACCATTTCAACGCTTCTCCCGTTAAACTCGACGCGAAGTATTTGCACAATATAGCGTCATGGTTTTCCCACTGTAGCATACATCTCACGTAAGCCTTGATGTGTTGTACTGCACAAGTTGACCCATCAAAAATGCTAGTTAGCGCTGGTAAGTTGCATTTTGGGGGTATTCCTCCTAACTGCACTTCTAATGTAAAAGGATTTTTCGCACCTCCCGCGATAGCTTCATCTAACTGTCTTCTCCCTCCTTCTCTTCTTGTTCAATATTCCTCTCATCTCTCGCCAATTCTCGCAGAATTTGTTCATTTGCCTCAGAATTTGAATTGATCGGTCTCTTTAATTCTGCTTCCCTCCTTCTTCGTTCGTGTCTACTTTTTTGTATTCTTTCGTATTCTTCGTTAATATCTCCATTGTTGCGATTTCGCTCGCGCCTCCTCTCTCGATTGTCATGATTATTCTGCCGAATGGCCTCTTCCAATTCCCGATTTTCCATTTCTGCTCTCAATCTTTCTCTCTCGCAGGCTAGACGTGCTTGCTCGGTGTAATGCTTTTCAATATCATCTTCAATTTCCTTTTGTTTCCTTTGTGTTTCTCTCCCATGTAGTGTTCTTCTTCTTTCTTCCTGATTTTCTTCATTAATTGGGTTATTCTGTCCTCGAAGCTACCTATCTTCTTGATTTCCATCATCGTGATTATTCACCAAAATATAACGATTTTCTATTAATTCTCTCTCTTCGCGACCTCCTTCGCCATGATTTAACTCTCTTTCCAAATTTTCTTCATTAATTTTTTCTGCAGGTAATGTTCTTCTCCCATTTTCTCTACTCGATCCTGATCTCGATCTTTTACTACTTCTTGATCTTCTATTTTGCAGCCTCCTATTTTCCATCCTCAATTCGTGGTTTTGCCTTGTTAGATTCGCACGTTCTTCTGCTTCTAACCACCTTTCTTCGTGTATTGTCTGTCTCAGCGCTTCTAATGCCGCGATTTCTTCATTTCCACGAATTGTTTCTCCCATCTCTTCTCGATTTCTCTCTTCCTGTCCACTATTCATCAATTGTTGCACTTCTTCTCTTTCTTCCATAGAATCTGATCTCCATGTATGCACGCTCACCCTATCATAATCGATTATTCTGTTTAGTGCTGGTTGAACTGGTAGTTGAGTTGATGGTTGAATTGGTGGTTGAATTGGACCTTCTTCTCCATTTCTTGCATCTATCCTTGATGGTTCACCTACTTCATTTCTTCTTTCTCCCACTAATCTTCCACTTCTCCTTACGATCGTTGGTTGTTCTGATGCATTCTTTCTCCTAGCCATTTCTCAATTTTAGTAATTTGTTAAAAATTATTCAAGATTTCTTTCTTGTTATCCCTAATTCTTCCAATTCACAAGGTTGATCTTCTTCAATCCCTGTTTCTAGCGCATATGTAGTTGCAGGAAAACCTACACTACACCCCTCACTCGAATTTGCTTAATCAATACATTTGAAGATGAATAATAATGTGTTTTATTAATTGTTTTCTTGAAAGGTTTACAAAGAAATGTAGAACAGAGCTCAAGAAATTATAATCACTCTTGATTTTCTCTCTCCTAATGACTTGCTTAACAATTCAAAAAAGACCTCCCTCACAACAGACTTACTCAACCCTTTATATAGGGTATTACATAGTGGATGACAACTAAGCTGTCCTTTATTTTCGGGAATCCTCCGTGAAGCGTCGCGAGTATGTAAGTGTTAGACTTCGCAACACTCCTAAATTTTGCCAAGTCTTCACACTTTCCTCATGTTCTGACTGTCGTCATCTATTACGTCATTTATTTACCTCCATGCGACTCCTTCGCGATGCAATCATTTATTAATCTCGCGAAGTATAGGAGTTGCGATATTCTGATCCTACAAGTCCATACATATTGCCGTACGAAATATTGGGTGTGGTTGTTATACCCCCCGCTTTTTCATTACATATAATGAGCATCTCATCCAAGGCATAGATTGGAGAAGCATTTAATGGTGGAACGCTAATTGGAGCATGCAATTGTGTTTGGCATATGAAAAGGCGAGGGTACCCAAATATACCTCAAGCTAAAACTTTTCCTACCTATAAGTCCTTTCTCCGTGTAGTTGCAGGAAATCCCACAACACACCCCATATAATATTTCATAGATCTAAATCTATTTCATAATCAAAATAAAGATTAAAAGTGCTAAAATTGTAAAATAAGACACAAGATTTACGTGGTTCGATCAATGTGATCTACATCCACGGGGTTAGGGTTCTTCACTATGATTATTGAAATTACATTTGGGTTACATTGGGAATCTCCATTAATGGATATTTAGTAGAGCTCTAGATCTAGTTTTAAGGGAAGAAGATAATAAAATAAAGTCTCTCTCTCTCTCTTAAAAAATTGTATATCTTCTCTCTCTTACAAAATTGTGTCCCTCCTTTCTCTCTCCTACTCTCCTCTTTATATAGGTGTTTACATAGTGGATGACAACTCACATACAGCTCATATTCTCGCAAGCTCTTTGATAATTTCGCAGGCTCTTGCTACCTTCTCACGAGCTATGGAAAAGAATGAATCTCGCACACTAACGAATGTTGTGCGATATTTGGATCCTACATCTTGCCTCTTTTTCCTTGAATATTGCTTGAAGATCGATCTTTAAGGAAAAATCCGTCGTTGTAGTAGTCTTTGATATTTGTTGATGAAGGAACTACGCGAAAGAATACTTTTCTTGAAAAGTACGTACTTGCCTCTATTCTTTTGCGGAGTTCCGAAGCTTTGCGAAATAAATAAGAAGTATCAACCCTTGAAGTATAAGAAGTATGAAGTATCCTTGAAGTATAAGAAGTATGAAGTATCCTTGAAGAAGTATAAGAAGTACTCAATCCTCGAAATATATAAGAAGTATGAAGTATCCTTTGAGAAGTATAAGAAGTATCCGTCCTTGATCGCGAATAAGAAGTATTGCGAAATTATTACTCCACGTTCTCTCGCCTCATGCAATGCTGTAATGCAAATAAGAATTTAGATTAGTATTCAAAATTTCTTTTATCAAAAATATTCATTTAATTGCAAGTTCAAATCGTTTTTCTTTGTTTTGATTTCCTTTGTATAACTTGTTTCGTCTCATCCGATAAACATCTTTCATGGAAATGATCCTAATGAGGTCTTATGCAGCCTGTTGATGGAAGGTCTTATTTTGCCTCCTACTACTCTCCATGTTAGATATCATTCTCATTTGAGACAAAGCAAATATTTAAGGGAAATATATAAATTGATCTGTGCGAGATTTTTCTCGGTCTCTTTTGTAATATCTGCGAGATTTTTCTCGAATCATTGTAATCGTGAAATCTTTGTAATTCTGCGATTGTATTGCGTTTTGTAAATCAAATCAAAAATCTTTTATTTGTTGTAAGTAAAATTTTCAAGGAAAGTGATACTTAGCTTTTGTGGTTTGCTGTTGTTGTCAATCTCGCGTGAGAAATACGTTGCATGAAGTATAAATGTCGCTTAGCAAAAACATATGCGAGAGGCAAGTATTGAACTCGCGACCTGCTGCTTGCATATTCTCGCACCATACCAATTGTTCTAACCCTCTCTTGCGAAATTAATTTGCGAGATAATCATCAACTTTCTTCTTTGCGAAATAATCATAGTCCGTGCGAAATTTCGCATAACAAAAATAAATATGCGAGAAGCAAGAATTGATCATGCGACCTCAAGCTCATTGTCTTCACCTCTGACCAAATTTGCTGGCTTCTGTTTGCGAAATATCTGTGCGAAATAATCACTTACTTTCTTCTGTGCGAAATTCCTTTGCGAAAAATACACGTTCGTTGGGATTTGAACACGCGACCATGAACTCATTAACTTCGCAGATGACCAACTGTGCTGCCTCTTGTTTGCGAAATAATGAAACAATATTGCGAAATTATTCATTTTTTCGTTCTCTGTAAAAAGAAGAAAATTATGCTCGCAGACGAATTCGAACTTGCGACCACAAACTCACATATTGTTTTCTAGACCAACTGTTCAAGAACCTCTCTGCGAAATTAACGCATAACTGTTTTCCTTATTCTTTTATTCTCCAATGAAAATGAGGAGAAAATGAAAAATATGTGTGTCTCTGCGAATTCTTTTTTTCTAGACCAACTATTCAAGAACCTCTATGCGAAATTAACGCACAAATTTTTCCTTTATTCTTTTATTCGCCACTGAAAATGAGAAGAAAATGAAAAATATGTATGTGTGCGAACTCGAACCCATGACCTATTGCTTATTCGCTCCAACTCAAACCATTTGTGCGAATTTCTATTTGTGATAGAAATCACAGTGCCTTGCTCTTATCCTTATCTTCGCAATTCCTTTATTTCTTCCACATTTGCCTTCTTCTCCAAACATACTAAACTTACTTCACTCCACAGCCCTTCTTCATAGATTTTCCTCTTTCTTCTGTTTCTATTGATTTCTCCAAACTTCAAAATCATTTGTCTTCTGAAGATGAATTTCTTCCACTGAAATTTCATTTTTACCTCTAAATTTCATAGATCTGGTAAGATTTGTTACAGGTAGGATAAAATCCTTTACTCTCCCCCTGTTTCTAGCGCCAAAATGTAGTTGCAGGAAATCCCACAACACACCCCATATAATATTTCATAGATCTAAATCTATTTCATAATCAAAATAAAGATTAAAGTGCTAAAATTGTAAAATAAGACACAAGATTTACGTGGTTCGATCAATGTGATCTACATCCACGGGGTTAGGGTTCTTCACTATGATTATTGAAAGGGTTTTTTACAGAAATAGGCCTGTTTTTTTTTGGTGCTTTTCAAATCTAGGCCACATTTTTTATTTATTGCTAGACTAGGCAAATTTTGACCAAAAGTGATGGATGGAAAGTTAGCACCGTTAGGTGCACTTAAAATGACAAGACAGTCCTTTGAATCGGTTATTTCGACCCAAGGAGATGTGTTGACCCCCGTATACGTCATCACAATTTAGTTGAATCTCAAAGACAGGACTTTGAATGCACACAGAAATTTGATGGCAATGATAAGCTTGCAGTACCAACTACTGCCACTTGCCTATATCCAGTTCAACTCAAAGTCATTATTTTCCAATTTGCACTGCAAAGTAATAGAGTAGTGAGCCATAGAAGTGTCAATCATCAAATATTGCTCCTGGATCACATGCAACCATTGCATTTGTTCAAACAATTGCACTTATTCAAATATAACTATCATTTTTATTCTACTTTAACTATACGACGGGTGGAGCTGAGTCAAGTGGTTGGCATAAATAAAACATAAAGTATGAAGAAGAAATGCAAAAAGGGAACATCAAATGCGTATGATCAAGTATCAACACGCCTTCAGTATTTCTTTACCTTGAGACTTCAAATGGGCTACATATCATCCTTGTATTGCGCCCGAACAAAGCTCAAGAGAAGCAACTCCTAAAATGGATTTATGATCGCACTTCCAATCCTTGGTACACAACCAAATTGATTCATGGGGACAACACATACAACTCTTCAATCTCTACCACCTGCAACAACTCAACCAACTATCACCACCGCAAATTCAATCAGCCAACTCAAATTGAGCCCAAAACATCAATAGATTGTTGCTTCTTCTTCTTACAAATTTTTCCATCAATTTCTCCCTTGTTATAATTTCATTTTTCAATTGAGATCAAGAACTCAATTTCAGTATTCAACCAACATAATGTTGCCGCCGCGCTTTCAATTTATTCTTGCACAAGAAGAATCCTCAAATTAGCTTGAATCTCAACGCCAAAACGTTACGGATCGAGCTCAACATCATCCCTATAGTGTCTCGGAACTTGATTAGACCCCATCTCTGTTCACAATCAAAATCTCCCAACTCCATTGTTGCTGATATTGTTGTAGAAGCCCCCATTCACGCCTCGGCTTTCTCTACGGACACCACACATAACCCATCTCCTCCTCTAATTCGCGAACATCAATTTCGGACCATAAACAAACCAATTCATATTCTCGTAGATGATGTATTGATTTTAAATCACCACCAAAACCGAACCCATTTGTTGATGTTGCCGCAGATTCGGGACCCATATCTTCAATGATTCTAACCCACTTTCAAAGAATGGATTAGCTCTACCAAGTCTTCATGATTTCATCTTCATTTACATCTCGTAACTACCTAACAAATCACCATTAGCTAACACCAAAATTCAATCGACGGCACTCCTGATCGAACATGCCCCACATGAGAACCCCCAAATTCAATCGTTGTTGTTGAGAGAATCAAGCAATTGGCTTGAATCTCAGCCCCAAAACACCACAGATCCATTCTCATCATCGCCGCTTTGATCAATCGTTGACGCCTCCATTTCAATTCAACCGCTAATGCTCAAAATGATGCTCGATCCCTTTCACAATAATAACTCCACCACCTTAACCGAGAAATGAAAATTTCTTACTCTTGTTTTGATACGAATGAGATGTGATGGGAATGAATTCGGGAGGAAAGAAATCCACACGTGTGAAGGACATTTTGGTAATCTTACCACATCTGTGATATCTCCTCATATGATATTTTGGCGAGATATTGACAAGTCAACGCGATAAATTGACCGAGATGGTTAAATTGGATGGAAACCGTTTAACTTGCCTAGTCTAGCAAGAAATAAAAAAAGTGGCCTAGGAATGAAAGTGAGGGGTCAGATCACGCCTATTTCTGCATATATTCCTTATTGAAATTACATTTGGGTTACATTGGTAATCTCCATTAATGGATATTTAGTAGAGCTCTAGATCTAGTTTTAAGGGAAGAATATGATAAAATAAAGTCTCTCTCTCTCTTAAAAAATTGTGTATCTTCTCTCTTACAAAATTGTGTCCCTCCTTTCTCTCTCCTGCTCTCCTCTTTATATAGGTGTTTACATAGTGGATGACAACTCACTTACAGCTCATATTCTCGCAAGCTCTTTGATAATTTCGCAGGCTCTTGCTACCTTCTCGCGAGCTATGGAAAAGAATGAATCTCGCACACTAACGAATGTTGTGCGATATTTGGATCCTACACTCCGAAAGTGATTGTCTATGGACCGAGTCGAGACAATACAACTAATCGGTTCACACTTCGTGTGATCGTCTATGGATACGAGATCGAGACAATACAACAACGAAGTATGTTTACTTGATACAAAGGTTCGGACTTAACCAAACACAATAGGATTGCTTATCAAGTAAATAGGAATTAACGTTTGTGTAATTTACTTTAATTATAATAAGACAATTATAATGCGGAAAATAAAAGTAAAAGACACAACAAGATTTTGTTAACGAGGAAACCGCAAATGCAGAAAAACCCCAGGACCTAGTCCAGAATTGAATACTCTCAGGATTAAGCCGCTACACAAAATTACACCTAACTTCGTATAGTTGAGACCAAGTAACTAACCCTATAGTTCACTTAGTTCCGTCTGTATTCCCACGCATCCAACTTATAAATAAGTCACGTACTTGGAACAATCCCTTTGGTTCGTATTCCAAATAGTAAAGGAACAACAAATCTGTTTGGTATCAACTCTATTCAACCAAGTGATATGAGTCGGACAAAGGCTCTTCCGTTTATCTCAACATAAACTCCTTCGTCGGTTCTAGATCTATCTTATGTTCAATCACCCTAAGGTAATCGTTTAAGATTATGCCAACAACACCTTTAATCCGAAGAGCCGTGTTGATGCCGATCTACTCAATTAATCAATCTAATCTACCACAAGGATAAACCAATTATTAATTGGATCCTCTTTTACCGAAACAAGTATTGTGCACACCAAAGATTATAAAACCCAAGTCAGATCTTCAATATCTTCTTTGTCTTCAAATTTTCTTAAATCTTCAATAAAAACCTGCACACAATCACTTGAATCTCTTGTGATCAATCACGCACAGAACGGAGTCTGTTAACAATGGATTATCACAAGATCGTCTTTAGAACTAACAACAGTCTAAAGATCCATATCGAAACTCTGAACTAGTTTGAGTGAATCTTATATGAGAAGACAAGATTCTCAAGAATAAACAAACTAGGTGCAACCAGATTTCAACCACCATTAGTCAATCAAATCAATCGAAAACAAAGATAAACTGTAATTATCTAGTTTCCCACCAACGGGTCGCGCTAGAGCTTCTCAATCCCAAAGAAAACTTTAAACTGAGTGGCCGTAAGAGTTTCACCTAATTAGATTACTTTCATCTCCGATAGGCGGCTACACCAGAATAACAACAAAAGATTAAATCTGTTGTTACGAAGGATTAGTTTGCTAGAAAGGCAAACTTCGTGTATTTATAGACAAGGAAGTTTGGACACTAAGGAATTTCCAAAACCGAAAATATTCTCAAGATATTCATAAAAGCACAGATTCAGTTTTCATAATTCCTGGAAATGCTCTGTCCAAAAATAACGATCGAAATCTCTCGGAAAATATAATTAGTAAATGCACATTACTAATTATGGAATTTACCTACAAAATGAAATTAATAACCTTAATTAAAAGATTCTTAACTTATTTATGTTTCGATCCTGGGATTATCTTCCCTTAGCCGTTAAGGAATATCTTTGAACAATTATAGAAATAAACATTCACAGCACGTGTTCAAAGTTTGTCGACATCTTTACTTTGTAAGTTCTCTTTCACACTTACAACCTTGAAACCAATTTGCCACACTTCCAAACAAGTTTAGAATTGGTTCATCTTACTTTCAAGAACTATGTGATTTATCAAACCAACATTCAATCACAATCATGGGTTTACGGTTCTACTTCCATGTGAGTACTACGCATAGTCACACTAGCTTCCCAAAAGTTCGGTTGACTAGGTACTAGGATCGGTTCCCCACATATATATGGTATCTAACTTATATGTGTTGCACATGTCCATAGGATCGGTTCCCCTTTCTGCTATAAACCTTGTTGTACCCCATACAAGGATCGGTTCCCCTTGATGTATTGCACCCCTTACAAGGATCGGTTCCCTTTCCCTTACTAGGGTCGGTTCCCTTTCCCTTTCAAGGATCGGTTCCCTTTCCCCAAGGCAGACATAATCCGATCATACCACAGGTGATTACTTAAGATTGGTTTTACTAATAAAAGTTATACCAATACAAAAGTCAGGCCTTTATGAATAGTTCTACCAAGAACACAACAAGTTGTGAGCGGTTATACTCTATCACACATCTTGGTTGTTCATAAGATATGCAATGAATCACAAAACCAATAACACTGACGATTTCCTTTTCGGTTCACAAACAAGTTTATGAACTTACTTCCTTAGAACACATGTAAACATTGTTCCCTAGGATGAAATCCTCACCTCATACCCATACATAATCACAATAGCATTCAAATAATTATGGCGATGTCTTATCTACAAAGTTTAATGGTTAAGCAATAAACCTCGTATTGTATTCCTTAATACTATGTCTATCTAGAGTTCAAATATGCTTCGCAGCTTATGTTTTCAATATGCACGACTTGAAAGATACGTTAGGAATGAAACAGCTTCAAGTCAAATATCACTAACCTCAAGTGTAAGGATGATTGTTGTCGTTGTAGCTCCTTGCTTCTTCACATCTTCAAGTCTTCGCAATACTTGTAATGGCTCATATCCTAATACTTTCAAGCTAACCTATACGAAGTTTAACTCTAGTACATAATCAAGCGACTCTTAACATGAGTTTTGATTCACTAAAATATGACAACCAAACTTGACATACCAACGCTTGGTGAGTTCAACCGAGCCATGCTCTAACAATCTCTCCCTTTGTCAATTTTAGTGACAAAACTCTTACATCATATGGATAAACAAATTACAATAATTCATTACAATCCGCTTGATTCCCGATTCAACACAATGTGAAACTGCTTACATTCAATCCTTGAAAATGCCACTGTTGACATTATAATAACAAAGAAAATACTCCCCTAAGGAAGATAGGTAGATATTCAATCCGCATGTCTTTGTTATACCAATATATATGACATGTTACCCCCTTAGTCTCAGGCTTTCACTCTTTCGTTAGATAAAACATTCAAGTACCAATGTTCTTTTCATTAGTGATACCAATTAATATAAAATCAATGCCAGTATCACTTGTTTACTCCATATATTTCTCCCCCTTTTGTCACAAAAATGACAAAGAAAAGAAAAAATAAAGGAAAACACGAAAAGAATCTTACAAATCTCATAATAGACTTGCAAACCTGTAGAGTTAGGCACGAGGGTTCCACACATCACAATCTGATAACCAATATCAAAACCGAAACTACGAGTAGTCTTATTTTGATATGTTACCAATGAAACAATTGTCCGAAACAATTTTTCCAATTTAGTTTAGCAAACCAAAAACAACTAATCACATTAGTTCCTTTGCTAAACCGATTGTTCAAAAACAACCGCTTAATTCGATAAGACTAAAATAAAGATAAACTCCATTTTTCTCATCGGGTTCTAATTATCCATAAACTAAGACCTTTCAATTTTAAACAAACCAAATACTAGGTTAGTTAACTAGCATTTCCTTGTTTAGGCATTCGATTAGACTTGAATAACCGAAACCTCACTTTGATAAGACAAACTAAGATCAGAATTGACTTAGTTTCTTATCCGGAATCGAATTGGACTAAACAACTCCTCCCGTACACATATTATTTCATTAAGCCATAAATAATTCATACAAACCAAAATAAATCAACTTGCATAATTATTCACCTCAACTGGAAGCAATTGAAACAAAAATAGACATTATAAGCACCGCAATTGCACCGTAATTTTGTAATCCTGAACGATTGATACCATAAAAAAGCAAGATAACAATAGTTTTTCTTAACCGAAACCAATTGAATCACACACACATCAATTGTACCGAAATTTTGTAAGCCTAAACGATTGATACCACACAATAAAGCAAGATAACAATAGTTTTTCTTAACAGGAACTAATTGAAACACACATCCACACACACATCATGGAATAAATATCAATTGAACCTAAATTTTGTTAAGAAAAAGCAACAAATATATATGATATAAACTCAGGCTTTTCTTAAACAGGAAAACAATTAACTAACAAGATTGTTACCTCAAATTTCGCATCCACTTCTCCAATATGATTGCATCTTCGTCCAGGGAGAATTGATATCGAAATATCACCTCGTTGTCATCCTTATGCGTGAACAAAAGAATAACAACATACTCAACCTTTACCAGAGAAGGTTGAAAACCGGTTTTAACAATTGCGAGCAAAAGTTGAAAACCGTCGAAACACATATGCTTTTATGCTAAACCAAAACCGATTCAACATATTGTGACTTTTTCACATACTATTTTTATCAGAACCCCTCATAATCCTTTGATAAAGCCTACCTACTAGGGCTAGAACTTAATCTCGCTAAATCAAAAAGTCACCCAAACCATGAGGGTTCACAATATATGAGATCGAATATTAAGGTCAAACATCTCATAAACATACATAGCAATAAGATAAAAGCAATTAAGCATAGGCTATGTAAACAGAAAACTATCACAAGAAAAATTACTAATCAAATAATTTTATTCATAATAGTTTTATTCATAATAGACCAATACAATCAATAAAAGAAATCAAAAATTGATGTCTATTATACTAGATTAAGTAATACAACAAATAACTTAATCTCTAGTGGTGCTCTTGTTGTTCACTGAGGTCTCTTCAGTGCTCAAACTCTTAAAGCATGTCTCCAGGGACTTGTCCGCAACCACTTCTTGTTTCTCAAGATCTTCAATTAGAGCATTGAGCTCAGCAAGAATTCCTCTTGTTCCTTCGTACTTTTATTTTACCCAATCTTGATGTTTAATAGTCATAACAAGATTGGTTTCTAGTTCGTCAAAACCTTGGATATATTGAGACATACTATCAGAACGAATCCACTTGGTCTTGGTTGGATCTTGAAGGTTGTAAGCCAACATACATGACTCATCTTGTGATCCAACTGAGCTATCAGAGTCATAATCAGACATAATGTCTTTCTTCTTTCTCTCTGTATTGATTCCTTGACAATCCTTAACCTTTTGAGCTTCCTCCTTATTAGTCTTTGAGACACTGCGAGTTACTGGAGGCATGATCGGTTATGAGCGAATATAAAGGATTCCTCAGGGTTTCGAATACAGACAAGAAAAAGTTTCTCATATTAAAAGAGACAACTTTCGGACCAAAAGACTTCTGGAAAATCCGAAAATATAAGACAATATATTTCGTTTCCTTAGTCCGAAATACTCAAATTGGAATGATTATTAAAAATCCGAAAATTCCAAATAATCACCTATTTTGGAAAATCATGTTAAACATGAACATTTTTGACTACCATGGATTCAAAGCAACCCATATACTGTCACAGAAAATTTTTCTGATAAACAACTACACAATGAAACATATGCTCCTGGTTTATTGTGCCTTTCCCATCCAAGATTATGAGCACGAAGGGATGAGAAAGCACAACATATGATACAACTAAGTTGCATCGGAGTAAGCTTTTTCCACTATGTGATTATCGAAACATAGTTCATGTCTCTTTAGGGAATTTCGCACTAAAATATTTTCTCCCAAGACGATGATCTTTTCTAACTCTAGAGATATGATCACGTGGAGAAAATGTACTAATGTGAGAATTCTCGGAGATAGCTAGATCTCTCTTAATTCTTTCAATGAGATTTTCATAGGATTTTCTCATTCTAAGGACTTCCTTATTATTCACATTCCTTCTGAAGTCGTTCCTCATCAAAACCAGAACCGTTTCGATATGGGTGCGGAGGAACCTTTTCCGTAAGCGACTACCAACTCTTTCCTCTGACTCCTTTGAGTTGATCTTATTGGGATGTAGTATAATCTGTCTTTCTACTGAGGAATAATCTTTCAGTTTTTTAAGACAAGAAACTTCTTTCAAAATTTTTACTACCGTATGTTGAAGAAGTATAAGTTTCCTGTCAAGTGACTGAAAGTTTTATTCCTTAGAGTCATCACGGAATCAGTTCAAAGTTTCATTTGGACAAGATTTCGTTTGATCATCAGTAGATCTAGAAGCTGGTTCCTCATCCTCTTCTAACTTGATGTAGTTAGGAAAACTACCATCATCTTGATCTGTTTCAGATGTGATCAACCCGGTTTTGTCACAATCTGTAAAAGTCGAGCAAGGACTTTTAGTTTCCTCATCAGAAGAAATCACAACAATATCATTATTCGGAATCATAGGATGTGTCTCTTTATCTGTAAGAGATTTACCAAGAGCTTATAGTTTAACAGCGAGATCCATTTTCTCTTTGGCAAGACAGTTCAGTTGAATGTCTTTTTCTCTAATTTCCTGCTTAAGAAGATTCGACTCTGTCTTTAAGATAAACACTTTAGAAGACAGAGATTGAATATGCTTTAGGAGTTTTATCAACTATTTATCAGCATCTTCTTTTTCCTCAGAAAAAGACACAGATGTTTTCGTAACTCCTGGATCATGAGTTAATGAAGTATTAACATCTTCAACTTTTGAGCATTCAAACTCTTGCATAACGTTAACTGAATCAGACATAGATTCAATTCTTATAGGTTGGATCGCACCAAACACAGATTGTTAGATCTTTTCGTGTTTGCTCGCTTCTCTGATACCAATTGAAAAGGCGAGGGTACCCAAATATACCTCAAGCTAAAACTTTTCCTACCTATAAGTCCTTTATCCGAAAGTGATTGTCTATGGACTGAGTCGAGACAATGCAACTAATCGGTTCACACTTCGTGTGATCGTCTATGGATACGAGATCGAGATAATACAACAATGAAGTATGTTTACTTGATACAAAGGTTCAGACTTAACCAAACACAACAGGATTGCTTATCAAGTAAATATGAATTAACGTTTGTGTAATTTACTTTAATTATAATAAGACAATTATAATACGGAAAATAAAAGTAAATGACACAACAAGATTTTGTTAACGAGGAAACCGCAAATGCAGAAAAACCCCGGGACCTAGTCTAGAATTGAATACTCTCAGGATTAAGCCGCTACACAAAATTACACCTAACTTCGTATAGTTGAGACCAAGTAACTAACCTTATAGTTCACTTAGTTCCGTCTGTATTCCCACGCCTCCAACTTATAAATAAGTCACGTACTTGGAACAATCCCTTTGGTTCGTATTCCAAACAGTAAAGGAACAAAAAATCTGTTTGGTATCAACTCTATTCAACTAAGTGATATGAGTCGGACAAAGGCTCTTCCGTTTATCTCAACATAAACTCCTTCGCCGGGTCTAGATCTATATTATGTTCAATCACCCTAAGGTAATCGTTTAAGATTAAGCCAACAACACATTTAATCCTAAGAACTGTGTTGATGCCGATCTACTCAATTAATCAATCTAATCTACCACAAGGATAAACTGATTATTAATTGATCCTCTTTACCAAACAAGTATTGTGCACACCAAAGATTATAAAACCCAAGTCGATCTTCAATATCTTCTTTGTCTTCAAATTTTCTTAAATCTTCAATAAAAACCTGCACACAATCACTTGAATCTCTTGTGATAAATTACACATAGAACGGAGTCTGTTAACAATGGATTATCATAATATCGTCTTTAGAACTAACAACAGTCTAAAGATCCATGTCTAAACTCTGAACTAGTTTGAGTGAATCTTATATCAGAAGAAAAGATTCTCAAGAATAAACAAACGAGGTGCAATCAGATTTCAACCACCGTTAGTTAATCAAATCAATCGAAAACAAAGATAAACCGCAATTATCTAGTTTCCAACCAACGGGTCGCGCTAGAGCTTCTCAATCCCAAAGAAGACTTTAAACTGAATGGCCGTAAGAGATTTCACCTAATTAGATTACTCTTCTCTCCGATAGGCGGCTACACCAGTAACAACAACAAAAGAGTAAATCTGTTGTTACGAAGGATTAGTTTGCTAGAAAGGCAAACTTCGTGTATTTATAGACAAGGAAGTTTGGACACCAAGGAATTTCCAAAACCGAAAATATTCTCAAGATATTCATAAAAGCACGTGATTCGGTTTTCATAATTCCCGAAATGCTCAACCAAAAATAACGATCGAAATCTCTCGGAAAATATAATTAGTAAATGCACATTACTAATTCTAGAATTTCCTACAAAATGAAATTAATAACCTTGATTAAAAGATTCTTAACTTATTTATGTTTCGATCCTCGGGATTCTCTTCCCTTAGACGTTAAGGAATATTTTTGAACAATTATAGAAATAAATATTCACAAGACGTTTTCAAAGTTTGTCGACATCTTTACTTTGTAAGTTCTCTTCACACTTACAACCTTGAAACCGATTTGCCACACTTCCAAACAAGTTTAGATTTGGTTCATCTGACTTTCAAGAGCTATGTGATTGATCAAACCAACATTCAATCACAATCATGGGTTTACGGTTCTACCAAAACAAGTTTCGGTTCTACCTCTATGTGAGTACCACGCATAGTCACACTAGCTTCCCAAAAGTTCGGTTGACTAGGTACTAGGATCGGTTCCCCACATATATATGGTATCTAACTTATATGTGTTGCACATGTCCATAGGATCGGTTCCCCCTTTCTCGCTATAAACCTTTCGCACCCCATACAAGGATCGGTTCCTTGATGTACTGCACCCCTTACAAGGATCGGTTCCCTTTCCCTTACTAGGATCGGTTCCCTTTCCCTTTCAAGGATCGATTCCCTTTCCCCAAGGCAGACATAGTCCGATCATACCACAGGTGATTACTTAAGATTGGTTTTACTAATAAAAGTTATACCAATACAAAAGTCAGGCCTTTGTGAATAGTTCTACCAAGAACACAACAAGTTGTGAGCGGTTATACTCTATCACACATATTGGTTGTTCATAAGATATGCAATGAATAACAAAACCAATAACACCTGACGATTTTATTTTTCGGTTCACAAACAAGTTTATGAACTTACTTCCTTAGAACACATGTAAACATTGTTCCTAGGATGAAATCCTCTCCTCATACCCATACATAATCACAATAGCATTCTAATGATTATGGCGATGTCTTATCTAGAAAGTATAATGGTTAAGCAATAAACCTCGTATTGTATTCCTTAATACTATGTCTATCTAGAGTTCAAATATGCTTCGCAGTTATGTTTTCAATATGCACGACTTGAAAGATACGTTAGGGAATGAAACAGTTCAAGTCAAATATCACTAACCTCAAGTGTAAGGATGATTGTTGTCGTTGTAGCTCCTTGCTTCTTCACATCTTCAAGTCTTCGCAATACTTGTAATGGCTCATATCCTAATACTTTCAAGCTAACCTATACGAAGTTTAACTCTAGTACATAATCAAGCGACTCTTAACATGAGTTTTGATTCACTAAAATATGACAACCAAACTTGACATACCAACGCTTGGTGAGTTCAGCCGAGCCATGCTGTAACAGCATAAATATAAAGTGCACCCTCACAGACGTACAGAATACCTACGCCTAGTTTCAAAAACAAAAACAAAATGGTAGGTTAGAGAGAGAGAGGGAGCAGAGAACGCGATGAAAAGAGACTAAAGAGTTTAAAGAATGACTGGCGATTGAGACTTGGGAGTAAGAGCGAAAGAAATAAGAAATAACAGAAAACAGTGAAACAACATTTTTATTTTGCTGGCAAAAACTTTTCATTTGAAAAAAAGAAAATTGAAAATAGTTATTTACGAAACGCGTTTTCAACCGTTTTTCGCTTTTTAGCGTTTTCTATAACAAAAACTATTTATAAAATTCCTACCAAATGGGATCTTAAATAAGCAGGCCCAAAATATTTTTGGGTTACAATGAAACCCATAATTATATGAAATTATGAAAATGTCGCATTAACTCGTTAATCGTTATGCATCCTTTTTAGGGGTATAGTTGGCAAGCAAACTACAATATAACACATCTAAAAATCCGCGTCTTGAATTTAACAAATTTTATCTCGTTGGAAAGCTTTTAAAGAGATCTACACAACGAGCACAAACAAAAATATCACATTTTTGTTTTTCACGAAAAATGGGAGGTGATCATCATTTTAGACAAAAATTTCAAAAATTGACTACATGTTCGTTATGCACCTCCAAAAAAGAAGCATAGCACAATATGCATACATACAAAAGATGCATAACACATTATGCAACTATATTTTTGTTCATTCATCTATTATTTTGGTATGCCGCCACTAAAATGTTGTATATGCTTAATTCTAACAAAAAAACACACGCATAACGAGTTATGCAACCATTTTCTCGACTGCATAAAAAATTTATGCATCTATAACTAGTTATGTAGCCATTGTTTTGGTTTTAGTGCGTGCAGAAAAAGTTGATGCATAATGCATTATGCAACCATATTTATGGATGCATATCAGGTTATGCATCCATTTTTATTGATGCATAAAAGATTATGTAACAATTTTTTTTTATTTCAGTGCTTACAAAAAGTGGTTGCATAATGCTTTATGCATCCATTTTCACGAATGCATAACATGTTATGCAGTCTTTTTCTTTTTGTTGGTTCCAATACTAACAAAAACGTTGCTGCATAACGTGTTATGCAACCATTTTCTGGTCTGCATAAAAAGTTATGCAACAACTTTTGTAGATGCATAACAGCTTTTGCAACCATTTTCGTAGCTGCATAAAAAGGTTATCCGACCATTATGACCAACACCAACACCATTAAGATATTATTCATTCAGTTCCAACTTCTATATCTTCATCTCATTTCAACTGAGTTCAATTCATAGGATGCAAAGAAATAACTGGACATGGTTACCACTAATCAAATCACCAATAAATTCCCAACACTTTTCTTTCATCAATCACATATGCTTCTTCCGATTAATCTTAGTACATCACACTCTCTTGGCTTCCACCTCTAATAAAGATACCTTGAGTCAGGAAGCCTGTCCTTCATACTTCATACAATTCTGTAAAGCAAGCATTTCTTGCTTGAACCCCATCTCGCCGGATTTTAGTTCTTGAATACCAAAGTACTAGCAAGTTTCTCAAACCCATTTGTCAGAAATACAAAGTACCAGAACTGTTCATAATAAACTCCCATCCACAATTAACAAAATTAATTAGTGAAATTAAAGACACCAATCATATTAGCTATGCCGACCTTAACAGAGGCTAACACTCATGGAAACAGTGTATTTTTGCCTGATTACATCAACTGAGCCTCGGTATGCCTAGTGCGAGATTAGAGGTTGATTATCCCCAAAACATAACTGCAACGGAAAGGTAACACTAGAACTAGTTTCCCATTACTAAACTCAGTATCAAAAAAGAAAAAGAATAATTTACCGGATCTACATATATACATAGCACCAGAACTAATTTCCCATTACTAAATTCAGCATCAACAAAAGAAGGTCCTCGCAAATACAACAAATACAAATTTGAGGTGATAAAATCAAGAGAAGAAAATATTTTCGGAAATTAAAATTATGCAAAGACTCAGTTTGTAACATGGCGATTCGTGAGGATAATCCCACGTATTTCATCAACCATGAATCTGGGTACCGCTTCGGTTGGAACAACTTCAAGTATATCAAATCTTCTAGTAGCTCTTATGGTTAATTTAACCACAGATTGAGAAACCTTTTTTATTTTATTGTTGTTTCCAAATCTTTATCCACATCAGGTTTTTTATAGTAATAAGAAGTTGATTCCATCAGAAGAACCTCAGATAAACCTAAAAAAATAAATTATAATACCAATTTAATAATTCTCGAACGAATTCTCTCGATTTAAATCAAAATCCAAAATGTAAGTACAAGAATCAAGTCTCCGATTCATTAATAAGGCCAAAAACCTTACCAATTTCTTGATCAAACGCAGAAAGTGACAGAAAGAATAGAAGAATCAAGCAATTTTTTCTTGAAATTTCACTTGTTTGTATGTAGAAGAAATCTTGTGAAATTCGTTCTTTAATTCTTGTTTCTAGTACTACGATCGTTCTTCAGAAGAGAAAAGAAACCTTCATTTTGATAAGGAAGGAAACGGTACTTTAGCCATTAAAAGGAAAAAAAAAATCCAACAAAACATAATTTTTTTTCAAAAAAGGGTCTCGGGATAATTATTTCCCAATATATGGGTGCACCCGTGATATTTTGTGACGGTGGGTTTGAGGGTGAACAAAATGAGATAATGGGTGTGGTGGTAGTTCATACTTTTATTAACTCTAAAACTCATATCTATGCGATTTTAAGATTTATGGGTAATGTCAAACAGTACAAAGACTTTAAAATAAGAAAACTCTATAAATCCTATGAATTTTAATTGAGTTACCAAACACACAAAGGATTTAAAAATGAATCAAGTGGTTGTAACAATATGATTGATATTCTTATCCTTTTTTTTCTTGCAACATCTTTCTTTCCAAAGACACTTTAAAATGGTGAAGATAACACATATTTCATTATCAAGCTAGAGCTCACTAACCATTTGTGTATCCAATCCTTAATCCTAATGGTTAAACCTACATCCCTAAGAACTAAGTGACCATACGAAGTAGCAGATTTAAAACATTTTGGCAAACTTGCGCTTAATATAATATGTTCAGAGACTCTTTACAGCTTATCATCACAGATAACACATATAGTACTGTTATAGTTGAATATCTTTAATACGTTTTCATAAAAACATAATCACTTTTGGTAGAAATGGAGCAGACCACAATTGTTTATAAGCAGGAAAAAAATTATTGGGATTAGATCTACCATTAGATTCACCAGACAACACATTATATCATTGTAGAAGCACCAGAGTTGGTATGAGGTCAGATTAATATATCCTTACCAAGAATAGGGATCCGAGTGTTTAAGATTTTGTAGCAAGAATCAAGTGCAAAGAAAAACCGAATGAGTACAGTATTCAGATTCCTAGTATCATGAATAATAAGGTGAGCAACAGATATATTAGGATTATAATAAGTAATGCAAGGAGGATGTAGTTGCGGGAAATCCCACACTACACCCCTTACTCGATTTTGCTTAATTAATCCATTGAAAGATGTAAGATCAAGAGTATTTATTGATTGAATTCATGAAGTGTTTACACAGGAAAATAGAGTTACACTTAGAAGTTAAAACACTCTTAAACTTTCTCTCTCTAATGACTTGCTCAACAATTTCCCCAAAAAGATCCCCTCTTACAGGACTCATTTAACCCTTTATATAGGGTAATACATAGTGGATGACAACTAAGCTCCCCTTTATTTTCGGGAATGTCTCGCGAAGTGTCGCAGATGCACAAACATTCACTCGCGACACTTCTTAACCTCGCCAGTCTCACGTTTTCTTTATGTTTTGCCTGTCGTTATTCATTGCGTCGCTTATTTTAGCTCCTCGCGACTCCCTCGCGACGCCGCTGCTCATTAATCCCGCGAGCCTTGTACGTTGCGATATTATGATCCTACATCTTGCCTCTTTTTCCTTGAATATTGCTTGAAGAGCGATTTGAAGGAAAAATTCATTGTTGTCATATTCCTTGGTTTCAATTGGTGAAGGAACGAGCGAAAGAATACTTTTCTTAAAAAGTACGTACTTGCCTCTATTCTTTTGTGAAGTTCCGCTTCTTTGTAATACATATGCGAGTGCCATTTCTTGTCTCGGAATTACGTAAAATAATCAATTTCGCAATTTCTCCTCGCCTATCAAGAAATACACTGTATATTTGGATTTTACTAAAGTTCTTTCCGTCAGGTTTCCTTGGATTTAGCAATGACCGCTTACACGTGTCTATATTTACCTCTTTTACCGGTGCATTTAATGTTATCCGGTCATAACATTTTTTTTTTTTTTTTATCTATTTATAGGAGCATCCCTTGTGAAAAATTTTCCTTTTCCTTTTCATCTTCTTCATCGTCTGCAAGTGTTCTTCTTCTTCATCGTTCTGCAAGTGTTTGCTTATTGTTGTCTCTTATCGTCTTCTTCACCACTTTAACTATTTCCTACCAGTTGTTACTCTCATGGCGTCCCAGTGTTTGTTAATTTTGCCACATCCGGCTGATTTTGTGGTTGATCAAATTTGAGATTAGCTTTCTTTGTTGAAATCATACTTGGTATGATTAACTTTGTAGTTTTCTTTACTCGCCATTGTTGTTTAGCAAGAACCAACCCGAAATAAGTTTATCGTGAAGGACCCTCTTCTTTCTTTGGGCTCGCCATCGAAATCTACTTCGCAACAAGAATCCTCGCACAACCAAAGCTCACTTCGCGAGCAAAATCTATGGCTTCAAAAAGACAAAAGTGACAAGGTATTCCCGTAAACATTTATTTTTTATCAACAATACATTGTTGCCTCTCTCCTTTCTTATTTAATTTGTCATTCGTAGGATGATAAAACTACCGGTCATGCTCCCAAAAGGCCTCGCTACTCCAAACCAAGTTACTCCCGACGTTCCATTTCCTTCATTCACACCTTCATCTCCCCGCTGCGAAATCTTCGCAAGATAATTTTGTGCCCCTTCCCCTGGTAATATTACCAACGACAATACTTCTATACCTCAACTCCTCATAGACCAAGTTCCTTATAACCGTCCTACTACAAACGATCTTATACCTCCTCCCGCTATCAATATCCCCTCGCTATTTCTCCAATCACTTCTCTCCCCGAAACCTCCTCTTCTCATGAGGTTCCTTTGACAAAGGACGACTCGTCTTCTTTGTTTGAACAAATTCCTCTAATCATGGAAAATGGAGGGGATAGATGTGGCCTTTAAGGTCCTTTTCGATCTCGTGAATGATGCCAAAAAGACTTCTACCGATCCTCACAAATCGAATGTCTCATGTAGATTTTAAGTAAGCATCTTGGTCCCGAGAGGATCTCGCAAGCACCTTTAGTTCAAGAGATTAATAAGTCAAGGATGATCTCCAAGTTATGGCTGTGAAGTGCAATAACCTCCACCTTGAAAATCAAAAATTTCTCAAAAGTATCTCACTAGATCGTGATAATCTTCGCAAGAAGAATGAAGAATTAAAAGGTATGCTCTCGCCAACCCCCATTCCATTTTTTTTTTTTTTTTTTTTTTTTTTTTTTTTTTTTTTTTTACAACTCAAACCCTTGTTCGTCCTTAAAGTATTAAACCAAACGAATAATGGAGATATATCGACGACGGAGTCTATCGTTGAAGAAGTTCGAGTTGAAAGAGATGCTTGGATGGAGCAATATAATCTCTTAGATAATCTTCATACCTATGCAGCCGATCAAATAAATAACTTGTCTAAAGAGAATTTTGATTTATCGCAAAAGCAAGTCTCATTAAGTAATGACTTATCTCGCCTCTCTTATGCTTTGACTAAAACTAATTTGGAGTTGGAAACTTTATCGATGAGAATCGAACTCTTTCTCAAGAGAAACGTTCTCGTTGAATAAGATGGCGAGCTACTCGCAGCAGATAATGTTTGTCAAAAGTTATGTGAAGAACACGAACAAGCTAAACATACTTTGAAAACCAACTTGAAGAAATTATCGCCGAGAGAGATAAACTTATTCAAGGTAGAATAACGTTGAGTGTAAAAGCGAAGCAATTCCAAGAACAATGTGTCAAATTAGAAAAATCCAACTATACTCCTCGACCGAAAACTCCATACTTGTTTCCAATGAAAAGAATTTGCGATCTCGATTGACAGGCTTAGTGGGAGATTCATTTGATGATGTCATGGATCGCTTGGGGAATAATTTCGCAGCTTTAATTCAACATCTTACTTCTCAAAAGGAAGGTAGTCAAATTATTTGACTATCTTAATTTATGTATTTATTCCATGAATGCTTTATTACCCTGAAAATGCCAATAATGTTCGATAAGAATTTTCTCTGATCTTGTGTATTTGTTATGCGGACTCGAGAGAAAGCTTCGCTCCACTATCTCCACCCTCGTGTCCGATTATTCTAAAATTCGCAAGGAAAACGGACTACTCTCCGCCTCTCTTGCTCGTTCTCGCGACCAAGCGGAGCGAAGATTTGATTATATGTCTTATTGTAAGGACATTGATAGTAAGAATCGTCAAAAGGCATTGCTTCGCCAATTCCCTCTTAAAGCGGAAGTTCTTGTGAATAATATTTTGCTGTCCAAGTCTCTTGATCCTATACATGTTGATCCTCCGAAGTAAGTGATGATGAAGTCCCTAATCCTCCCGATAGTGATTATGACTATGAAAGCGGCGAAGATCTCTCTCGATAAGGAAGTCGCCGATGAAGATCCGAATAGAAAAATTTCGATGAAAGTCCAAAGAATTGGCGAGAACAAAGGTGATGAAAACATTTCTCAAGAAAATCCATCAACTCGGCGGATGTGAAGCCGATAAAGGCGCAGAAAAGCCTCAACCATCCTCTCGTATTTGATAATGCAAATGTAGAGAGTTAAATTCTCTTTGTAATTTGTTAGAATTCTTTGTTGTTTGAGTGACTTAACTCTTTTGATTGAGTAATTTCCATATTTCTTTCTTCCTTTCTTAGTTAAGACCACCTTGCGAGCATGTTCGCCATTGAATCTTTTATTAAGTAAATCCATCCCAATCGTGGATTTGATTTTAATTCTTCTCATCATGACAAAGTCGCAGGCCGCCTTTACATTTTCATGCGAGGCCCATTGACCTTGCCTTATCATTTTGTGTGGTCTTCCAAGTTAGACCTCCCTAGTTAGAGGTCTTCCTCGCCACCTTTTCATCGCGACAAAATCGCAGGACGTCTTTACACTTGCATGTAAAGACCCATTGATCTTGCCTTATCATTTTCCAAGTATTTTTGCCTCTCAGATGTTTTAGTTACAATATGATAGGCCTATATATCCTTGCGAACACATAGCCCCATGACATTGCACGCCGTGCGACGAAATCGCAGGACGTCCGTACACTTTCGTGTAAAGACCCATTGATCTCGCCTTACCCTCGCGTTAGTATTATTGCCTCTGCAGGATCATTGCACAAATATGACGAGCCTAAATTTTCTTGCGAAAACATAGCCTCATGACATTTGTTGTGTCTTTATCTCTTTCTTAATCGAATTCTCATTTACCCTTGACTGTAAGATTCTCGCACATCATTACTTCAATTGCTACTTTTCCTCCTGCTTTTGTTGACTATTCACTTCTTATGCCTTTTGTTCCTCATATCCTTCGCTCCTTTATTATCATAACATTCGCCTGTTTCTAGGCATTCACCTCGCGAGGTATGTTCGATCCTTACTTCTATAACATCTACCATCAGCTTTTTCCTTTCTCTCGCTCATCTCTCGCATGTTGCTTCCATCCCTTTCTTTTGGCATTTCTTTCTTCGCAGCTTTCTACATCGACCTCATGACATTGTTGTGACTCCTTCCAATCTCCCTGTATAATACCAATGCCATTTGGATGTGGAAATTTTATACATTGATGATATGTTGATGCGACTCCCAAGATTTCATGAAGCCATGGCCTCCCAATCGCGCATTATATGGAGATTCCACGTCAACCACACGTAATAAGATATCGCTTGATAATCCTTGTAGAGGTATTCTCATGTGAACCTCTCCCTTTGGTTTGTTTGCAGTGCCATTAAAGCCATATATCTTATATGTCGAGGGATCAAATCCTCATCTTTTCCTCCCATCGTCTTGTAAGTATGGTAAAGAGAATGTTCACCGAACTTCCTGTCGATTAGATTCGGTTGATCGCCCAAAGAAGCTTCTCGCTTCATCATCTTCCCCATCAACTGGTTTCGGGTTAATCTCTAGTTTCACAACCAACGGGCTATCATGTGTTTCTCTTCCTTTTGGCACTTCATCCGCAGAGAAAGAAATAATCTTCACCGCCACTTTTCTAATCTGGCTGTTCTCGCCAAACTCATTATTTCTTTATCATTAGCATCTCTCGCAAAGACTCTACCGAGCACGTTGTCATGAAAATCTTCGATTGTGCGATAAGAGTGGACGATAGAGTTGCAATTCAAATTTTTAGCTTTTGTTCCGACCTCTATCACAAATGTTTCCTTTCCTTTCGCCGACACTGCTCTGTGCATTTCGGTGGTGGTGGTAATGTCCGGCCTTTTTCTTCTCCTTTTAGAAAGTGATTCAGCTTTCCTTGATCAATCATCCCGAGAATAATTCTCTTTACGTTTCGCAGTCGTTTGTTTGATGTCCATGGAAGCGATGGTAAGAACAAAACTCATGACTTCATCGCCCGGTGGTGGTTCCATCCCGCGTTCCAAGGTGCTAGTACATCTTCCATCACAAGTATTGCCTCCCGATCTTTTCCACACTAGCATTCAAGGAGGCATCTTAATTGGTTCCCATACTATTCTCGCGGCTTCTCTCGCCTCCATGGTTATATTGCCTTCGTCCACCGTAAGTTTCTTGCACATGATCTAGCCTCTCGAATCTTATTATTGTCATTGTTACGGTTATAGTAGTTCCTTTCTTGTTCAAACTCCTCCCGGTCATGGCTTCCCATAGCTACTATCTTCCGCTGTCCCTCACCCTTCCCCGCTTGCTGTCCTTGCGAAGTGCTCGCCACCGTATTTATGAATTGAGGTAACAAGCTTGCGTTCGCAAAGATTCGAGTTTGTGTTCGCGACCGGATAAGAATTCATTTCATTCTGTCTTTCTTCTAAGGCGATATATTCTTCCCCGTAACTCTCGCAGCTTCGCCATCGTGATTGTATTTTTGACTCTAAAAATTTGAATGTATAACAAGTTAGTCGCGAAGAGAGCATTCACAAATGATAGGATGAGATATCTTTCCTCAACCCGTCCTGCCATTTCGCTACACATGGTTCTCCATCTTATTGTCAACTTCCTTAAGCTCTCGCCAACCCTTTGTTTCAACCCACACTACACCCCTTACTCAATTTTGCTTAATTAATTCATTGAAAGATGTAAGATCAAGAATATTTATTGATTGAATTCATGAGGTGTTTACACAGGAAAATAGAATTACACTTAGAAGTTAAAACACTCTTAAACTTTCTCCTAATGACTTGCTCCATGCTTTTCCCAAAAAGGATCCCCTTGTAACAGACTCATTTAGCTCCTTTATATAGGGTAATACATAGTGGATGACAATGGTTACCCTTTATTTTCTAGGAATGTCTCGCTAAGTGT
>JAJJWW010000334.1:0-36446 GCA_023531295.1 Papaver armeniacum | reverse complement strand
TTTTGAAATGGTCTCCCCATAGATTATTCAACGGTTAGTATAAACACTTATTTAAACAATTACTTGTCCGGAAAAACAATTTTTGTATAAAATCCATCAAAGCCAACTCAAACTCAAACTCTCTACAAGTCTCATCTGAAGCTTATGCCGGGGGATTAAATCCGGCAATGTCGATCTTTCGCGCTTTTCTTGGTTTGTGTTCTTCATTCAGTACTAGTTTCAGCTCAAAGATCTACTAGAAAAGCTTCTCCATGGCAGACCTTAAGCGGTGGGTATCTTAAACTTGTCTTATTTTTTCTAATTTCTTCCTTTCTTTCTTTTCTTATTTTTCATCTTCTTCTGGATTTCTTCTTCTTTTAATCTCTTTGTAGAGATGAGATTTTCTGTTGTTTATAGTGCAATTTGGCGTGTGTTGGTGAAATCGGCGGATTTTAAGACAAATAGAGAACTCTCTTAAAGAAGTTGATTCTTTCAGATTTTTTGTATTCTTGAATGGGATTGGCCGAGAAGAAATTGAAGAGAAAATTTGATTGTTTTCGGTGTCTCTAATACCACCAATTGAATCTACAGACTTTGCTGGTTTGGCAAATTGTCTCTAATTCGTTTGGTTGACCAATGACTTAGTCAGAAGATATTTACATAGTTATTTCTACTTGCAGGAAATGAACCTTTAGTTATAGCTAGAGGTGGATTTTCAGGTCTGCTTCCCGATTCCAGCGAAGATGCATACAATTTTGCAATGCTCACAAGTTTACCCAATGTTGTTCTTTGGTGTGATGTGCAATTGACCAAGGATGACGTAGGGATCTGCTTCCTGACTTGAAGCTAAATAATGCTACTGATATTGAACGTGCTTACACCAAATACGAGCAGCACATACCTTGTCAATGGGGTTTCAACGGAAGGATGGTTTTCCGTGGACTATGACATGGACTTCCTGCAGAAAAATATCTTATGTAAGCTAAAGTTCTGAATATCCTCACTCTTCATCCTAATTATTTTCTTCTTTCAAAAATATCGATAACATCCAATTCGAAGGAGTTGTAGTTATGTGGGATGGGTTTGTGTTTCAATATGTCTTACCTGTTTTACTGTAATGAACTGTTTTACTATAGGAATTTCTTTGATGTTTTAGCTTTGAAGCAGTAATTGCGGTTACTTTTCTGTATCTAACAGTATATCGAGGAATTGATTCCCGAACGGACAAATTTGACGGGAAGTATCCTGTCCTAGCCGTTGAAGATGTGGCTTCATTTGAACCCTCAGGCTTATGGCTGAATGTTCAGGTACCGAACTATATCCATTTCATCTTATCTTAAACTCAGTATTTTCTCTTGAGATATTTATCTCGGATGGGTGAATCTTGTAATGATAATTTAAATTTTTAACATGACGCTCAATTTTCATTTTTTGCAGCATAATTTATTTTTCACGCAACATAATTTGAGTATGAGAAGCTATGTGCTTTCAGTATCAAAGAGAGTTATAGTTGATTATATCTCATCACCAGAAGTTGGTTTTCTAAGAAGTATATCAGCACGATTTAATTCAAGCACGACCAAACTGGTATTTCGTTTTCTTGGAGCCGGAGACACTGAGCCTTCAACAAACCAGACTTATGGTTCACTTTTGAAGAACCTTACTTTTATAAAGACGTTTGCCTCTGGAATTCTTGTTCCTAAGAGCTACATCTGGCCTGTTAATGTTGCCCAATATCTATTACCTCATACATCTCTTGTTTTGGATGCTCATAAGCAAGGACTGAAAGTTTATGCGTCAGATTTTGCAAATGATGCATCTTTCAGCTTTCAACTACAGTTATAACCCAATGTCTGAGTACCTGTCATTTGTTGACAATGGGAACTTTTCTGTTGATGGTGTATTGTCAGACTACCCAATAACTGCATCAGCAGCCATAGGTAAGCATCTTCAAACACTTGATGGCACCTTGTTTTAGCATAATAAGTAGTTAAATAGACTCTCTCATTTTCATTTCCAAGAAATGATGCTGTCAAGGTACTGACATTTCATTCTGATGGCAGGTTGTTTTGCTCACATGGACAACAACAGCTCTGGACAAAGTATGACACTATATATGACATTCCTTCTAATATTTTGCTATTACTACTATCTGTTTGAGGTTCTGTAATCATTTCAAAGACACTGGTATATTACTGCCAACTTAATGTTTAACCTGTTTGTGCTTCAGAAACTCCTATAGTTTTATCACACAACGGAGCTAGTGGAATGTTCCCTGGCTGTACTGATCTTGCATATAGCCAAGCCATTACAGATGGTGCAAATTATATCGACTGTCCTGTCAAATGACAAAAGATGGAGTCCCTGTTTGCTTAAGCTCTATAAACCTTTTAGACGGAACAGATGTTGCTCAATCAGCCTTTGGCTCTCTCTCTGTTATCGTTCCAGAGATACAAGGAAATCCTGGAATCTTTACCTTCAACCTAACATGGGAAGAAATTAAAACCTTGAAACGTAAGTTGATTTTTTTTTTTTTGTGTGTGTGTGTGTGCACTCTTTATAACTTAGATGTTTAATTAGAACTGCAACGATCTGAAAACGCGTACTCCTGACTTGCTCTTTCGCAGCGGTAATATCAAACCCGTTAAATGAGTACCAGCTCCTCCGGAATCCAGCAAATAAAAATGCAGGAAATTTCGTCTCATTGGCTGACTTTTTAACGTTGGCATCGAGCAAGCGGCTTTCTGGTGTCTTAATCAACATAGAGGTGAGATTACATATTATTACTCCCGCGTCTTGTGTCTTTTTGGTAGCTAATGTTAATATCTTGTGCTTCCACTTTAACAATGGTATTTTTGTCACGGCTGTTCATGCAGCACGCAGCCTATCTTGCAGAGAAGCAAGGTTTGGGCATCACTGATGCCGTCATTGATGTTCTAAACAAATCTGGTTACAAGAACGGAACAACCAAAAATGTTATTATCCAGTCTACAAATAAAGCAGTTCTGACCGCGTTTAAAGCACAATCAAGGTACAAGCGCCTGTACATGATTGATGAGGATATTAGCTTCGTCGATGACTCATCCATCAAAGACATACAGAGCTTTGCTGATTCTGTTGCTATCAGCAAAGAATCCATCTTTACTAGTGAGCAACTCTTCCTCACTGGTTCCACTAAAGTTGTCCCTAGGCTGAAGTCATTCAACCTCACAGTGTACGCGTATCTGTTTAGAAACGAGTTTGTGTCTCAGGCATGGGATTTCTTTTCCGACCCAAACGTGGAGATCACCTCTTATGTTCAGGGAGGTGGGATTGATGGAGTTATCACTGACTTCCCTGCCACAGCTGCATCATACAAAAGTAAGAACTCCCTACTCTTAAAAAATTTCTTTTCACTTTTAAGGCTTTTTTTCACGGGAAAAATATCGTTTGGTCCATTTATGTCTGGGCCCACATCAGTTTGGTCCTTTCAGAAATCACATTTTCCATTTAGTCCATAATTATTTAAAAATATTAAATGGACCAAAATACTCTTCCGTGTTAATTCCTACTTATTTTTTGTAGCACCTCATTCCATTACTCGATGAACTATCAGGCTTTTTGTAGATTTGAGTTCATTCTGTTTCTTGAAAACTGTACACTTCATTATATTCTATGAACTTCATTACACTTCATTAAATTCTACAAAAAATTTGTTATTAAGAACAAAAAGTCAGTGTTCATTCTTTCAAATGAACTCCTAATAAAAACCTATACGAAAACAGAGTTCATTCTTTCAAATGAACACACACCAAAAACAAGAGTTCATTCTTTTAGATGAACTCCTGATAAAAACCTATATGAAAATAGAGTTCATTCTTTTGAATGAACTCCTGATAAAAACCTATAAGAAAACAGAGTTCATTTGACAAAGTGAACACCTATCAAAAACCAACTAATTCAAACCTAGAAATTGAGTTCATTCTTTAAGATGAACACCACAATTTAAGATATAAAAACAGAGTTCATTCTTTACATGAATACGCAAAAAAAAAGTCCATAAAAATCGAGTTCATCTTCATCACACACGAGTTCATTTCATCTACACGAGTTCATTCCATTTGATGAACTTCGACGTCTTCATCATTCTTCAACAGCAGCAGATTAGAGTTCATTGTGTTCGATGAACTTCATCGTCTTCACCATTTTCAAAACAACAATAGAAAGAATTTCTTCGTCATCTTCAACAGCAGCAACATCAATGAATTTCATCAAAATCATCGTCTTCATCATCTCCAACAGCAACAGCAGCAACGACGAAAAAACGCATAAATCTTTATCTTTTTCATCATCTTCATCGACTTCAACAACATCAACATCATCAATCTTCATCAACAGCAGCAACATCAAATCGTCTTCATCATCTTCGTTTCAATCTTCATCTTCTTTGACAAAAGCAACATCATCCCTGCAAAAATCGTCACATCATCTTTGCAAATCTTCTTCGTCGCCTGCAAAATCTTCATCTTCGTCTGCAAATCTTCATCGTCTCTGTTTCTTGTTCTACAAAATTAAAACCCTAGAAAAAACAGAGAGAAAAGTAAATCTGAAAAGATAAAAGATGAGAGAGAAATTAAATCTGAAAATGATTTCTTTTCTCTTCATAATTGATAATTGAATATATATGCCCAAAAGGGTATTTTGGTCCATACCAAATGATAATTACATCATGCATGACGTCACCCTAGGACCAAACTATAATTTCTAGGAACAAATAGTAATATATTTTAAAAATAGGCCAAACAGACAGTTGACTAGGTCAACTGGACTAAACTCTCTCTAATATATTATTTCTAGGACCATATGGTATTTCCTACTTTTTTCAATTCCGTCGCTTGATTCTCGCATGTGCATCTGCTATAAACTAACTAATTATAGTAATTCAAAATTCATTTCCAAGCTTTTCCTATTTAATAACAAAAAAAGCTCGAGACCAAGACCCATGTTATGATATACATTTTTTTGATCGAAATGATATACATTCTATTGATATGGTGGTGATGGTACTTTGGTTTTAACAGAGTCTCGGTGTGTAAAAACATTACCACCTTACATGAGGGCTGCTCCACCTGGCGGTCTCTTGCCACTCATCACCACCCAAGATTTGCCACCTGCTGAGGCTCCAAACCCGGTCTTGACGGATGCTGATGTGTCAGAGCCACCTTTGCCTCCTGTTTCAAAGAAAGGAGACGGCGATGTGAACCCATCTTCAGGTGGTCCAACCCCATCTAAACCAGGCAGTCCAACCCCATCGAACGCGAATGTAGGAAAGATGACAAGGTTTTCTTTTCATCTCTTTCGGTGTTTTTCTTATCTCTTTTTACTAGCAATAATAGTGATATGAAACATGAATACAAATACCCGTGTATGTATGTTGTGGGCCAATTGGCTATCCTTGAGTTATACAAGATTGGGGCTGCAACGAAATTTTCCTCATTGATTTTGTGGAGTTCTCGTACTTCCAATATTTATAGAGATTGCAAATATATTGTATACATTTGTTTGTTGTTTGAATACATTTGCTTGTATTCTTTGTAAAATTCATGAGTGATAACTAATCAACAATTTGGGATGGTAGTTTTTGTTTGTAATGAAAAAACAGGATCATCTCTTTCTTAATTCTACCTTTTTTTTTTTATTCAATTGAAGAATATTAGTTATGTTTCATGAACTGTATGGTTTTTCAAGTGTCATATATTGAAGAAGAAAAATCATCATGAAATCTTTCCTCTAAGATATGAAATGAACAAAGGTTACAATTAATTTTCTTGTGTTGACATTTAAGGGAAAATCCTATGGAATGAACAAACAATTGATTTGTTCATTTCGCTTCCATTTAGTGTACTGAAAACAAAAACAAGTGGGCAAACCAACAAATATGATAGTCTGTACATTGAGATGCAATATTTATCACATGACAGATACATAGTTTCCAAACAACTGTTACGCCATGATGCAATTTGTGTCGCTCAACGACCAATATTCACCTGCGCGATCATTGATTTGTCGCTCAACAGATACATCTAGTGGTATATCGGACGACTTTCTTTGAAGTCTCTATAAATACAAATCATTTTACTCATTTCAAATTGCATCTTTTTACACCTTATGTGATCATCTCTGAATTTCTTCTAGATTCAAATTTTTAAGCAAAAACGACATCAAATTCACAACCAAGGTCAACTCTAGATTCTATTAAAGTTTTTGGTCAAAAATATTTTATGGGTGAAGATGAAAGTATTTGTAAAAATTACGTATTTGTTACACTTGATGCTAATAACAGGGTGCAACCTTTTGATTAAAAAATTCAATTTTTTTTGGAAGTGTTGATGGCGGTTTTTAGTTTAGGGCTAGAAACTCCAGTAAAAGTATCTACCTGACATGGCATCGAGAAGTAATAGACCTTGATGTTAGAGCACTTTGCTCAATCGAACTCGCAAGCGTTGCTATCTCAAGCTTTGTTTGTCAAGTTTAGTTGCCAAAACTATAAGTCTTGATTTCTAGTCTACTTATAGCTAAGTCTCGGATTAGGATAGAAAGTGTAGTTGAGCTTTAGACTTCACGGCGTTCATCGATTATAGATGAAGAACTACTAAGGGGAGATTGTGGAACTTCATCAACAAAAGGTATGTGGAGACTTGAACTCATATATCACTCAAAAATCTATCCACTCTATCTCATATTTGAGACAAAAAAGTCATATAGCTATATAGACTTCGGTTATACACAATTGATATTTCGAGCTAAGTTTCACTCAAAGCATATTTCTCAAAATATGTGTTGGTAATATTTCGCTTTAACCAAGTTCATCTTATATTCTTGACGAAAGTCAAAAGATGATCATGTGAAAATCGTCTGGTAACATCTTACATGATTTGTGTGAGACAGTCATTTGATGTAGACTCGGAATGTTTCGTATTGATCATTCGATCACTTGAAAATTGCTTTGAATCTAATAGTTTGTGTGAGACAGCTATTCTCGTCTTCTAAGAATGTTTCAATGATTGAACTGGGAGTTTAGAACAAATAACCATGATTGGATATAGCACAGTATGCGTACTTGTATGCTAATTGTTGCAAGTTATTCCAAGTCTGGGAACCATAGTATGCATACCTTTATGCGTACTGGTTGGTTTAATAGAAGTCCGGGAACTTAGTATGCATAGCTCAAAGTTCAGGGATTCAACTGAGTTTGGAAGGTATGCGTACCCGTCGCATACTGGCGAACCCAAACTTAGTCCAGTCACTTAGGTATGCGTACATGTTGGCATACTTGAGTACGTTATGTTCTAAAAATCGGTTTGTTCATGAACTAATACATTTATATTTTAAGGAATGCAATCTTTTGCAAACCGTGGCTATAATGTTCATGAATTTATTCGAGTGAATCAAAATCGATTTTGCTTCAATTGTGTCTTGTATACTTCTATGAACAATTGAAAAACAATTGAAAAACTCTAGAACTAGTTTCATTTGAGTCATTTGTACTAGTTGTGATTGAGATGAACAAGGTTGATATGAAAGTGTTCATATGGCTAACTTCGGTTAACTATTGTTGAGCCAACAAAGTGTACACGTTTAGGTACGGTTACTCATATCTAAGTGAAGTCACTTTTCATTTGTGTGTAACAAGCTAAGTTCGATCTAACGGTTAAAAGATATTAGCTTGAGTCTAATCAGTTTTCATCAAACGGTGAATATTGAATGCTTTGTTACCAAGGTAACATTGATTCCAAACCCCGATTTGAAGACTATATAAGGAGAACTCCAGCAACTGGGAAACCTAATCCCCACACCTCATGTGTGATACTAGTTGCGACTAGAGTCGATTCTCCTTTAACATAGGTTTTTCTAAAACCATTATAGGTTAACGACTTGAAGACTTCATTGGGATTGTGAAGCCAGACCCAACTATTTTCTCTGTAGTTGCGTGTTCTGATCTTCTTTGTTTTCTATCATATTGAGTACTATCTTCTCTAAGATTTGCTCGAGATTTATTCTCCGATAAGCAAGATAAAAAGTATTCACAAACATCTTCGTCTCATCGTTTGTGATTCCACGATATCTTGTTTCACTACCATACGATTAAGATTATTGTGAAGTGATTGATATTAGTAGGATGTTCTTCGGGAATATAAATCCGGTGTATCAATTGGTTCATGTTCACCTTGATTTATCAAAACACGGAACAAAACTCATAGGTATTTCTATGGGAGACAAATTTATCTATTCAACAGACTTTTCTGTGTGAGAAAGATTGGTTTATCAAGTTTTCGACTTTGGGTCGTAGCAACTCTTAGTTGTGGGTGAGATCAGCTAAGAGAATCAAGTGCGTAGAGTCATGCTTGGATTCAGGGACGTAAGGAGCGCAACTCCACCTTGATTAGTGTGAGATTGGTTAGGGCTCAACTTCATTCCAGTCAAGTTAACTTGTAGTAGGCTAGAGTCCTAGCGGCTTAATACGAGTGTGGTGTTCAAATCTGGACTAGGTCCTGGGATTTTCTCGCATTTACGGTTTCCTCGTTAACAAAATTATGGTGTCTTGGTTATTTCTTTTCCGCATTATATTTTCAATATAATTGAAATATCACGGTGTTGTGCGTAGTTGAATCAATTAGATAATCCAACCTTTGGTTGTTGATATAAATTGATTGACACTTGAAAATTGGTCTTTGGTACCGTTCAAGTTGTTTCACATAATAATCAGGCTCGCGGATTTCTATCTGTTTGATTTCCTGATTACATTGTGAAACAGAGATACAACTCTTGGATATAATTCTTGAGAAGAGCTCGCTTTATTAGTTGGTGTTCTCAGAATTATATTAGAGTCAGTCCATACAGATTGCCTAAACGAAATATTGGGTGTGGTTGTTAGACCCCCGCTTTTTCAATTGGTATCAGAGTAGGAAAACACGTTTAAGACCTCATAAGTCTATGTTTGTAAGTGATCTGACTCTATGGACATAAGTGTTATCTCTATAAACGTACCTCCAGTCTTTGATGGCTCGAATGAGCTATTCTCATATAAATCCAAACATTTCAACTTTGCACGATAGACGGATAAAGTTTGTGTTTTGGTAAGTAGAGGACAAAATCGGTTGTCCTTCCATGTTTTTTAGTTTTGATTTTTGTTCCGAGTTTACCCCTTAACTATAGTAAATAAGAGCTAACTACAGTTACTCTTTAAATCTGGTTTGTATTATGGGTAGTTTTTATAACCCGAATCTAATATGGGTACTATTTATAATTCTCTCTAAATTGGCCTTGTTACATTTTGCGCTCATTCTCCTCTGTTTTCTTCGTCGCTCACTCCATTACTTCAGTTTCGGTTTCTTCTTGATCTTATTGTACTCTACCTCTGAAAACTTATTTAACTTCAAAACCAATCAAAAGTTATGAAACCATGCGACTGTTGCCAAACAGATGCATATGAAATATTAGAACTTGCTCTTAATTTTTCTTTACCATGGCAGTATAAATTTCAAAGAGAAAAGGTTCCAATCAGTCCTATAAAATAAATTCGGTAGAGTACTAGATGGTCGTATAAAAAAAGTTGGGTCTTCTAGCCCGTGGGCCGTATAAATTAAAATGAGTAATTGGTCCCTACGGTAGTATATATTAAAATGGGTACCTGGATATCAATTACACACATCTGATATCAATTACCTGGATATCAATTACACACATCTGATATGTTCGTAACAAACGGTACCAGATGAATTCCACAAACGATATGTAAAGGTTGTTGAAGTTCTTTAAACTGATGCACTATATCCAAAACGACTTGTGTAAACTGCAAAAACCAGAATATCCTTGAATTGGCATGAGCCAACTCACATGTTCCCTCTTTACCTCCTCCCAGGGAAATTTTCCTTCAGGGGAATTTTTTTGAGGCATTCCACATAGCTCCTCTACCAACCATCACAGAAGAGGCACCTATGAAGAAAAAATGATTATGAGTATTATTTGGTACAAATAAAGATACTAGAGAGCTAATTCACTTGAAAAAATCTCTAACTGAATGAGAAAAAGCAGTTCTTTAGATGATTCAAGAATGCAAATGTTTCCTGTTGCCGCTTTAATGCATTGAAAATTCTCATACTCTAAAACATCACCATTCACTATAACTGGAATAAGCAATGCCGCAACAACATCAGTAATCTCATTCTAGCAAGTAGATCCCTAGGCCTATCTTCAACTTTTCTACAACCAATTAACATGATTACCAGACCATCTAGCATAACTTAGTCTAATCAGTAAAGGATGACTACTTATAGTTTCATGTCTATACTGAGATTAAAAAGATAAATCAGTAATGACACATGGGCGAGCATATGAAAAAGTTTGAAGCAAAAGCAACCACAAAATCAACTTAAAAGGGTTGCGATTATTTTTTTCTGCAAAGCCCAAAAATACTTGCAAATTAACATTTTAATGCATATGAGTTCAAATACATTGGTCTAGACAAGTTGACTTCTTGCCACCAAGTAATTGTGCAGTTGAGTGCGGAACCAATACTTAACCACTAAACCATAAAAGAATATATTCAAATAATAATAGTAATATCTTGTAGTTTTATGTAGTAATTTGTTCTCATGTATCCTAAGCAGATTGAGTTGTTTGGTTTTTGTTCTCCATTACATGATACAAGAGTTTAACTTTTCAATTTCACATCGGAAAAAAGATGAAGAAATTAAAGAAAAAATCGATTACTTAGTCATCAACAATTACTTAGCCATCCGCGAATTTAGATGTTTGGTTTTTGTTCTCCATCACACAATACATGACTTTGAATTTTCAATTTGTCAATGTATAAACAAGAAGGAAAAAAAGTCGTCTACAAAACTTAAGCAAAAGAAACATCCCACTGAATCACATCACACAAAGTCTTACCCTAAGTATTAAAATTGACAACAAAAAAACAAATTGAAGCTCAAAGAAAACAAACTTCATATCAAAGATAATCACATCACGAATAAGAACATTAATGATTTCTAAGTCACCTGAATTCGATTTCCCTTCCGTCGTCGTATAAGATAGAGCCCAAAGGAGAATGAAGAAGAAAAAAGGTATAAAATGGGGCCAGGGAAGCTGGGTACGGGTTTAATTTATGGGTATGACTTACTAACTCCATGTTATGCATATTTGCAACTACTGTTTCAGATTCACATTCATCAACCCAATCATATTCCTAGCAAGTCTGGTTGACTGACGGCTATATAGGCATTTTAATAAACAGTTCATATGTACAAATTTACTACTTTCTCATTTACAAGACATAATTCATTTATGCAGGGTTTGCTAGCAATCATTTTCTTGTACAAACTTAACCTTAGATTAACTTAGAGATGAAAGGAAAATCATTTTCTTACGCTCTTGGTAACAAGGACACAACTATAAACAACATAATAAAAGAAGCAATTTTTGCTAAGACAAGAGTAAAATATATTTACCCATTTTCTCTTCTTTAAGGCTTTTTACCGAACAACTTGCAAGCACGGAGCTGGTGATTATGAGATAGCCATTGTGTTATAGTCTTAGCTATGTTATACCTTGTTTTTCTTCTTTCCCACAAATTCTGACCCATACTTCCTGGCCACACCAAAACTCTCAAAGCATCGAAAACACTCAACAATTCACGTTAATCCATTAACACAATCATTCTAGCAAAGTAATTGATATTCACAATTTGTAAAAAATTAAGTTTCTAAAAGAGAACTTGCATATTCACTTCATTTTTCTTAAAATTATTTGTAAATCTAAGATCCTTCATTAGAATAAACGGGACTAGAAGCCCAATTGTAAACAATTACAATTCTACTTCATATTCCAACAAGCTAGGTTAAATGATAAGATTTGTGCAAAAATACAGTCGAACAAATCCCTTTGTATAAAAACCCCACTATGAGTTGTTATACAAGACCTTGAAATTTTTTAAAAGCTGAAATCAACCATTTTCAAACTTCGATTTACACATGCAAGAGAATTAACTTACACCCTTTAATCTCTCACAAAACATCTTATGTATTTTACTTCTCTCCGTTCTTCCATTTACCAGAGAAGCAGATAAACGCAATAAGAAGAAAAAGAACCATGAACGATAAGCAATATCCTCAACACTAAAATTTTCTCCTAGTTATCTTCGTTTTCTCTTCGGTTTAGTTTATGGGTATGACTTACTAACTTCACCCACACCACAACCAGTTTGGTGAAGTTAACAAGTTAAGGGACTATAACGTCATTTCCTACCGATTTTGTTCCAACCAGCTCCATCGATCTAACTCTGTCCGTCTAGTTGGGAAAAACCAAACCTCGTCCGTCTGTGAGCCCAAATAGAAATCCTTGGATTTCTTTGACGATTGCTCGGCTCGAATTACTTATGGTGGAAAATTGCTATGCGTGCCTTTCTTCAAGCGCATGATTTTCAATCATGGGTTTACATAATTAATGGCTATGATCCTCCGGAAGTTACAGAAGGCGATGTAACTGTTCCAAAGGATATTGGAAAATATGATGCAACCGAGATTCTTGCTGCAAAGCAGAATTCTAAAGGATTAAATGCTATCATCCATGCCATTACCCCAGATCTTCAGCACCATGTGACTATCTGAACTAAGTTTAAAGAAGCCTGGGATATTTTAGAAACTGTACTCGAAGGAAACTCCTCTGATAAAGAAGCTAGGCTTCAAAACCTAATTTCGATTGGAAAAAACTTCGTATGGCCGATGAAGATTCATTTGATGAGTTTAATCACAAAGTGTCTGAAATTGTTAATGCATCTTTTGCATTGGGTAAGACTATTCTTGAAAAGGACATTGTGATGAAAATTCTCAGATCGTTTCCAGCCAAATACGACTCTAAGAAACATGCCATCGTTGAAGGAAATAACCTTAACACTCTTTCAAGAAATACACTCGTTGGAAAGCTAAAGATTTTTGATCTTGAAAATGATAGAAAATGATAGAAAAGTTCAAAAGAATTTGTCTCCAATCAATGAAAATGATAGAAAAGTTCATAAAAACTATGGTAATGGAACTTTTTCCATGTGCTCTGGTTATTCTAGTAAGGAGATCAGTGAGTTAATCAAAGCATGGATGACAACTCTTAACTATTGTCCTGAGGAAGAAACCCGTGAATGTTCTATCACTTACTTTGCTGATTGTCACACTTGTCCCTCGAACAACTCTGATTGTTCCGTGATAAACAATCTACCTTCCCCTGAAAACAAAATTGATCTTTTAACCAAAGATTTGTACTCAATAAAGAGTATGTTTCAATTAGAGAAGGAAGCATGGATTAAACGAATTGAAAATCTGGAAAATCAACTAAAAAAATTTATACAAGAGAAAGCGACATCTCGTAATCGTGATTTTAAGAAGAAAAATCGATCAACTTCGATAAACTCTCTTAAACTAAATCAGCATTTTACTCCTGAAATCATGTCTGACTCAAATCTCTCTTGTAATGAGGAAGACATTAAATAGAATGACACAACAAATCAGTCGTGTCTCTTGTAAAAACCAGGATCACCAAAAGTCAGGTGCGCACAAAGGTTCTTAAAAAGTCTCCTTCCAATAATTCATGTTATCAGAAGGAGAAGAAAAAATCTCATAAGAAATCTACATCACTTTCGAAAGAGATTGTCAGAACCAGTCATAGTCTACGAAAATCGATAAAAATGGCTTTCTGTACACTACAAGAAAGGAGACGCCTAATCGTGATCATCTCCTTGTAAAAGGATATCAGAAACAAGGAATAACAAAATCGTTATCTTCTCGTAAGAATCCCCCCGATCCATTATTGAATGGGAGAAATTACAATCTGTAATAGGTTCAAATTGTGCTTGTTTTCCCTTGGATTAGGACTACAATCTTCGAGAAGGGTGTGAATAGATTTCTGTTATCTTCTGTCTTGTCTCTATTATTTTCTTGTATCCCCAGAACTGTAGTGTCTGAAGTCAAGAACTGTTTCTGTGCTTAAGCGGTTTTCCTAATAAAGCTCCTTTTTGATTATCCTAAATCCTGTTTGGGTTTTGTCAAAGGTCTTTTTAGGATTTTGCTTTTTATATTCTTCCTTGTAAGAGTGGAAGATTTTTTCTTCTAAGCAAGCATTTCATTTTCTCCATCATGTCATCTTCAAGTATTTCCAGTAAAGAAGATGATGTCTGGACTGTTCTTTTTACCTCTAAGAAAGTTCATTTTGGTTCCTCCGATAATGTGATGTGTCATGACAAACGTGATTCTTCTTCCATGAGAATCCTCCTGTCTCTCATTTTGAAAAACTCTCATTAACTATGAATCTTGTCTTAGAACAAGTACGTGCTCAAGAGTGAACTTGAATCCTCAACCAAAAGACTTGAGGACAAGATGGATAATCTTGAATCCAGGATTGATCTAATCGAAGACGAGCTTGATGATTATATGGAATATGAGAAGAGTCTTCAAAGTAATTGAAATGATTTTCTTTGTGTTACTTGCTTACATATTGTCTAGGAAACTTCTTATGAGAATATATACTTGTGTTTTTAAGAAGGATAACTAGGTGTTAGATCACTGCTCGGTTGAACTCGCAAGCGTTGATATCTCAAGCTTGTTTGTCAAGTTTAGTTGCCAAAACTATAAGTCTTGATTTCTAGTCTACTTATAACTAAGTATCGGACTAGGATAGAAAGTGTAGTTGAGCTCTAGGCTCCATGACGTTCATCATACAAAGACGAAGAACTACTCAAGGAACTGGTGGAACTTCATCGATAAAAAGGTATGTGGAGACTTGAACTTATCTATCACTCAAAAGTCTATCTACTCTATCTCCTATTTCGCGTCGAGTTTATCCCGCTTATCTATATCTAGAAATATGTGTTGGTAAGCTTTCGCTTTGGCCAAGTTCATCTTTACTAGTGACGAAATTCATGTTGATAATTTCAATTACTTGAAAATCGCTTTGATGAAAAATAGTTTGTGAATAACAACTATATAACATCCTCTAAGAATGTTTCAATGATTGAAATGAGAGATTAGAATATATAACCATGTTTGGATATAAACATTTTATGTGAATTCATACTTGTGTAAGTCCAAAATCCTTGAGCCAAAGTATGCGTGCTTTCTCAAGTTCGGGATGACGGAGCTAAGTCCACGTGCTTTGTACGCGTCTTTGCCGGGAAGTTCACATCCCGTGAATTTCTGCTGGAGTCTATGAAGTGAAAACAAGCTCGGTCGGGTACTTAAGTATGCGTACTTAAGTGGTTATTTTCTAAAAACAGTTTAATTCGTGAACTAAAACATTTATACATTAAGGAATGCAATCTTTGCAAACCGTGGATATAATGTTCATGAATCGATTCGAGTCAATCAAAACTATTTTTGCTTCGATTGTGTCTTGTATACTTCTATGAGATCTAAGCAATTGAACAACTCTCTAACTAGTTCTTTTGAGTCATTTGAACTAGTTATGGTGAAGATGAATAAGGTATATATGAAAGTGCTCATATGGCTAACCATTGGTTAACTACTGTTGAACCAACGACTTGTACACGTTTAGGTACGGTTACTCAAACCTAAATGAAGTTACATTTCATGTGTATAACAAGCTAAGTTCGATCTAACGATTGAAATATATTAGCTTGAATCTAATCAGTTTTCATCTAACGGTGAATATTGAATGCTTTGGTACCAATGTAACTTAGATTGCAAACCACGATTTGGAGACTATATAAAGGAGAACTCTAGCAACTGGAAACCTAATACCCACACCTCCCTGTGTGATACTGGTTGTGTAAGCTAGAGTCGATTCTCCTTTAACCTTAGGTTTCTATCGAGACCATGTAGGTTAACGATTTAAAGACTTCATTGGTATTGTGAAGCCGGACCCAACTATTTTCTCAGTAGTTGCGTGATCTGATCTTGCTTTTTCTATCGTTTGAGTACAATCGTAAGATTGGATTGAGATTAATTTCTCTGATAGGCAAGATATAAAAAGTAGTCACAAACATCTTCGTCTCATCCTTTGTGATTCCACAATATCTTGTTTCGCTAGTCGATTAAGTTTATTGTGAGGTGATTGATATTTCTAGGTTGTTCTTTGGGATATCAATTGGTTCCTGTTCACCTAGATTTATCAAAAGACGGAACAAAACTCGTAGGTATTTCTGTGGGAGACAGATTTATCTATTCCTATAGACTTTTCTGTGTGATCTGATTTGTTTATTAAAGTCTTGGACTTTAGGTCGTAGCAACTCTTAGTTGTGGGTGAGATCAGCTAAAAGAATCAAGTGCATAGTATCCTGCTGGGATCGGAGACGTAAGGAGCGCAAAATGTACCTTGGATCAGTGTGAGATTGATTGGGGTTTCAACTATAGTCCAGACCAAGTTAGTTTGTAGTAGGCTAGTGTCCATGGCGGTTTAATACAAGTGTGTGTTCAATTTGGACTAGGTCCGGGGTTTTTTTCGCGTTTGCGGTTTCCTCGTTAACAAAACTTCTGGTGTTTGTGTTATTTCTTTTCCGCATTATATTTTGTTATATAATTGAAATATCACGAGTTGTGCGTTGAATCGATCAATTGGTAAATCCAACCTTTGTTTGTTGATTGAAATTGATTGGTCCTTGAACATTGGTCTTTAGTACCGTTCAAGTTATTTATCTTGTATTCAATCGTGCTCGCAGATTTCTATTTGTTTGAGTAAGATTGAATCGAGAAATTGAGATATAACTCTTTGATATACTTTTTATTAAGATTGAGTCTAATCTGTCTAGTTGATTCTCTTAAAAGTGTATTGGAGTTAGTCCATACAAATTGCTAAGCGAAATATTGGGTGAGGTTATTGTACCCCCACGTTTTCAATTGGTATCAGAGCAGGCAAACACGTTCAAAGACCTTATAAGTATGTGTTTGTAGCGATCTGACTCTATGGACAGAAATTATATCTCCATAAACGTACCACCAGTCTTCGATGGTTCAAACTACTTGTGGTGGAAAATCGCTATGCGTTCTTTTCTTCAAGCTCGTGATTTTCAAACATGGGTACGTGTTGTTAATGGATATACTCCTCGGGTTGATACAGAAGGCGATGTGTCTATACCTAAGGATATTGGTAGATATAGTCCAGAAGACATCCTTGCTGCAAAGCAAAATTCTGACGTCTTAAATGCTATCATACATGCCATTACCCCAGATCTTCAGCATCATGTGACTACGAGCACAAAGTCTAAAGATGCTTGGGATATCTTAGAAACCGTATTTGAAGGGAATACCTTTGAAAAAGAAGCTAGGCTTCGAAACCTAAATTACGAATGGGAAAACCTTCGTATGGCAGATGAAGAATCATTTGATGAGTTTAATCACAAAGTGTCTGAAATTGTCAATGCATCCTTTGCATTGGGTAAGACTATTCCTGAAAAGGAAATTGTAATGAAGATTCTCAGATCTCTGCCATACGGATACGATTCTAAGAAGCATGCCATCGTTGAAGGAAATAATCTCGCAACACTTTCCAGAAATACTCTGGTTGGGAAATTAAAGATCTTTGATCATGAGCATACATCCAAATCTAGAAAGGATGTTGCGTTCAAAGCATAAAAGAACACTAAATTACTTGATAAAAGTAAAAGTGTTTGCATCTATGAAGATGATATTTCTGAGGCTGATTCATCATATGAAGATCTTGACAAGTCAATCTCGTTGACCACAAGACAGTTTAGGGACCTTCTTTTGAAGAGAAGTAAACGGTTCCCCAGAGATAAATCCAGGTCATCAGATAAACCTCATAATCGTGTTCTTCCTAAAAATAAGGATAATGATGAAACTGATGACGAGGATATGCCTCAGTGCTTTAAGTGTAAAGTTTTTGGTCATTTTGCAAATGAGTGTCCAAATCGAAAGAAATACACTGGGAACAAAGGTCTAGCTGTAACTCTTGATGAAATGTCTGACAACTATGATTCTAATGAAGACGAAAAATCAAGTATTGCACTTCTCTGTGAAAATATTGATTTTGATAACTGTAGCAATACATACATCAATCTTGATATTCTTTCAGAAGAGAACTCAACCAATCTGGAAGAAAAAATTGACCTTTCCGTTGGAAACTCTCTGTCTAATGTTTCAGGTTCCACTATGTGTCTAGTAGCTTGCACATCTCAGGTGCCTGAATTATATTCTTGGTTGACATGCTCGTATTGTTCACTCAAAGGTCATGAACTATCAAAGTGTTTCAAGTACAAACACAAATTGAGACATGTCAACAAACTTCAAATGAAAAGAGCAATCGATTAGCAAACAAGCTTAAACTTGTTCAAAAAGACCGCTGTGGTATGTTGATAGGTGTAGAATACACCGTATTTAATATCTAGTATTTATGCTTTCTTTGCGAGTTTTCTTGTAAATTATGTATCTTATGTGTGCTTTTGAGTTTATTAGGTGCAATGGAGTCATTTGGAGCAAAAAGACCAATTGGAACTCGTTCAAATACAAGATTTCTACTTTTCATTGTGTAGAGGACGAGAAGATGAAGACAATGCCGAAAGAATGGAGTCATTCTGAGTTCGTATGAAGAAGTTATGGGCAAAACAAGAACTCATAAGCAATAAGGGCAAGAGTGTCATTTCACAAGCATGTGTTATCTGGAGCCTAATCAAGCTTAAGGGGCAACCCTATTTGGAGGAGTGCTGTACCAATATCATGTTCCTTATCTATCCAACTCGAAACCGGAGAAGAAGAGTTCTTTCTCAATTAGTTTCTCATTTCCACCTGAATTAATGAGAGAGTAATGGCTGCTGTGAAATTTCAGATCGATGAATTAAGGGAACTGGATACATATGAGGAAGAGATGGTGGTCTGTTAGATGGGTTTGGTGAAATCGATGATTGATGAAGCTCAGGGAGACTGAGAGATCGATTAAGGATTGTTTGAGCAAGTAGAAAGGCAGAGAAACTTGAGAGATTTACAGGATTTACTGCATCTGAGTTGAGAGAAATCAAACGCGATGAAGTTACGTGGTGAAATGGGTTCTTGAATTTGAGGATTGACAGGATTCAGATGGTGAGGATTAGAACAGACCAAGTTCGATAGAATGAAGTAATTTCAGATCGAGATTAAGAAAGGGTTTCAGTTGAATTAGGAATTGATAAAGCATCGGGGAGAAGAAATTAGGGCTTCTTTGTCGATTTAGGGTTGTTGATGTTCATGGGGATGAGGTCGAATTCGAAGAGAGATTTGATGGGAGATTGAAGTCGAGAAATGGAGATAGTGAAGCGGATGATGATGGCAACATTGCGAGAATATGGGTGTTGGTCGAGTGCTTGGTGGTGCATCACAGTGTCTTGTGAGGATGGCTCAGGTGAAGCTGAGCTGCACTTGAATTGCTGCTAGGTTTAGATGAATGTTAGTGCAGGGTAAAATTGAAGACATTGATAGGCAGCTGTGGGTGTGCTGGTGAGTATAGGGAGACTGACAGAGCTAAGCAAGTATCAGAGATGGCAGTAGCAGCAAGGGAAGAAGAATTTGAGCGTCTGCTAGGCTCAAGAACAATGGGAATGAAGAAGCTGCAGAGAAGGTTGAAGAGTAGCAGCTGAGTTGATTATGCAGGCAAGGAAGACGGATTAACTCGTGATAAGCTGTGAACAAAATAATGGAACTATGGCTCTGGTGGTGGTAGTTGAGATGAGACTCGAGATGGGTTTCTGAAGCTGTTGTTGCCAGTCGAATGTGAGCAGCTGAGACACAAAGGAGAAGGAACTGAGCAAGAGAATGGACAGAGGGTGGTCTGGCTAGAGTTGCAGTTTGAGGTGGCTCAAGAGCAATGGTACTATGAAGCTGCAGAGTGGCAGTAGTTGTGTGGAACTGGTGGTGGCAATTATGAGAACAGGACGCAGTGCTGCTATTGAGAACCGAAGCCGAGAAACACACACATCGTAGATTTGAACTGGTATTAATTGCAGGTGGAGCTGCTATTGGATGCAGTTTGTACGAGTGTATATTGCTGCTAAGAAGAAGAGAATGGTTGCAGCTGAAACTGAGGTGCTGCTATGGATTTGTATGGAAGTCAGTAAATGAATGTTACATTGCAGGGTGAAGCTGTGCTGTGGTTTACATGGAAGATCGTGGCGTTATGCTGACGATGGTGCAAAGGACTGGCTAGATTGTTAATCGCAGTAGCTGTGAGCAACAGGAAATGATGAGTGCACTGTGGAAGTTGTAGGTGGAGGAAAGAAGTTGAAGTATGGCAGGAATTTCAGGATGCACAGCCATCTTGGCTGGGATTATGGCTCACGCGAGGCAGCTTAGGCCTGTGCATTCTAGCATAGCCAGGGCAAATGGCCTAGCCAAAGTGAATCTGAGTCTCTGACTCACCTGATAACCTGATCTGACTAGTTCTCAAACTCACTGACTCGGCACGAGGATTGACCCGATCCGATCCTTGACCCGAGTTGACCCCGCCGATCTGCCCGTTGACCGGTGACCGTTTGACTTTGCTTCGGTCACCTAAGGTACTTTCCGAACTTTCCGGCCAAGTTCGGCCACAATCCCGATTTTCCGGCGGCGTTTTGGGACAAAATTTCTACACGGGTTTCTCTCCATGGTGGGCGGGTGAATTTCCAACTAATGGACTTGAAGACAAAACCTAATTTTGGAAGGAGTATCCTTTATGAAATTGAGGAATATATAAAAGAGAGGACTTTTATCTTTTGAGGATAATCTTACATCACGTTTATTTATCTCTTCTACTTGTGTTCTAGGGTTTAGAACCATGAAGTCTTTTCTCTTTCTTCTTGTGATGAACTCCATGAATATGAGTACCTAAGTTTATTATTGGTTATGGAATAGTTGGATTTCACAAAGCATGTTTCTTTGTTCAATATATTAGTTTTGTCTCATATCTATCGTTTGCAATTCTCTCAAAATATTGTTTTATGATTGATTGATTGTTTTGTCAAGTTGCAAATTGGTAGAACTTCTAATCACATCTATTGCTAGTTTAGGGTTTATTATACGCAAAAGTGATATTCCTTGGATACAAGTAGCATAATATGATTATAGTTTGTAGTGATATATTCTTATGATCATATGTGAATCGTAACCTTTGTTAAATCGGATTAGTGCGCTTTCCACGTTCGATTGCTTTGATTGGCCTGATTACACAGAACTTAACGCATCTAGGGAATTAAACTTGATTAGTGCTTTTACACGTTAGGTTGTTCCTTTAGGTAGAATTCATATTCGCATCTTTTAATGTGTTTGTTGATGACATGAGGAGATTTGGATATTCTTGCGATCAAGGTATTCTAGGGTCTTTGATAAAAGTTGAGATTAAAATATCAATTCTAGTTATTGTGAAAAGCATGTTAGTGAATGAAAACGAAATCCTTAACCAATATCTCTTCTATCTTATTTGTTTGCTTATTTGTTTCTTTGCTTTTTGTTTATTTTTATTTACAAAAATCGAGAAAATTCTTCCTAAGTGATATTTATAGGAAACCATAAACAATTTGACAACCTAGACCTCTCTCTGTGGGATCGATCCTTTCTTGCCCTTGCTATATTTATATTTTAAGTAGTAAGAAAGTGTAATTATATTTGTGTCGCTTACGACAAATGATCAAATTTTGGCGCCGTTGTTAGGGAGGCAGCGGTTGTTAATTGTTTTTGGTTTCTTATTTTTGTATTTAGTTTTTGTTTTCTTTTTTTCTTATTTTCTGGGTTCTAACCTTGGTTTGAGAATCTTATTTCAGGTGCTTATTTCTATGGAAGGAGCATACTACATGGATGGATACGGTTTCAACAACCTCAACAATATGATAACTACCAATTCCATGGGTATAATCAAAACCAATTCATTGGTTATGACCAATATCCCATGGAACCTTATGGTTTTCCTCAACAACATTATGGCGGTATGTGTGTGAACAACCACAAGGATGGGAGGATTCTTATGCTTGTGAACAAAAGTCTCTAATTTTATAGATAAAGTGTCCACCTTTTTACAAGAGGAATTTCAAAAAGCTAAAGAGACTACAAACGAGCAACTCCAAGAACTTCGTTGAAGGTATGACTATCTTGCGAAGAGACATTGATCAATATAAAGGAAGATATGGATAATTCTAATGTGCATATGGTTTGTGATGAATATTTGATTGATGCTAATGTTGAAAAAGGCCAATCCTTGGGCACTTTCGTGGATAATTGTGTAGTTAACTCAACTCTTGATCGTAATAATGATCATTCACCTATTCAAAAGGATGAGTTTGAGATTAGCAACACTAATTTCAGCGAGGAACAATCTTATGTTGACTATGATAGTGACGGTGATTATGATACATTGCTTGAAACAACTCATGGTGACATCTCCGAGGAGTCTTTTTGGGATCAAGATGAAGACGAAGAGGAATATGTCGACACTTGTGTAGATTACTCGAGCATTGATCTTAATAATGATCAAGAGCCTATTCAAAGGGTGGAGCTTGAGGATGATGCATTTACGAGTGTTCTAAAAAGTTTCTTATGATAAAATTTGGATCCGCAAAAGAGTATGTGCCTTACAACAAAAAAGGAGTATGTTGAGAATGAGACCGTTATGACCACTATTGTGGAAGACCCAATTGAACTTGTGCATGATTGTAATGATGATGTTTATGTCGATACTTTGGTTACGGCAGAAACGGACGAAGAATGGTTGCAAGGTTTGATAGAGGACCATGATATACAAGAGGTGAATAATTCACTTGAGTTTTTCAAGGATGAAGAGGATTCCGTGATACAAGAGATTGTGAAAGGTTTATCTAACCCTTTGCCTATTGTTTCTTCTCCTTTACCTCTTATTGGTTTGAATGTATGTGCTTGAGAATATTGTTGAATGACTTTGTTTCTCGTTTTCCGCCATTAGAGATACTTGATTCTCATACTATGCGGTTATGGAACCAGAAACCGTGGAAGTACCCGACGTCTATATTCTTTATACACTTCCAAGTGTGGACAAGAATAAGTGTGGGGGAAGCTTTTATCGGTTCATAGCTTCACTTTTGCTTTATTGTACTAATATTTGTGTGAAGTTAGTGTTTGCAAAACAGGTTCTATGGAAGGATCCTCAACTTTTCAGGTTATTGGTATATGGGGAATGAATCTTGCGAGGATAAAGTCGGGCCGTCGACTTTAAAACAAGCGCTAAGTGGGAGGCAACCCACCGGTTTTGTATTTCTTATCCTTTTGCTTTTTATTTTTATTTTTGTTTCGTTTATTTATTTTTTTTACTGTTTTTATATCATATGTGCATCCCTATGTTTAATTTCATTGAGTCCGTAATCTATCTTAGAAGAGAATTATGACGAATACCTTTTCGTCAGAAAATTTCAGACTGCGCGTAGTTCAGTCCAGAGACCATAACTGTCAGACCGTTTATCAAAACACTGTGAAATTTTGACACTGTGTAGAAAACACGTATATGAACAACTTTTGTGAAATGGAGTTTTTCCAAATTCCTTACCAATTTGCACAGTTTTTGCGTTTTATCTGCTGTTACGTCAGAATTCAGAACTTTCGGTTTACACATTGAGGACAATGTGAAGTTTAAGTGTGGGGAGCATTTATATGTTTGAATAGTTTGTTTTTGACACCATTAGTGGATGGAACCATTTTGAATGCAGGAGTTGAGGAACTAATTAACTAAAAGGGACGAATATAGCTCAGAAATCACAAATTAACATGATAGTTGTTACCATATCTCGGAATATCACCATATCGCATTCTATTTTTATTTTTCCATATTTATCTATTGTTCTCTAAGTGCTTTGGTGGGTCACTAAACATCGACGTGTTATTACTGCTAGGATGAAATAGAGTGATTGAGTTACTAGAAAAAAAAAAAAAAAAAATTGAAATTGAAAAAAAAAAAAAGAAAAAAAAAATTGAAAAAAAAAAAAAAAAAAAAAGACCGATCAATTAGACCAAAACGGAATAAAAAGACACTTGGGAATAGCAAGATGTGTGAAACGTAGTCCCTCTGTCTCCGTCGCCTAAACAAGCGTGGAATGCGAGGATCCAAGGCAACTATCATGTACTTGGCGACAAGAAGCATGCGCTTGGATCCAAAAGATCTAATCATGCCGTCTAAAAAAAGAGAAATTGGATCCAGTTTGATCCAATCATTAAAAAAAAAAAAAAATTATTATTGTGTTGAATAAAGTCACTCTTGGTTCCCTTGTATATGCCAATTGATTTGATGTAGCATTCGGCACAGTAGCTCAATCCAATAGGATTAGGTTCATCTTAGCAATGACCTTCGAGACGGATATGGGAAACATCGAACACTTGTGAATATTCCGCCAACATCTACATCTTTATCCATCTTCTTAATCTTTCATTGTGATTGTGGTTTGTTAGTTTCCTTTAGTATTGTGGCTTGTTCAACTATCTAATTAGAGTTTATTTACTAATATTTGAATTGAATTTGCAAGGTACCTCCTCCCCGTAGTCATTTTGGATTCATTCATTGATTTGTCACACGAATAGACGGAGTTTGAAATATAGGTTTTGTAGGTAGACCTCTTGTAAACCTTCACGAGACTATAACTCGTCCACTAGGGACACCTAGGGGTTTAAAGGCTTGTTATTTATGCTAAAAGTGACCGTAGCCTCGACGACACGGAGTTGTTGTATTTTATTGTTTTGTTTGATATGTAAGATTTTATCTTCGTCAAAGAAGTTGTTTCCAAGGATAAGACAAGACTATTAGAAAGAAGTTTATGGTCTAAAACACTATGAGAAACAGGTTCTATGAATTCCGATCAAAAAGGATATGGTGGACAGATTATTGTTCACCTCTTCAAAGACAACTTAAATTGTGTTGGTTAGTGCATCTTGTCTCATGTGCCCGATCAAAAGAGATAAGATTTTGCACACTCGGAGCTCTAGAAAAGAAAAAAATAGACTGTTTTTTTTTTCCTTTTTTATGTTTTTGCTCTTAGAGCATTGTAAATTATAAAATTCGTGCCGCTTTTCATATCTAATTGATATTGGAAAAGTATTCTCTGTTTCTTAATAAAAAAGGGTTAAAATAGATAATTTCGCCTTTTATAGGGTTGAGAGTTGTGTATACACGTAACCCTACATACCTTTTCCTTCTCTCAAACTCTTTAACCTAAGATCGCATGTTGAGCTTATTGTGTGATTTCCTCTCACAAACGCATATGGATACTCCAAGCATCATGTCTTCGATGGAAAAGATGTTAATATGATTGTTAAGCCATCAATCATGAAGGAAAAAGAAAAATCTCTCGATACCTCCAACTTTGAAAAGAAAAAGAAGGAATGTGAGGAAGCCAAGAGCTATTCCTTCCAATTCTCAGAAGTTTTCTGAAGTTCTTGAAGAGTTGAAGGAAACAAGAAAGGAGATTCAAAAAATAAAGGCTTTTGTTATGAGAACTCTTGAAATTGAGGAAGGCCCCGGTTCGACATCATCAGCCCTAGAAGGTTTGTTAGAATCAATCCTTTCTTCACGAACCATATGTTCCCATGGATGTTGACGACAAGGAGTTCGGGGACAATAAAGAATTTTTCAGAGGTCTCAATGTCTAGGAAACTTCTTATGAGAATTTTATTCTTGTGTTTTTTAAGAAGGATAACTATGGTTTGGAATAGCCATTATTGTGATTACACATAGCTATGTGCAACGATTTTCATCTTCAATGTTTGTTTTTAGATTTATTTGTTTAAATTCTAAAGTTTGTTTAGAAGATGATTTTGCAGTATTAATCCTTATGATTTCATATATTGCAATTTTTTATGAGATATGTGTGTTTGCGATCGTGAACTATGTGTTGATGGTGGATTTTCATTTAAGGTTAAAATTGTAAAAACTTAAAATAATTATGTGCCCGACATCTTGTAAAAGATAAAGCCATTAATAAGTGTTGGATACTCCCTCACTTAATTCACCAAGAATGGAGCATGTGGCAACAATCCCATTCTGTGGATACATGAAATTCCTCCAGGTTGGAGCATGTGGCAACAATCCCATCCCGTGAATTTCTAATCAGCCTTGTATTTCCAATACTCATTATCGGTGGCATGACGATCCAGTGTTACTCTTACGAGGTAACACGAACCTCCAACACTATAATGTGAAACCATGTACGAAATAAAAAATGGTGACCGACTCTCGGTGTGTTATACTAGCCCGATTGAGCCCCTCTCGGTGTGTTATACTAGCCCAATTGAGTAACACGAACCTCCAAGCACTTATAATGAAAACCATGTACGAAATACCCGGTCGGATATTATACTAGCCCGATGATCCTCTCCAATACTCCATAAGCATCCGAATGGATGACACCGGGATATGATCGCAGATCCAACTTAAGCATGATCATGACCCCAATTCCATCACCGCTAAAGGCAGTATGGAATATCCGGCCGACGAACCAATGCGAACCCGTGCGGTCGCCATTGGCCTAGCTTGCCAAAAACGTTCATACCAAGCATTATGGACGGAAAAACCCTAAATTAGGGTTTGCGGCATATTACATGTGTCGCAAAATAATCTCAACCATCCATCTTCGCAGGTATAGATGGAGGGTGTAGATGTAGATTCAAAGGGCCCAAAGCATGTCAACACTATCACCGCGGGCCCGCCTACACACTTGACCAATCGGTCAAGACCAACCATGTTTGGTCGTGACAAAATCGTCGCCCAAACAAGAGATGACGCACGACTTTGAAACCCAAAATTAGGGTTTTGAGCATCACGAGTGTCCATCTTCTCCTATGCATGAATGGGAGGGTCCAAGATTAGATTAGCGGTCCGGTCATACCGGCATGACCACCGTGGACCCATCTATTCCCTAACCCGATCGGCCAAGGCATATCATGCCTGGCTAATCAAAAACGCACGCTCAAACTAGCGTGGTCACACCTCCCAAACCGCAAACTGATCTCGACCACTCAACTTCGCCGGACGATTTGGATGGCTCAGATCACGTTTTCATGGGATATTCAGGTATAGGCATAAACATCAGCCTACCACCTTCACACCAGGCCAATCGGCCAAGACCGACCAAGATTGGTCGCCTTGGAACGTGCGCCTGAAGAGGGCGTGACGCGCGGTCCTTGCGGCCCTAGTTTTTTGTCGCAAATCGATCTCGACCCACTCGATTTCACCCGGATGAATTGAGTGACCCAGATCATACTTTCATGAGGTAATGGGGGTATAGGCGCTACACCATCATGCCATCTACACGCATGTATGGTCGGTTAGGCCAAAGTTGTATCCATGCTTGGTTTCGACCAAGCTGAAGAGTGATGCCCGCGCACCTCTTCAAAACCCTAACTTCATCAACGGTCGCAGATGGGTGTCTCAAAGATCATCTCATCCGTCCAACTTCACCAACTTGGTTATACAGCCCTGGCCAGGAGTTAATTGGTTAGTAAGGTGTCATTACCCATCACTTTACCACACCATGATGCAAGACTCAAGATAAAATACACACGATACTTCACAAGTATCGACTTCCTAATAACACAGTTATTCAATTAAGCATTACATGCTATCTTTCGTGGATCCACACATTCCAGACATCAATCATGTCACAAACTGGGGGATACATATCGGGTATTGGTCTGGCGGTTTACGAGGCGTGCGTGCAACGCGCCATCACAAGAACGTGTTAGGAAGTCATGGATGGTTAGAGATGAACAGAGAAGGGGCAAGGCTGGTCGTGTATCACCAACGCACAACTCCACTACTCCATCACTCCACTTCCTCCACTTCCCATGAGAGACGTGAATAAGACTCAATGACTTGTATAAATAGGTTCTCCACCCTATTTCCAAACAACAGAAAAAACAACAAGGAAACACCCGAGCCTCATGCTTACACAATCGTAAGCTTGTTCACTTTCCTGCCATGTCATAAGCAAGTCTACACCTTCACAATCTCAACACCTTCTTCGCTTCCCTCCCTAAGATCAACCCCATCTCCTTCACTTTGTGACCGAAACAAGTCTGGAACGGCCATTTCTTTGGTTTAGGACGGACTTGCACAGATTGATCTCTCGAATCTACAAGCACTCACCGCAAATTGCATTTGTTTAAGGTTTAAATTCATTCCTCATCCACACCCCAAATTACCAAATTCTGCAGGAGTGGTTTTCACCCATAAACAATTGGCGACCACAAAGGGAGGTTGATCTCTCGGTTGTAAAGTCCGGTCTCTTCAATACCGTTCAATCAATTCTGAGATGGTTGGTCTTAGGACCGCTTCACGCCTCAAATCCGATGACTCCTCCAACTGAGATACCCTCCCAACGGTGTATCCGACACATGATCGTAAAACTTCCAACATTAAAGCGAACTAGAACGGCACAGAGATTCACACGAAGAACATGGAGCTAATCAAAGAAGCGGAAACGGATACTTGATCTCCTCATCAAGATGACGTCGAAATGAGCATTCTGGTGATTTCACACTTGGACTAATTCCCCTCGGATCAACGGCTTTACTACGAACCAGACCAGTGGATCGAAGCGGCATCTCTAGTGGAAAGCTTGTGTGAACTCTTGCACCTCTCGAGGAATCAACGAGCAGAGACGCTTGCTTGCAATTAATAAAATAGCTACGGATGTACACCGACTCTTCTCGTCCGTAAGTCCTAGCCGCACCGGAAATATCTGTAAACAATGTTATATTTACTAAGACGACATGATAGCGGAGAGAGGGTCAACCGGGCCCTACATGTTACCATACACATCAAGGGTTCGGAGTTCGAAGGGCCCCTGCCGACACAGGAGCATCTTCGAATGTAATTACTCTCAAGACTCTCAAGACAGCCAAGGTTAGCCTATGCGAGATTGTACGACAGCCCCACCACACGATGACGGACTTCAAGGAAATCGACCGCACATACGGGTATGTCAATCAACTTATCCGGAGGGACCCGTTCAATCAAGAGCAAAGTTTGAGGTCATAGAAAAAGAGCCGGGACTACCATATGATACTGGGGGAGACTATGGCTTCACGACAACAAGGTCATTCCCTCAACGTATCACCAAAGCTCCTCAAGACCATGCTAAACGAAAGTCATCCGCATTCCCGCATCATTGTCTCCGTATGCACCAATATGCGAGTGGGAGTCTGTTCAAGCAAAAGGTACCTTCACAGGGAGGATCAGACAAAGTCCTGTGCACCCCACTACCCACGTGAGCTTCAATCAAGGAAGGAGACCACTTGCATCATCGAGGGACAAGCATCACGACACTTCTCTCGACGAGGCATCCATCTTTATCCAAAGGAAGCTTCAACCCACGTTCACACCAAAAGGGAACGCACTTTTGAAGCAGAACGTGACCAGAAAGGGAAGACAATATACTCGCGCCACTTTGTTAGCAGTGCCAGGAGACAGCACCCGCCTCTCCCAATTGAATGCCGCAAGAACGACTTTAATACAAGAGGAGGTACCCGTACGCCCGCAACAACTACAAGATGGAACCAATTCCACAACCGACGAGCTCGAGACTGTTAACATCGGGAATGAATAATCTCCCAGGCCGGCTCTATCGGTTCGATCATCCACAGACGAACGTACGAGTCTTGTTCAACTACTCAAGGAGTACCAAGATGTGTTCGCCTGACACACAAGGAAATGCCTGTCTGGATGAAAAATTGGTCACCCATCACTTACATGTCATACCTGGGATCCAAGCCAATCAAGCAATCTCCAAGGCAATTCAGACATGAAGTAGAAGAACAAATCAAGAATGAAATTCGGTTACTAGTGCCTGGCTTCATCGAGACCTATTCATCACCCGACCTAGTTGGCTAATGTGGTCCTTAAAGAAAGAAGAAAATGGACAGATCCGCTGCTGCGTGGATTTCAGAGACTTGAACAAGTGTTGCCCCAAAGACGACTTTCCTCTACCTAACATCGACATGTTAGTAGACGCCACCACGGACACGTGCATGTTCTCCTTCATGGATGGATACAAAGGATACAATCGATAAGGATGTATGAGCATGATGCGAGTAAGACAGCTTTCCTAACTCCTCTCGGCAATTTTTACTATACTGTTATGCCATTCTGGTTTAAAGAATGCCGCATGACTTACCAACGTGCTATGACGGCAATCTTCCACAACATGATGCATAAAAGTAGAAGACTATGTAGATGATATCGTGGTCAAGTCAAAGGCTCGAGCAGGCATCATACTAACGCCTTACGGCAAGTATTTGAGAGGTATCGGGAATACAAGTTAAAGATGAATCCTTTGAAATGCGCTTTGTCTCCTCGTAAATTTCTAGGGTTCCAAGTGATCACGAAGGAATAAAGGTAGACCTTCCAAGACCCGGTGCTATCCTAACAATGCCGCCTCCCCCCAACCGTGAAGGAGCTCCCGAGTTTCATGGGCAAGGTGAACTACATTTCGACGTTTATACTCTGGCTTACCCAACTTACCGCCTCGTTCACTCTCATTATTGAAGAAAGGGAGCCACTTGTTTGGACCGCAACCCAAATAAGAAGCTTTTCGAAAGATCCAACGAATACTATCATCTCCAAATATCATGAAGTCTCATGTACAAGGGAAGCCACTGTGTCTCTACATCTGCCTTCAGTGACACTCGCAGTGGGGCTCTACTCGCTCGGAGGACGACGAGGGAATCGAACGTCCCATATACTATTTCTCAATGAATATTGAGGGGCGCCTGAACTCGATACTCCTGAGCGGAAAGGCATGTTTAGCCTTTATCCGTTCCATTCAGAAGTTTAGGCATTACCTACTGTCTAATAGGTGATACTCGTGTCTAAATCTGATCCTGCAAAGTTTTTACTTTCAAAGCCGGTCCTGACCGGAAGGACAGGCAAATGGCTTCTCCAAATGTCAGAGCTGGACATAACGTGTGCGTCACCTAGAGCTATCAAGGGTCAAGCAGTTGCAGACTTACTGGCAGCATTTCCTGGAGAAGGCACTACAGAACTACATGAAGACCTCCCTGGAGAATTTCCAGATGTCTCTGTTTGGAGGAAGAAGTGTGGCTCCCGTATTTTGGATGGCTCGCTACCCTTAGCAGCAATACGGGAGGAGCGGGCGTGGTGTTAGTCTCTCCAACCGAGAAGTATTTTCACATTCCTTCAAGTTAGACTTCGAATGCACCAACAACTCAAAGAGAATACGAAGCTTTCCTTATAGGGCTTTCAATAGCTAAACAAGTGAGAGTCACGCCCTGGGAGATAAGAGGTGACTCCAAACTACTGGTAAATCAGATGAACGGAGTGTACGCATTGAAGGAAGCGACGCTAGCCCCATACCGATCGAAGCACAAAGTTATTAAACTATTTCGCCGACGCAACCATAATCCATGTTGGTCGCAAAGAACAATAAACATGCCGATTGTCTAGCAACATTGGCTTCCAAACCAAATTCAAGGAGCGGAAGAAACCCGACAAGAAGAGGAGAACCATAGAGTCGACATGGCTGTCACAATACAAAGATACCAGGACTGATGATTGGCGAACTCCGATCATTCAGGAGCTCAACAACCCACTCTCTCAAGGAAAGGTCGGTCTCAAAACCCTGCAGAACTTCTTCATGCTTCATGGTATGTTATACTATCGAAACCTGATGGTTCTCCGTCAAGATGTCTTGGAGATGACGAATCACAACTGCAGCTAAACCGTGTTCACGATGAAATCTGTGGACAATCATTGGTGGTAACGCTTTTACCGCGACTCCGGCCTACCACATGGGCTATTCTCGCCGGAGATGGAGACTCACTCCAGATACTTCGAAGTCCCGCTCAAATTGCCAAAGCACCGCCACACCAATCGGAAGTTTTTAGTGTGAACCACACTGGGACCGGAGGGAGCCATACATCAACTATCTTCGTGATGGAGCAACTTCCTCCGATCAAAAGGATGCCATCAAGATAAAGCAAAAGCTGCGGTTCAGATACCACGAAGGGATCCTTGCATCAGCAAGAGTTTCGGAGGTAATCTATTAAGATGCCTGGCTGGGTTAGAAATTCCAATCATTTTGAAGGAAACACACGAAGGGGAACATCAAGGGAAGAGGAAACTGCTTCCTCCCGGATACACGAGAAATACATCGGCCGACCATGGAGGATGACGCAGCCCGCTTTGTTCAAAGTCATCACAATTGTCAAATTCATGGAGACCTTGTTCACGCACCTTCCACCCTTGCACTCGATAAGCAGCCCTGGGCCATTCTACACTGGGACTAGACATCATCGGGAAAAATCAACCCGCCCTCATCGAGAAAGACGAGTACATCATAACCGCACTAATACTTCACCAAATGGGTAGAAGCCAACCCACCATGAGGAACTACAGGAGCAACCATTGCGGCCTTCATTAAAGAACACATCATTTGTCGTTTCGGTATACCTAAGCATATTATCACCGATAACGGCACTCCTTCGCCAATAAAAGGTACGAGAGTTACTTGAGGGGTATGGCATCAAACAAAGTTTTCTCCACCATCTACTATCCTCTGGGGAATGGACAGTCAAAGTACCAACAAGACGATCCGAATCATCGGTCAACTATACATGACAATCCTAGAGAATGGCATGACCGAGTTACAATGGCGCTCGTGGGCATACCGCACGTCACCTAGAAGCTCCATTGGGGTCTCCCATATTCACTTGTTTACGGAGTGCACGCAATTCTCCCAAAGCAGTAAATCAAATCCCATTAGCCGTGATTACAACGATGACCAGATCCATTGGGACGAGGATGAAGCCTCTAACTCTCGAATAGCGGAGTTAGACACTGGATTCCGTGAGAAACAAAGCGGAAGAACGTACTCGGTATACAGAAATGAATTTCCAGTGGCATATAACAAGACTATGAGACCACGTATTTTCAAAGTGGAGATTTGGTCCTAAAAACGGCCAAGCATATCCAGCAAGACATGTCTGCACCAGAAATTCTCACCAAAATGGGAAGGTCCCTACACGGTCCACCAAGGCCTACAATACAAAGTTACTACAAGATCATTAAAGTGGATCGAGGCAAAGTGAAGCGCATATCAATGGAAAGTGGCTCAAGGCATATCATGCCTGGACTACTATCTGTTGTGTCAACAATACATGCATTTATTTTCATTACATGTTTGAATCATCAATTATATTCGAGATGTGTCAATGAAAAACCTGTTTCGCCAATCAAAACCCAATGCGCTTTATTTCGCAAAGACGTTCAAAAACTTTTGACATAAACATCATTAACAATAAGGGAGTGCAGTTTAGAAGAGGCCGTCTAGAAGATTATAGTTCCTCGAGAGCATCATCTCCGGGTCTAGCGTGATATCTTTATGTTCTTTTCTTCAAGTCCTCGCATAAACCGCTCTACCTTCTCTCGATTCTCAGCCTGTGAGCCTTCTCCTCTTCCAAGATAGCTTTCTGCAGCAGAACAACATTTACAAGGATACCAGCCTGATCAACCTTGATGGTATCAAGACGCCTCCGCAACTAGCCCACGTTGAACTCCATGGATTCACGGGTAGATACCATATTCTCCCCACTTTTCGAGGCTGATTCAAAGAACGCTGCGGATACAAATACTCTCATCTCAAAGAATCATGGAAGAAGGCAGTTTACCGCGTTGACCAAAGCAGAGGAACAGTGTCGGGACCACGTTTGGTTGCACATGGCCGACTTCCCCATAACTTTGTGTACAAAGGCACAAACTCCTTCCGCACTCAGGAATCCACCGACATCTCTTGGGCCGGAGGATAAATATTTCATGCGAACATCGAATGAAAGACCTGCATTTGGGTATTCATAAGATGAGATACCCAAGTCAAGATCTTCGAGTTTCACGGGGGTGAATGTGTTTGAATTTGAAGGAAGAGGACCGTTAAGTCATCATCATCAATAACCGTCACACATGTTCCGGTAGGGGTATCTCCTCAAGAATGAAGGGATTATTTACTTTATCATTATGACGAACAAGCAATGGTTCGAGAAAAGGAAAAAGAGACAAACCGGGTATGATCTTCTTGACTCGGAGAACACGAGCATGGGCTTGATCATGAAGCTCGCATACACAAAGTCGTGCACGCTTAACTAAGATCCTGGATGGTATGAAGAAGACGATCCATCAAGTTGTTCGACATGATGAGGAAACGGAGTTTCATGGGAAAGCCCTATTGAAAAATCGTAAAAATGGTTCAAAACCTCTACACCCGCATATATGCTTCGAGAAACCCTAAAACAATTACTTGCGCCCGATAATAGGATTCAACACCGACCAAGTCGCTTTCTTTGAACCCTAATCAAGAATCGAGAAGAGCATTGAATACGAGCGATTCAACCAATGTGTGCAAGCACCCACGCCTGTGGATCCCAAGAAAAGAAGAATCCTATTCCCCGACTCAAACACCTAAGGGAGAAAGCGGCTCATCAAAGGCCCGTGGTCACGCACGATGGAGGATTGCCCATGACTCAGTAATCCTCCGGTGTAGACTTCTTTTATTTTGTCTCCTTACGTTTGTATATGTCACCATCTCATGCCTACCCCACAACAGTGTAACCATTATGTGCTAGGCAGGGGACTTATTGTTGATGGTGGATTTTCATTTAAGGTTAAAATTGTAAAAAACCAGAAAATAATTATACGTGACATCTTGTAAAAGATAAAGCCATTAATAAGTGTTGATACTCCTCACTTAATTCACCAAGAATGGAGCATGTGGCAACAATCCCATTTGTGAATACATGAAATTCCTCAGGTTGGAGCATGTGGCAACAATCCCATCTGTGAATTTCTAATCGGCCTTGTATTTCCGGTACTCATTATCGGTGTGGCATGACGATCGAGTGTTACTCTTACAGAGTAACACGAACCTCCAAAGCACTATAATGAAACCATGTACGAAATACCCGTACAGGTGACTCTCGGTGTGTTATACTAGCCCGATTGAGCCCCTCTCGGTGTGTTATACTAGCCGGACAGCATCCTGACTGATCAGTATCACCCGGATATGATAGCAGTCATCCAACTCCATAAGCATGATTGGATGACCCAGATCAATTCCATCACCCCCAAGCAGGTATGGAATATCCGCTCAAACCAATGCGAACCCGCACGGTCGCCATTGGCCTAGCTTGCCAAAAACGCTCATACCAAGCATTATGGACGGAAACTCCTAAATTAGGGTTTGCGGCATATTACATGTCACAAAACAATCTCAACCATCCATCTTCCTAGGTATAGATGGAGGGTGTAGATGTAGATTCAAGGGCCCAGAGCATGTCAACACGATCACCACGACCCGCCTACACACTTGGCCAATCGGTCAAGACCAACCATGTTTGGTCGTGACAAAATCGTCGCCCAAACAAGAGATGACGTACGACTTTGAAACCCAAAATTAGGGTTTTGAGCATCACGAACGTCCCATCTTCTCCGGCATGAATGGAGGGTCCAAGATTAGATTAAGCAGTCCTGGCCATACCAAGATGACCACCGTGGACCCATCTATTCCTAATAACCCGATCGGCCAAGGCATATCATGCCTGGCTAATCCAAAACGCACGCTCAAACTAGCGTGGTCACACCTCCCAAAACCGCAAACTGATCTCGACCACTCAATCCTCACGGGACGATTTGGATGGCTCGATCACGTTTTCATGGGATATCTCGGCATAGGCATAAACATCAGCCTACCACCTTCACACCAGGCCAATCGTCCAAGACCGACCAAGATTGGTCGCCTGGAACATGCGCCTGGAAGAGGGCGTGACGCGCGGCCCTTGCGGCCCTAGTTTTTTGTCGCCAAATCGATCTCGACCACTCGATTTCACCGATGAACTGAGTGACCCAGATCATACTTTCATGAGGTAATGGGGTATGTGCGCCTACACCATCATGCCATCTACACACATGTATGGTCGGTTAGGCCAAAGTTGTATCCCCATGCTTGGTTTCGACCAACAAGAGTGATGCCTGCGCACCTCTTCAAAACCCTAACTTCATCAACGGCCGCAGATGGGTGTCTCAAAGATCATCTCATCCGTCCAACTTCCACCAGCTTGGTTATACATCCCTGATCAGAGTTAATTGGTTAGTAAGGTGTCATTACCCATCACTTTACCACACCATGATGTAGTACTCATGATAAAAATACACACGATACTTCACAAGTATCGACTTCAATAACGCTAGCGGTTATTCACTTCAAGATTACATGCTATCTTTCGTGGATCCACACATTCCGGACATCAATCAAGTGTCACAAAATGGGGGATACATACCGGGTATTGGTCCAGCCGGTTTACAAAGGCGGCGTGCAACGCGCCAACACAAGAACGTGTTAGGAAGTCATGGACGGTTAGAGATGAACAAGAGAAGTGGGCAAGGCTGGTCGTGTATCACCAGCACAACTCCACTACTCCATCACTCCACTTCCTCCACTTCCCATGAGA
>JAJJWW010000333.1:0-12393 GCA_023531295.1 Papaver armeniacum | reverse complement strand
GGATGTGGATGTGGATGATCATCACTGGGATTGGAGACGACCATACATCCGTTACCTACAAACGCAAGAGCTTCCACAAGACAAGAGTCAGTGGAAAAATATCGGAGGACAGCATGGAAGTACCTTTCGATTGAAGGAGAGCTATACAAAAACCAGTTTCAATGGAACCGTACACAAGTGTGTGACCATGAGGATGGGAAGCAATTATTAGCGTTAAGCACATGAAGGGTGTTGCGGGAAACCATTCGGGAGGTAGTCTGCATGACTGTCTGTTATCTCAAGGATATTTTGGCCTTATATGCAAAACGATGCAAAAGAGTATACTAAGAAATGCGTCGCGTGCAGGTTGCATGGACCTTTAATTAAGAGGCCAAACTGAATGAGCTACATCCAGTCTTGAGCCTGTGGCCATTCGATAAATGGGGTCTGGATATCATAGGACCATTCCCTCGGCCTCACCAAAGGCGTCAAATATTTGTTGGTTTGCAATTGAATTACTTCACCAAGGGTAGAAGCATGGCTCTCGTAAGAACGAGGCGGTTCACGTGCGTAAATTTATTTGGGAGAATATCATTTTGTAGGTTTGGAGTTCCGGCGATGATCATTTCGATGGAGACGGTTTGATTGTGAGACGATAAAATCATATGTGAAGGATTGAACATTAAGCACAATTTTTCAACCCCGACATTACGCACAAAGCAAAATTCGGGACAAAGCGAGGCAACTAATAGGGTTATCTTGGAAAACCTCAAAAACCTTAGACAAAGCCAAAGGAAGGTGGACGGAATTCTTACCTGGAGTTCTGGGCGCACAGGACAACTCCGAGAGACGTTCAACAAAGTTCTCGCCATTTACACTTGCATATGGAACGGAGGCGGTCCTGCGATGGAACTCTGGTTCCAACCACCAAGACTCTAGCGAACGATCGGGAATGAATGTTGAGATTCTTTGAAGGACAAGGGAGTTGTTGGAAGAGGTCGGGACGAAGCCTCAAGAAGGTTAGCAGATACAAAGAACGATAAGGCGGCAGATAACAAGAAAGTCTTGCGAACGGAAGTTTCTCCCGGGAGAGCAAGTGCTGCAAGGTCAAGGCCTAAATCCTTGGATGGAAGTAGTGGAAAGCTTGGGGAGAATCGGAAGGACCTTCTTAATTGATAGACCCGCTAGTGGCGGTGCTTATTGGTTAAGAAATTTAAGAACTGGGGAGGAGGAACCCAAGCCCTGGAATTCCTTCAACCTCAAGAAATTTTTCCATTAGTTCAATTCTCGTTTTCGTATAATGTAGTTTTTATTTCTTTAATAAAAATCCTTTATTCAAGCGGCTAAGTATTCTCTAAGTATCGTTAAACGACCAGGCATAGCCAAGTAACTTCAGACACCTACGCTCGGAGTTGATACAAAATCACAGATGAACTTTAAAGGGTGAAGAGTTTGAACTAAGAGAATTGCCATTCCATCAATAAATCAATAAGTGCTAAATCCATAAGCGGCGGCGATGAAGAAATAAAGAGACAAATTCTAGATTAGCCTAAGAAGAATGGCAAAGGAATTTCCAAGACTCGAACAACTATTCTTGAGGATTGGTTCTTCTTCCTTTGGGTCGTACATGTCGGTTAGGTAAATCGGGTGAGGAGAAGCCTTTCCATCATTAGAGGGACAGCAGACACAATTTCCGGATTCCATAGAGGCTCGGTCACGCTTTGCTTTCAGATCGCACCCAAGGCGTTGATAGTTCCACGGTGTTTGGCATGGAGACCTTTGAGTTGATCCTTCAACTCATCATTTTCTGCCGGCATGCTCGCAGTGGGAAATTCGAGCTCTCTCACCCTCTCGTCTAAGGTCTCGAAGTGGAGTTCTCCCGGCCGTGGACGGACGAGCGATGACCGCAAATAAGGAGAGTAGGTGCTGTTAGAAATTCAAAGGATGGCGGAGAGTCGAGATATTCATAGTTAAAAAAATAAAATAAACGCCAGACAAAGAAAGTGCAGTCAAGCGACTCTATCAAGGACTTGAGGAAGTCGGACATATTGTCATAGAAATGGTGATCCATGGGTAGCATGCGGTATACATAACACCACACGACGGAAGGATCTTGGATGGCGAATCTCCAGTGTAAATAACGGAATAGGATGGCCGGTATAGTACCGGGAGGAATGGCTGAGCGATGATTTGGGAGGTGGTGTCAGAGGAGTATATTCAGGGGATGAAGGGGAGCTTATGGCAGGAGCTTGGTGACCGCTGACTTCATCATCACTAATAGTGATTGTTAAAGGTACTTCCTTCTCTACCTCCATCTTTTCATCATCGATCATGTTAATGGATTTCATGAAGTTAAGAGGGAAGTCCCTTGTTGCCGATACACGTCTGGGAGCGTAAGGTTTGCGTCCATCACCTCGACTCTTTAAGACGTTACGGAGAGGGCCAGCAGTCTTCTTATTCATGCTTTGATTGATAAACCTGTTTGGAGATGACATACTGCTGTATTGAGAATAAGAGGTTAGTAAGCGTCTCGTCAACGCACAACAGGAGGTGTAAGTATTTACCATGGCGAGATAGATGGTTCGTACCTTAGTTTACACAGGATCTCGAGAAGGTATATTAACGCGTGAGAAGCTTATAGGTTTGTGACAACAACTGTAGTTATACTGTTATCACGAGTCCCCTGACATCTTTTATATTGGAAAAGGGCAGTGATCTGCAAGAGGCCAGTGTGAGGAGTTTGTGTGGAATGAAAATTCAACAAAAATCCGATATGTATTAGCTATAGATGTTGGCTGGGCAATCGTGATTGAGCTGATTAGGAGTTTCCGGGGAAAACAAATTCTCAGGAAATTCCAATTACGGTGAAACTCATGCTTAACTATCTTATCCTTAGCGACGACGCCGGTCGTCGATTGGGAGCGGGATAATCTGGTATTTTTTTGGGAAACACGTTTTAGGTTGTTAGCCAACGGAGATGTGGCACGCCTAAGGCGAGGAAGGCGTAAGTTCGTCACCGGTTTAGAGCGCTAAGAAACTCGAGTAAGTTCTATGTAAAGCCCAGCTGGGATGGATATGGCGTTAATGTGTTGAAGAGAAGTCCTGTCAGGAGAGCCCTAAAGAGCGACAGGATACATTTGTACATGTTACACACCTGCCATCGTCACATAGAACCTTATTTTTCTTAACTCCTCAAAAGTTGAACAGGTTAAGAGGGGCGATGTTTGTACCCTAATTAAGTAGGGTATGTGCGTCTTTGCATGGCCCAGGTGTAATAATGGCGGACCGTGGGTTATCAAGGTGACCCGCGGAGCTCATCGAGCTGGATCCGGGGCTGAGTCCGGAGGTTTATCAAAACCATCACCGTGGGTTATCAAGGTGACCGGAGCTCATCGAAGGCGGATCCGGACTAAGTCAGGAGGTTTATCAAAACCGGACCGTGGGTTATCAAGGTGACCCACGGAGCTCATCAGAAATGATCCGGACTAAGTCCCAGGTTTATCAAAACCAGACATCAGGTTGTCAAGGTGACCCAGGACTCATCAGAGTGGATCTCGACCGAGTCCCGAGGTTTATCAAAACCAGGCAAGTAGGTTATCAAGGTGACCCATGGGGCTCATCGAGGCCCGGCTTGGACCGAGTCCGAAGGTTTATTAAAGAAACAGGTGCTCGGGATTATAAAATCCATGACTAAATAAGGAAGCCTGGATGACTGAAGTCATTTGGTGATAGTCATAAATCTTGGAAGATAGACAAGGATCTTCCAAGATAATTGTAAATCTTAGAAGATAATATGGATCTTCCTGGATATAGTCAAATCTTGGAAGATAAACAAGGATCTTTGAGATAAACTCAAATCATGTGAAGATATATAAAGATCTCTCAGATAGACATGGATCTTCAAGGATATACACAAATATTAAAAAGGATATGTACAAATCCATGTGGTTATTTTTGGATGACTACAAATCTAGGTTGATATGGAACCCGGATTAGGTTTTATGCCTATAAATAGAGGCCAGAATCCAACTCAAAAAGGTATCCAATTCCACTTTTCTTCATAACTACTTGCATTGACTATCCTCTGACTTTAGCATCCAGGTATCTGCAGTACCCCCATTTTCTTCATCAACTCTTGGAGAATCTAACCAAGCCGGCGGTGATTGACTCTCTTCAAGCACGCATTTCGAGAGTGTTGGGGTAATTAATTTTGTACCAACAATGGACTACACAGCCCAAAACGAAATTTGAAACACATTCTGACATTCAAATTTCATTTAAAAAATATGTCTTGACAGCATTCGAGTAATCTATGGTTCCACGCTCGGTACTTAGTTCCAGCGTAACCCATAATTAATATATCATGCATTATTTAGCTTTGGAAAATATTTCTTCCTGTATGTTTTTTGGTAGGTACTGCATGGTAACTTTATAATTGAACAATCTGGTTTTGATGCAGCATGCTGGGTTATCTATTGTTCCACGCCCGAGTATCGATTCCAGCGTGGTGTTTAATTTTTCACATGTCGGTATTAAGTTTTGAAGGGACTTCTTGTATGTTTTTTCATGCGGTGCCGACCATGGTATCCTTTGAATAAAACCATGCCGGTAGAATATTCCGTAGGATATTCCTTGGTAGGTAAAAAGTAACTTTTACCTCTGCATGGTTTTTTTTTTTAGTTGAATACTATCTTTTAGGATTGATATTCAAAATGGGGATATCGGGATGCCGGCATGGCCGTGTATGAATACCATGCCGGTATGGGGACTGCCTACATTGTATTCATACCACTACCATGCTTGGGCACCGAGGTTTTTCAGTTGAAAAAATGGCGGGTTTAAAAAAATCAATTTTCAACCTCTAGCAGCTTTACCTATGTATTGGGGATGCTTGTATGTTATGCAAGTTTACTTTAAGCTTTGGAACCGAAACTACATCAACTTTGATCGTGCCTACGGAGTTGTCACCATGGTGTTGTTGTAGGGTAGATATGGGTCACTTACCTTTGCTATCACTTATTTTAGGTGGGGCTTCGGAGTTTTCACCTTCATGTTCTTGACTTGATGTAGGTTCCTTATTCGGCCTTCCCTTTTTGTTTGGAACTGCCGCCTCATCACCTTGTTGTTCTTTGTCACTTGTTGTTGGTGACTTTCGCGACCTACCAGTTTTCTTTGGAACCTCCGCTAGATAGACTATGGGTGTGGCTTCAGAATGCTCACCTTGTCGTTCTTGGTAGCTCAATGTTGGTACCTTTGGCGGCCTACCCCTTTTCTTTGGAACCTCCGCTACATCGACTATTTGCGTGGCTTCGGAATGCTCACCTTGTTGTTCTTGGTAGGTTGATGTTGTTACCTTTGGCGGCCTACCCCTTTTCTTTGGAACCTCCGATGCATCGGATTTTGTTGTGGATACGAATTCCGTCTTTTGTTGTTGGCTTGATAGCGGTTCCTTCCTCGGCCTACCCCTTTTTCTTGGAACCGGCGCTTCCTCGAATTTTGCTTCTGAAATCTCACATGAGGTTAGATCTCGTTTCTTACTTATCGCGAGTTCTTCTTCACGTTGAGTCATTTCTTTCAATTCTTTCCTTTGTTTTCTCCTTGCCATTTTTGTTTGTGGTCTACCAGGAGGATTTCCCTTTGTTGGCTCTCCACTTTGTGCTATCCATGGCCGTGTAATTATCTTTAGTTGGCTCAATAAGACTTGCCGACTAACCGAGTTTCCACGTGAGTAAGCTTCGAAGAATTTCTTTGCTTCGTTCGTATCCCATGGTAATTGTCCGGGATCTTCCGTAGAGGGGGTGAGTGGGTGGGTGGTTGAAGATAATTGCTTCCAAAACAGATCAATAACCTCAATATGTATCACTTCTTCATACTTCACAAGCATATGACGACACGGAAGCCCCAATGAAGACATGTCGGGACAAATACACACATCACCCGGTTTGCCATAGTTTATCTCCATTTTCATTTCTCTCATCATATGTTTTATTTACCAATGAGAGACGTTGAACTCTATTCCTTGGAGTAATTTACCATGTTTAAGAAATGGAATCATCCTTTACATTGAGGTTTTCTCAAAAGCCTGCTTGATCCTATCGATATCACTCTTAAAGTATTGCTCCATTGCCTCGGTGACCGTAACAACGTTTCCTTGGCGGAACCGGATGAGATCTATAAATCTCCCATGAGTGGACTCCGCTACACTAGTTGCTTCATTCTTGTAGTGTTTATACCGGTTTGTCCATGCACGCACAAATTTTTCCTTGAACTTATCCAACCATTGAGTCAGGCAATTTAGACTGACAAAATCGGATAAACTTCATTCAATCGGCAATAAACTTGTCCAATCTCTTTTCGTACATATCCTCGGTAAGCGACCAATAAACTTTCTCCCAATCTCTTAGAAATTCCAACCACTTTTTATGATTTTCCGCATGTTCTTTGTCCACTCGCTCTTTTATCTTGCCTCTCTCATCTTCTTCTTCTTCGTGTGATAGTTTGTTCTTGCGAACATCTTCCTCTAGTTGAACGATCATTCTCTTCTTAATATCCTCCTTAGTGGGTTGAAACAATGCATGGCAAGTTCTTATGATATTTTGACGTATATGATATGTACATAAGAAATTTTGTGCTTCCGGGAAGACGTCGGATATTGCTTTCATTAATGCGTCATCTTGATCAGTTATGATGACCCTCGGAAGTTGATTTTCCCGGAAGAATAATTTCAGTTGTCGTAATTCCCAATGATAATTATAGTCCCTCTCGTTGTCCATTAAACACCAAGCCAATGTGAATAATACCTTGTCCGATGTTTGCCCCACGATGTTGCATATTGTATTTTTTTGTCTTGTAGGTGCAATCCATCAAAAGAACACCACAACATGTATTAGCCAACTGTGAAAGCAAATGATGCGAAATAAATATTTGAAGGGGCTTGTTGTCCGGCCCTCTTTTAATGATACGCGTGTAGTTGTGATCCCAAACTATCTTCTCAAATTCTTGCATAACGGTCCTCTCTTCCCATTCCACCCTTCTAATACTTGCTTGTGCGCTATAAATTGTACTTAGAGAAGACACCTTCGACTCATCCTTTTCATTGAAGCCGATGAGAAATTGTCTCGGTTTAATAAGTGCTTTGGTCAATCTCTTTACATCCTCCATTTCATGAGGTTTTAGCTTCGCAACTAGGGAGTGACCAACAAAATATTTCGGATCCCGGTGGTTATGACGGCCGAACCAAACCGCACAATACCGTTCATTGTTGTTATCATTTAGATTGAATACAAGCTTAAAGGGGCAGTTATCCTTCCTCGTACGAGTCTTGTATAACCTATTAGTCTTCATTGGATATACATAATCCTTTCTCTTTTGGCTATTCTTCTTCTTGTATTACCCACTTCTCTCGCAAACCATCTCAAAATGGCTCTTTGAACCTTGGGTATTCCTCACCAACACACACATGTTCTTAAGAGCCGTCTCTTTAGCCAAAGCGATTGCCTCCTTTGGATCTTTTATTCCCTACATAAGGAAAACAATGGGAGATTAGAAGGTTCATTACAAGCAATGCATTAATAAAGTTTAAGAAACTAGGTGAAAAGTATACTTTGGTAACATACCGGAGGCATTTTATAGTATTTCGACGTATCCCGATCAAGCGGCTTTGCATTTGTTGGATCAATATATGTCACCACCTATGGATCAAATGAAAAGAAAACAAATTAGTTACAAAATAAATTAAAACTATATGCCGGAAACGAGTTCCGGCATGCTCGACCAATGTTCCGGCATTGTCGAACTACACCAGCCCCGAAAACAAATTTGAAACCTGTTGACATTCAAATTAATTTAAAATCAACAGTAGGAAGCATAGGTTCCAGGCATTCTAGCAATCTATGGTTCCACGCTTGTACTTAGTTCAGCGTAACCCATAATTAATATATCATGCCGGTATTTAACTTTGGAAAACATTTCTTCCTGTATGTTTTTTGGTAGGTACCGACATGGTAACTTTATAATTGAACAATGCCGGTTTTGGTGCCGGCATGCTCGTTATCTATAATTCCACCTTGGGATATCCGGTTAGGCGTGGTGTTTAATTTTTTTTCACATCTTTGGTATTAAGTTTTTGAAGAGACTGCTTTATGTATGTTTTTCATGCGGTCCCGACATGGTAACTTTAATAAAAAACATGCCGATGAGAATATTCCAGTAGGATATTCCTTGGTAGGTAAAAAGTAACTTTTGTACGGCATGGTTTTGTGGTTGAATACTATGCCGGATTGATATTCAAAATGGGGGATATTGGGCTGCCGGCATGGCCGTAGTATTCATACCATGCCGGTATGGGGATTACCGGCATTGTATTCATACCACTATCATGCCGGCACCGAGGTTTTTCAGGTGAAAAAATGGCGGGTTTAAAAAAAAAAATCGAATTTTCAACCTCCTAGCAGCTTTACATGTGTATTGGGGATGCTTGTATGTTGTGCAAGTTTACTTTCTTGTGTAGGTTCTTCAAAAACCTCTCCATGCTCGTAAAAATCATCATTCAAGGGTGTTGGCTCAACAAAGAATTGCAATTGTGAGTTGTTGTCATTAGCTGAAGATTCAAGATATGCTCCATGTTGTGGTTGAGCTAAAGATTCGAGAGAACAATTCTCTCTTCACAATCATCCTCCATTTTCACCAAATAAGTTCCCTCCCAAATATTTTCTCCTCCTTCTACTCTCACCTCACTCACCCAAATACAAATAAAAACACACACTAATCTTTTATCAAATAATCTTAAGTTTTTTACTAATTATAATTATACACTAAACTTGATTAGTGAGGGGTAGATTAGGTATTAAGTAAAATACTTAGATAATGGGTGACCATGATTTGATATTTGGGTCCAGTTTTTGTCATTTTCCTCTATCCCCAAATTAGTTTCCATATCCCCCAATCGTGGGTTCATTTTAAAGTCACATATTTCCTTGTTGCTAGATCACCTGTCCACTAGAAGTTTCTTATTAATTTCTCACATTCTTTAAGAACTCTCTTTGGCCATCTGTAAACTGACATGTTGTACACTGGAATGTTGCACAAAACTTGCTTTACCAGTACAAGTCTTTCTTGAAAAGATATTATTTTTCCTTTCGATCCTGTTAGATTTTCCAGCATCATCTCCTCACAATTCCATACATGATGAGTTTTAATAAAACCTGGGATGGGTATCACACCCTGATATTTATCTGGGAAAGTTGATAGAGGCGTATTACATTCTTATGTTATTTGTGTCTTCCTCACATCATTTGTACCTCCTATGAAGCATTTACTCTTTTCCAAGCTAATGTTCTGGCCTGATGAATTATGGTAGTTTTTGAGCAGCTGCATTAACTTCCTCACATTTCCTTTATCACCATTGCAGAAAATGAAAATATCATCTGCAAAAAAATATGTGAAGCAGTTCGTAGTTCAGTATTGTCAGAACGTAAGGTCCATTATCGGTTTACTATGATGCATGATGCTATGGACTCGACCTTCCATCAGGTACATGCCATTTTAAGTCTCTTAATTTGAGAAATATATCCAGTATCCATTCCGTAAAATTATCCAATTCGCTAAACCTGAACATTATTGCAGCGTGCAGTTTTGTTTTTAAGTTGTTTCAGGTTAGATCCCGGACCTCGTTTTTCTATTGCGTTGTCCCATTACTTTTTCAGACATTTTTTATTCATATTTTTTATTGGAATAAATTTCTAGTCATGAATACTATACACCTCCCACTGAGCTGTTTGCCTGAATAGAACTTAGAAAAGGGAGAAATTCTCGCATTTCACCTATTCTGATTGGAAATTCTAAAAGTAACATTTGGGACTTTTAACAACTGTTTTATACCTTTTTTGTCCTCGAAAATAGACTTTTAGCAACTGTTTTGGTCAAACGAGGTCGTTGACTATTAATATTCTAGTTGACTGACCAAGCACGCGAGTGCACTCATATTGGACACTCGAAAAACGTACCATTGACCATTGGCTAAATAATATCGGGTGTTGTTGAACATAAACATGAGTCCAGTTGACTGGTCAATATTTCGAACGCACTAGTAGTGCACTCCAAAAAATGTTCCCACTGCATTCATATTGCAGTTGTGTACATGGACATGGGCGTCATTTCTTTTGGTCATATTTTGCCCTTTTGGTTATGTATGTTGTTTTTGGAATTCAGCAGTACGTTGACCATATACACGAAATTTGGCGATTTTTAAGTCTTTTTCGGCAAAAATCTCCCTCCCACTGGAGATGAAATTTCCAGACATTTTTTTATTCGTATTATTAAGTTGGATAACTGGGATTATTTTACAAAACCAAAATAATCCAACTTATAAATTATAGTTTTGCTGATTAAAAAAAATAAAAAAAAATCTAAAGCAATAACCCAAAATCGACTTCCTTGTATGCTCAATCCCAAGTCACATATATCATTGAGTCCAAAAGTCTAGACTCCGCGAACGTTTGCTTGCTTTCATAGTCAAGCGTCTTTGATGCCCCTGCAATGGCTTGAGTTAGTTCAAAAGGACGAGACTCTGCTTCTTCAAGCTGGGAGCTACAAAAAGACCATAAAAACTGAATTGGATCTGTTCGAAGGAAATTCCGCTGAAGCCTGCACCCATTAGGAAAGTGAACCTCAATACGGCAGATGAGTGTTTCGGCTTCGTCCACTTTTGGCTCTTCAGGGACATCAGGATATGTAAGCTTCTTGCTTGATGAGGAAGTTACTGATTCCTCAGTCACAAATTTAGCATGATGATGTTTAGGACTTGCATCCATGAAAGGGACTAAATCCTCCAACAAGCACTCAGGTTCAATCTTTCCGCTCCATGATCGCATCATATTCCTTGTGATTGGGTCCAAGACAAGGACCACAGGAAAAGATTTCAAATTATAAGAGTCACATACCTTTTGTCCTTCAGGGGTATCATCATAAACTTGCCAAAAGATGAAATTGGCGCTGATAGTCTGCAGAGACGGTCTCGTTTGCCCATGTATCTAAGTTCAGCGTTTGAGAACTGAATTCTTTCTTACATTGCACATTTACTATCAGCCACTTGTCTTCATCTTCAGCGGCTTGTTTTGCGTCATGCAAAGGTCCCTTGTACATCAATTTCAGAGGTGGGCGATACATCAGTTCCAGAGGGGGTCCCTGATCATGCATCATCGAAGCAGAATTATTTTCAGAGTTATCTACCTTGGCGGCCGGCCTTCGCTCAGACTCCATGTGTTTTAGGAAAGCCGTTGGACCAGAACACCGAAGGCGATTTAGGTTATCCTCAAAATCGTTAAAGCGGTTAGGTAAGACGTTTGCTGGAAATCGTTAACGCGGTTTAAGTAAGCCCTTTGCTTGAAATCGTTAGAGCCTACACCCCTTTGCTCGAAATCGTTAAAGCCGTTTTGGTATGCCCATTGTTTAAGATCATTAAACCGGTTTAGGAATTCCTTAGCTCGCTTGGGGAATCAAGATATTCCTCTTTTTCTTTTTCCATCCTTTGGTTTCTTGATACCGCGGCCGTAGTGTTTGTAGTTCCATCTGACAAAGTAACTTTCTTGAATGGATCAGACACTTCTACTTCACTGTAAAACAACCAAATTTCCTGTTCAAGCTCCCATTTCGTTGCTTGTAAATATTTAAAGACTTTTGCTTATGACTTGAATTCTAAATACTAACGTGCATAGAATTAATGAAAGTGGAACCAAAATTGGATTCGGAAGGCAACTGGCGACAGGTCAGATGTATTTGGGCTTCTAGTTAACTGATTTCTAAACAAGTTAACAACTCAATAGCTGACAGACAGAGTGCATCTGTTTCACACAATTGTTGGAGGATTTCAATGCAGTTTGACTCTGGCATGAAGATCATCTCGTTAAGCCAAAGGAATCTGTGGTAGTGCTCAGAAGAAAGCTATGCGTCCAAGAATTAATTAGTTCAACATCTACTACTTGTAATTGTACTCGTTGCCATCTACCAAATTTAATACCTAGGCTACCCTATGATATGGCAATGGCATGCCTAGGACTGTTCCGAGTTCAACGCAACGAGCATAGGAAACCGAGGATAGTTTGTAAAGAATGGAATAAAATAATGGCGGAACGCGGAAGACTTGTTTTACACTTTGAGCGAGAACTGTGGGTTTGCCGAAGAATGGATTTACGTGATAAAGAGGAATAAAAGAGACGGATCTCCCAGTTTTCATGCCTTTGACCCTGTTTACAGACTGGCAACCATTCTCTCCGGTACCAGAAGAATACGAGGAACACGTACACTCACCGATATGCTAACTATCAGGTTCTTAATGGGCATCGAGCACCAGATAAGATTCAACCACGGGTTAGCTAGATGCCTTTCTTGTGTTATAAACAATCGCTTGTATGTTGC
>JAJJWW010000332.1:0-11344 GCA_023531295.1 Papaver armeniacum | reverse complement strand
TGTTCACTTATTCTCTGTAGTGCTTGTGTTTTAATTGCATGCTAAACAGAACTAGAATGAAATGAAAATTAATGATTCAGCTAAATTAGATGCACTAACAAGACTTGTATACCTTAATCTTGAACTCTGCATATATCCCAAAATCTTATCTTAAAGTGAAGTGCATTCCTGTTGCTTGAACCTGCACGTTAACATTAAACATTCTGACACATTATTCTTGAAACTATTCAAAACAATATCCAAAACACAAAATTGGTTAAAAGACCAAAATCAATAATTCACGGGTGAAAAGATATTTAGATTTTGATCATCGTTTAAATGGACAAAAATATAAAAATAGTAAGGATGTAAATCCAGGTTTAATCCTACCCATTTTCAAAAAAATTCTTATCTTTAATTTACATCGTGATGATCCAGGTTAATCCTCGCTATTTTTTGCTTTTAAGCAGGATGAATCCAATTTCATCCCTTTTATTTTTTTGTGTCCATTTCACCCATAATAATTTTTACTCGTCCATTCGAACCATGTTTTAAATTTTTTCGATAAACGACCCATTTTCCATATCCAAAATGAGGGTACTTGCTGTGTATACTTACATGGTTCAACAATTTTCAACTGTTCTTTATCCACCTTTTTGGACATTTTCTTTTGTCTTGCCCAGGTTGCTCACATAATGAGCATTTTCTCATCTTGGGACACGATGCTTCCACAGAACTTAACATTCTTCCAGTGCTACTAATTTTTCTTTTTGATTTATCTGTAGGTCTACCTTTCACTTGAGATATATGTGGATCCCCGACAATTGGTTGACCCATCATCAATGGCGAGCTGAGCTTTTAAATTGAGGGCTAAAAAAAATTTGTCGCGCCCAAATCAACACCGGAAAAATACGTACTACTTCACTTGAAAGCACAAATGAAATAAATCCATATTACTCTTGCAAGAGAACAATGTACTGAGGTGTGTTGTCTAGTCTTCCTCCTCTGCAACACTTTCACTGACCTTACCAAACTTCATAGAGAATGTATTCTCATTCTTATCGAAGTCTCCACAATCCTTATTAGCAATAGCTAAGAATTCACGGAATCAATCATTTGATATAGATTCTAGAACAATTTTATCATTGGCATCACCCTGCCATGAATACAAAGGCAAAACCAAATCTACACAAATTAGTATAGTAACTCATAATGAATTCAGCATTATTAAGACCACAATTAATTTATTTTTATGTGAATGTATTCTTGTTATGACCACCAGATATCAAGCCGACTTGCAACCGCAAGTCTTCAATACAAGAAACTTGGCATTACATATGCTATTAAAGACTCAAAAATTTCAGATCAAACTAAGCTAATACATATTAACTAAGATGCACACCCTAACCACTTATGAAGCATGAGAGTGTTTACAAGGTATGCAAACTTTGCATTCATACGCATGATTCCGTTTATGAAAAGTTTTGGCTGTGAACCTAATGCATACACATTTATAAAGCATGATCATTATTTGTCAGTTGTAATCGAACAATAAGCTTAAGCTCTTAATAATATCATACTGGACTGCACCCGGTAAGCATTTGATGAGATCGAAATTGGGCATCACTTGTTGCATCTTCTATTTGATATGGTTAAGGTCTGAAATATGTTTCGAGGGTAATTCTTCCTGTTTATTAGGTCCTTGGCGACAAGTCGATATCGTAACCCCAAACCCAAACAAGAAGCAAAAACATATACAACAATTAACAACAATGAACGATCATTCAAAATTAACAGGAAAGCAAATTTTTTTAGGTATTCCCTTATTTTCTTTTTCTGCAACCGCCGATAGGATTTGGGATAGAGAATTTGGGTTTAGTGGACTAAATTTTCTGTACTGGTGGACCAAATCAACGGATCTGTGGACCAAAGGGTAGAATTACTCACATGTTGACTTTTTTGAGGAAAAGGGGCTACAGCCAGGTTTAGCCCACCTTTGGTTCCGCCACCGCCTATCATTTCAATTTCAGTAGCTTCTTGGATTTTAGAGCTTGAAGCTGGAGTCATTTTACGAACTTCTGCTGACTTATTATGCTCATCCACGATCCGCTCAAAATTTTTTTCAATGCCACCAATTGCCAGTTTATATAGTTTATCTGATTTTGAAGCCAAACATGACAACTGAGTTGATTTCGACAAAGGTGGCTAAGTCTAAATATTTTGGATTCTCGTAATTTTGAGATAATGTAGTTTCCTTCATTTTCCATATTTTACTCCACTTTTTGTCTCCATTACTATTAGAGTTCAGATAATTGTATAGAGATTTCACCCAGGAAAAGTTACCTTTTTCGTTTAGAGTCCATTTTGGTATGTCCATAACTTCTTACGTAAGAATTCTAATTTTCATTATCTTTTCTACAGTTTGGTTATCAAAACATTTGACAAGATTTTTTAAATCCCATGTTTTTTGTTCAGTTATCACTCACCGACCTTCTTAACCCCTCCCTGACCTGCGTTCCATGGAGAGGAGCATCGTCTCTGGGATCCAATGATCTTCCCAAATGTCTATGCATCCACCATTGCCTAATTCCCAGAAGCAGCATCTTTTAATTTGATTGATACCTGTTAACAATCCCTTCCATAGCCAACTATCGTTTCTTTTTGGTTTGTTGTTTATATGGAGTATGTCTCCATTTGGATAATATTTGGCTTTCATAATAGTAGCACAGAGAGAATCTGGGTTTTTGTTTAAGTTCCATCCCATCCTAGCTATCATAGCTAGGTTAAATTTTTTTACATTTTTAATGCCTAATCCTCCTTCCTCCAGACTTTTACATATGGAAGTCCAGTTTTTTAAGCACACACCCTTTTTCCCATTCTCGTTCAAACCCTTTTCGTTTTTCCCCACAAAAAATACCTCTGAATTTTTGTTATTTGATCACAAATTTTTATTGGAATTTTGAAACAGTTCATTTGATAGACATACACAGAAGAAGCAACATTTTTCATCATAACAGTCTTTCCCGCATTGTTTAGATTAGTACCGTTCCATCCTGACATTCTAGTTCTCAGAGTTTCCAGTAAGGGTTCAAAACAAACTATTTTGGATCTATTCGTGAACAAATGTGAGCCCCTATATATTTATCAATTAGTGGAATTGCAAAGAACACCTAGTGTTTCTTTTACCCTTCTACGGATACTAGTTTCAGTTTTTTTACTAAAGAAAACTCCTGACTTACTTAGATTAATAAGTTTTCCCGACGCTGAGCCAAAGTCTTGAAAAAGCTTAACAAGATTTTCACAAGTTTTATCATTAATTTTACAGAAGACTAGGCAGTCGTCAGCAAAAAGAAGGTGACTTAGGGAAGGAGCCTGATGAACTAGCTTTATACCTTTGATCAGTCCAGTGTTCTCAGCATGGAGAATTTTTCAGGAAAGCACTTCCATACAAAATAGAAAGAGATAGGGGAGATTTGGTCCCCCTGTCTCAAACCCCTAGAAGGTATGAAGAAATTTGTGGGAGACTCGTTAAGCAGCACCGACAGTGTGGTTGTCGAGATACATTGGTGTACTAAGTTACACCATTTATTGTTAAAGCCCATTTTAGTCATGACTTGGATCAAGAAATCCCATTCAACCCTGTCGAAAGATTTCGACATATCAATTTTCAGACCCATAAAACCTTTTTTAGACTTAGAGTTTTTCATCTTGTGTATTATTTCATGAGCTAGGGTTATGTTCTCCGCTATCTGTCTTCCAAGTATGAAGGCAGACTGATACGGAGAAATAATTTTACCAAGAAGACCTTTCATCCTTCCTGCCATTAGTTTAGAGATAATTTATAAGTAGTGTTAGCTAAGGCTATCGGCCTGAATTCCACCGGAGTTGCGGGATTCAGGGTCTTGGGTATTAAGGAGATGAAAGAGGCATTCATCTCTTTAGAAATAAACCCAGTTTCAAAAAAAATTGTACCATAGTTGTTAGATCAGTTCCTATTATGTCCCAGTTCTTTTGAAAGAAATTGGGCGGAAAACCATCCAGACCCGGGCTTTTATCATGTTCCATTGAAAATATAGTCTTCTTAATTTCATTTTCTAGAGGCGTGGCACATAGCATATCGTTATCAGATTGATTCACACTAGTAGGGATTAGATCTATCAAGTTCTTGTCTAATTCAGGGTTAACAGTAGTGGCAATTTTTATAAAATGATTAGTTATACAATCAGAGATCTCCTCTTTGGTATTGAGCCAAACCTTATCCTCATTCATTATCGTTTCTATTTTGTTTCTCCTAAATCTCTGTTTAGCTTTTGTGTGAAAGTATCTAGTATTTTTATCCCCTAAAGCTATATTATGGTCTCTACTTTTGTCTTTCCAAAATTTTTCCTTTATAGCATACCAATTTACCAGGTCAGTCCTCAATTGAGCTAGATCATTAGTCTTGTCAGGATAGTTTTCCCTAGTATTAGTTACTTCCATATGTTTCTTTATATTCTTAATGTTGTTGTTTATGTTATTAAAGCTAGTTCTGTTCCACTTTCTCAGAGTGTGTTTAACAATTCTGAGGTTCTTATTAACCTTGTGAGCTGGAGATCCTTTTACATTTGATTTCCAACTATCTTGTATCAGGGATTTGCAATCCTTATGTTTCTGCCATTCACCAAAGAATTTGAATGGGTAGGCCCATCATCCCATTGATTATTCATTGTTAGTTTTATAGGGACATGATCTGAGGCTAAAGGTCCTAGATGCTTTAGACTAGAATTAATGAATTTCCTATTCCATTTATCATTAACCAAAGCTCTATCTAGCCTCTGTTCGATATTATCTGGATCTTGTCAATGGTTATTCCAAGTATAGGTGTAACCAGAGAACCCAAGATCCATAAGATTACACTTGCTTATTAGGTTATTGAAAAAATTTGCCTCATTTTTCTTAAAGGCAAACAAACTTTTCTTTTCTTCCTCACGAAGGACAACATTTAGATCCCCAATAATTATCTAAGGCTTGTTCATTGTGTCAGCCATTTGTTTTATGATGTTCCAAGATTTGACTTTTAGTTTTCTATACGGACTACCATAAAAACAAGTAAGCATCCAACTACTGTTATTCATAGAGTTACTAATAGAAGCATTTATATGATTGTGGGCATGGTCTTCTATTTTAATGTTAACATTATTTTTCCAGATGAGGCAGAGACCTCCAGCACTGCCTCTAGGAGGGACAAGAAAGTAGTTATGAACATTCACCATTCTCATGATTTTTTCCATTTCCTTGTTTTATTGTTTTGTTTCCGAAAGGAATAGAATGTCTAGGTTATCCTTGTTTAACGTGTCTAATAGGCTGTTTCTAGTCTCAATTTTACCTAAACCTTGGCAGTTCCATGAAATCATGCTTATGAACTGCCAGAAATAGGAGATTTCTGGGTAGCTAAATTTCAATAACATTAAGCATTTAACTACAACATGAGATCTACTTAAGCAATTATCAGGGATTCTAGTTGGCAAATGATGTATTGCGATGATTAAAATCCAAAATATATAAAAAATTTCGAATTGGATACTTACCTCTTTCGCAGTTTCCATAGGACCTACCCTATTTGGTTTGAAGATAGCTTTTGCCTCCTCAATAGTCTGCTCCTCTTTGTTTAGCGTCTCCCAATTTCTGTTCTTCTTTGATTTTGGTCTTGCAGGACTTCTTTCCTCTTTCTCTGACTTGGTTCCGTGTCCATGCCAATTTTGCCTTGGATTTCCTTTGACTCCCGATCTTTTATTTGATTTGCTTCTCTGACTTCCCTTTTCCAAATCCCCCTATTCAATTTAACTTTTGCTACCGAATTTGTCTCTCCTTTCAGAAGGTGATGGCTCTTATTGTACCATGATAAGCTTTTCACAGTGTGTAAATGATTCAAATCACCAGCACGGTATATTGATTTTGAGCAATTTAGGTTTGGATCCACTTCCTCTTGATTCTCTTTTTTTCTCAGAATTTTTCTTTTTTTCCAGTTGTAGCAAATAGTACCTGGTATCAGACAAGTATGCATTAGTCTTGAAAAGGATTTTAATTGTCTCTTACAGAATCTACTGAACTTCATAAATCTGCTAGATGGAAAACGGATCAAACTAGGGAAAATAAATACTAATACAGATCAATTAAGTTCGTACAACTAAGGAATAAATTACTGAAACTAAGGAAACTAGTTATTGAACAGGCTATTAAATTAAAAGAGGGAAAAACCCATATTGATTCAAACCCCAATTAATCGAACCACTAAAGAAATTAGGTAAAGATGATAGATATGCAATTAAGCAAATAACGCAAATTAACAACTAGGTCAATTAAGAGAATCCATGAAAATCTACTCTTTAGCAATAAAATCCTATATCAAGAGCAGAAATCAATAGATAGAGGTAGATCTATAGGGAAAATATTGAAAATAAGATAGAAAAAAGTCAATCTAGTTGCCGACGTCGCCTATAATAGCCGCATACAACCCGGGGTTGAAAGAAGCCTTCTTAAAGAACTTGAAACACGATCTTAAGAGTCCGAGTAGCCTGGGAATTTTTGGTTTCTTAGTAGCCAATGTAGAACGGAGTCTTTAGTGTCTTAGTCTGTAAAAAAAAGTGTCTTGGTAACTTATGAGAGATGAATCATGGGTGTCTTGGAAGCAAAAGGAAAAGAGGGTTGTTTGTAAAAGTATCTAGATCTTTAAACTCAAGGATCTAGTCCGTTGACAATGATTTCCAGTGATCCTCACCGTCAGAGACGGTGGTTACTGGCTATATTGCGGTGGTTAGGGGCTTTATTTCGGTGGCTTTAGTGGTGGTCGAAAATCGCTTTTGAGAGAGGAAAGAGAAAGAGTGGAGAATTCTTGAGAGAGGACTTTACTTCTCTACTACCTTTCTTTATTTCCATCGCACCTTCTAACACTAGGAACCATCCTCATTCTCTATTTCCATATTTATCAAATTTGTCTCAGTTTGAAGATAAGAAAAGATTTGGTGATGAACCTTGAGTTCTTCTATTTCAAAACACATCTGAAACAATTTCTGAGCAATTTTATTAAACCACATCTTGTATTGTATACCCATATTAACAGAATCATAAGAGAGCATATCAATGCAATGGAGCAAACCCTTTAATCATGTTATTCCATAAGAATTAGATAGTATTTGGTACAATAATTTGATCAAGTGAGATGGGTTTCTTTCATGGTGAAGATTTGCGGGCTTGTTTTGAATTTGAGAAAATTTGTCTGGGAAGTGATCAATTGAGGAATCACAGTGAATCAGTACATGTAAGCTAAGTGAACTTGAAAATGGGGATGTGAATCTGGCCACCGAATCGGAAGATCAGCTCAGTGAGTCCAAGTCTGTTACTACGTAGACTCGCTGAGTCGGGTTGAAACTGCGGGCGAGCATAAGGTTGGGTTGAAACATCTTCTTCTTATCATCCTTTTAAACCGAAATGTGAAGAACATCTCTGTTTTTTCCAATTGATGATCAGCTTTGTTCTTACTGTATTTCTTTAATCGTGTTTACTGGTAAAAAAAACATTCATTCCTTCACTTAAAAAATCTGGGTTTCGAAATTAAGTGATGTATATTGTCTTAATGATCCTAATATGATTTTTTAGGAAAAATAGGAAAATTGGAAAGCTGATAATAATTTGATGATTGATCGATTACGATCGATTGGATAGAGTTTTAGGATAAGTTTGAACTGGTAATTTGTTTCTTATATTATATTTGATATAAATTGCTGATCAATTTGATCGGTCATGTGAAATTTTAACTTAATTTTATGAAATTTGAAAAACAAAAAAGTTAAAGATAAAAAGTGTGTGACACAATTCGTGACTGACATGACTACAATTCTCTTCACATAGAAGACCTCCTTAACAATCAGGCAATTATGCAACAAAAGTTTTAGGGTTCATAAACTTTGTGTATTGAAAATTGCATACGTATAATCTTCATTTCCTGCTTGTAAATAGTTGTCATTGTATATAAAGACCAAAAGATTATCAAAGATATTGTATAAATGGACTAGCCCTTAACCCCAAAGCCGTAACGGCACGGGCCATGATATTGGTTCATTTTTAATATATCGTATAATTTGTGTCCCGAATACTTATTAACTCCTTATGATTTAATATGGGTTTGTCATAAAAATAGTCGGGATTTTCCTCTCTTTTTCTTTGTTTTTTTTCCTTTAATATTTTACCACGAAGATTTTCTCAAACGAAAGAAATATAATCTTAACTTCCAAACAATTTTATATTTAGGTTCATTGCTTATAATGAGATAATGCTCTACATAAAAATGGAAGTTTAAATATTTTTTGGAAATATGATGCCAGTCAGCCTCATCTCAAGAAATCAACTAATCAATATCGTCCGTAAAAGTCTCCCCATGATCATATTTCGCTCTAGCTGACTCATTTATCATGGTCATGTTGTCAATCCTCCAAATAGGCAGAGAATAATATTTTTTTGCATCGAACGGATGATACAAACTCTCCAATGTGACATGATTTTCCTGTAATTTTTCAACACCCATCAGATGACAATGTTTCAAATGTGTACCAATTACCTTTTCGAAGGGATTGTATATATGCAAACTCTGCCGTTAAATCTTCAACAAAGTATTGTCCCAACAGTTCGTCTTAACGAAGGCTTTGGTAACTTCAAAAGTCTTGAACATTTTGTCACTTCCATATGTTCCTACCTTCACTTGGAATACAATCTGGCGACACATTATCTCATAAAGAACCTTGAACACATATTGTACTCCCTGATCCTATTTCAAATTTATAGGTTGTCAATAGATCCTTTACCAAAAGTTGACATCTTCTACATTGAATATTTATAAAAAAAAAAATATGGTATTGTGGATCGTTGCTTTCTAAAATTGTAGTTTTCAAAATTGATCTCTTCAAGTCCCATGGATTTCTAAGTTTATATATCCTGTTTGTTTTTAACATTTTAGTTAGCGAGATTATGTTTGTTACTAACTTCAAACTTGATGTCCTCTTCTCTACTGTGAACTTTATGTGATTTCAGAATCGAAATAGTTATACCTCTTTCATTCGTATCAAGTAATCAATCGTATATCCAAACAATTCCTCTACAGCAATTCCTTTCTTTTGCCTTTTCCGGACCATCGGTAGCCATTATTATCAAACGCAATCTGTCTAATTTTTGTTGATGTTATGTATTTGCAATGTTCATTTTTCTTAAATAAATAGATTGTGGAAAAACTAAAAAAAAAAACATAAGTATTTCATCGGGTCTAAGTTACTATATCCAAAATACTCCCATTACACGCTTATGGTGCCTTGTTTCCTCAAATTCATCGTTGCATTCTAGACAAGACATGCAACACCAATCATTACTGCGAGTGAGCTATTTATGCAAGTGTAGTCAATGTATCCCTTACCTGTAATAATAATAACACATTAATTTTTTTCAAGGCGTCCAGTTGTAAATGGTATGAATCTAATGGATTTGAATTGTACCTCAATCTTAGATATCACCTTCTTCTCACATAACATAGAAATTGAGCAAGGACAAATCTTGACCACTCTTTACATAGACAGAGTTAGCCAAACTATGTTTTGAAATTGTCTTACGTGGAAATTATTATTAATCCATATTTTAGTCGGCTCCTACCGAAGCCGATCTAATTAGTCCTATAGAAGGTTAAACTTAAATTTTTGACCTTATTTCTTGACCAAATTATTGAAGTATTCTCAGTCATGTTCTGCTTTGTGTGATCTACCCATTTGTATCTACTCTACCTTCTAATCCAGTGAATGAAACCTATACATATTGATTCGTAAGTTGATATTGTTGATTTGTAATCAAGAGGTCACATGATTTGAGAATGTAAAATATAAAAAATATTTTATAAAAATCGGAGGCGAAATTTAGATTTTTGATTTAGAGTTTTTTATGATGATTTTGATGAACAAACAAATATTTTCAAACAGTTGTTGTCTTTGTAGGTAGTTGCCGCGAAAAACAACTCGGCATTGATGGTCTTTCGGGAAAAAAATGTAATAGTACTTGAGAGAGCGATAATAATGTTCTCTTACGGGCACACCAATTGCCTTTATATAATACGATATCGTTTTGATCCAACAAGATCATGATCATATTGTCTTATATATTCCGGTATCATCCTCGAAATATTTGATTTTTGTCCTTATCAATGGTGCTAAAAACAACCAATTACATCTATCACAATACAATGTTGCATGTTTTGTGAAGATTTTTTTTTACTCGGTCAATAAAATTCACTAAAAAGCAAAAACTATTATTATCCACTACTATTACCAACACCCACCACCATAAAAACCATCCACTGCCACTATTTCTTCCACCAATAGTAATGTTACCGCCTCCACCTTTCACAAAAACCCGCCACCATTTATACTAACCCTACTTCCACTACCACCATTAGAATTAATATAGCTTTTAGTACAATTATTTATTAATAAAATTATTTATTTATGTTAGATTATTAAAGGGACATTTATAATAAAAATTTAATTAATTATTATGAACAATCAATGAGACACTAATTAATAAAGTATTTAAAAATGGTTAAGTTAAACAAACCCCAGCGATAAATTTATCTTTGCCAAGGATAAATCCTGACCACTCTTTACATAGACAAATCGATAATAAATAATTTCATATGTTAAAGTATTGATTAGTGTCGTTCGCTTGGTTATTACATAACATGGCAGTTGATTGCACCAATTTTTTAAAATGGACATGTGTTTTATCGAGTTTATTTTAACATTCGAATGATCAACCACGTTTTATACTTTATAATATAACGTTACATATTTTGTGGCATTACAAAATTAGCATAATATGTTTTTGTTCACCAATACCCGCCACCACCATAAAACCATATGAATCCATTTTTTTTATCCACCACAACCTAGTGGCAGAGCCAAGGGTGGACTAACCTGGCTCTAACCCCTTAAATTTTTAATAACTACATGAATTTTTTAGTTTATTTTATAAATAGTACTTTGTCCATATATATTTATGGTTTAGTCCACCAAAGTTTACATATTTCTTTTAAAAAAAAAAAAAAGTAGGCCTCCTCAATGTCAATTTTTGACTCCACCACTACCACCATCACTGCCGCCCACCCCATGTAGGTTGTTGGACGCAATTCTAATTTTCAATCACAAATGCCATGTATGAGGTTTAGATTGAACAAAATGTCGATCAATTGATTGGTTTCATTATTTTTTCCGTGTATATATATTCTTTTTTGTATTGCAATCAATTTTATTTTATCATTAAAAAATCATGATTTATACGATATAGTACCAAAGATAAC
>JAJJWW010000331.1:0-32120 GCA_023531295.1 Papaver armeniacum | reverse complement strand
ACGATATCCATCTAATTCAACCAGGGTTGAATCGTTTTACCCAGGCAAATAGTAAAACAATGAAAGAAGGGGACGATCCTTCTACCCTGAGATGCCACTACTAATATCGCAGCCATCCCGAAGGCACAAGATGCTCGAGAATGAGAGAATGAATAAACTAGAAAGACGAATAGGAGGCTAAGCGGAGAAACCGCATCTTTGAAACGCAAAGCAAAGAAAAAGGTGCCACTCGCTACCGTGCGGAGAGATCCCCGAGGATGAGAATCCTTTCGAAACTTCAAGATGGCGGCGAGTCCCTATCCCCGACACCTTGAACGAGGAAACAACGGATCGTTTTCCCAGAGGAAGCCGAGGCGTTCCGGACCAGGAGGACATCCCATTCGAAGGATCATCAGACGTCGATCCCAAGCATAGGCGAGAAAATAATAGAAAGAAATTAAAACCAATCTGCGATGCGAGAACCTCGTAGCCACGAATCCCAAACGAGGGGAGACCTAGAAGTCAACTCGTTCCAAGATTGTATCGTATGTCGAACAATCGTACAGACGATTCTCAGGGCGATCAAGATATCATAAATCATGAAATTTCTTTCACCCGAGGGAGCCCATGGAAGAAGGGCCGAAACAAGGCACAACGATGATCAATTACAAGCCCGACTATGACAGCTAGAAGCAATGTTCAGAGAGGCCACAGGAAGGCAAGAAAGCAAGAAGTTGGCGGAAGTAGTACAAGAGGTTGGAAAATCTCCTTGTCGGAGCTCTGTTGGCCCACTGCACCATTTCCAAGGAAATGCTCCCTTCAACATTAAACGCTCCCTTCACCGGTACCGGCAATGCAATTGAGCACCTCTGATCATACCGAATGACACTAACCCAGTGGAACCAGTATGACGTAGTAATGTATAGGTTCTTTCCCGCTAGTCTAAAAGGCAAAGCCCTAATGTGGTTCAATAACTTACCAAAGGCGTCGGTTAAGTCATTTGATCACTATCAAAATTGTTCCTAGAAACATACATGCATAACAACCGAGTCAAACCGAGATCGACATGCTGTTACAATTAGCTCTAGGTCCGAATGAGTCGCTTCAATCGGCGGTAACTCGCTGGAGAAAATTGTGCGCCGAGATCGAAGAGTCCCGGAGGCCTCACGCGATCTTGGGCTTTAAAAATTGATCTAAGAAAGACAGATCCCATATTTGTGCATTTAATGAAACCATGCCACCGAATCTGGAAAAATTGAGAGAGTTACAAGAGGAGTATGTGGCCCTTGAAGAATTCCAAGATGATACTTATGACAAACTGGTAAAAGGAACCAGTAGAGGAGAAAATATGATGGAGCCACAGAAACCCTCAAAGTAGCCGAGGAGCGAGCGATCGAACAACGGATCTACCCGGTTCGATAAACATCCGAGTAGAGGATGGAAAGGGCGAGACCAAGCCCAACAAAAGAAAGGAAAATTTGTAGACCCCGTCTACACGGTTAAATGCTCCCATAATCGAGATCCTTAAGAAGATCGATGGAAAATACAAGATTACCTATCCATGGAACAGGACAAAGAGTGACCTAGTGGCGGGCCAAAATAGAACATATTTTTGTGAATTCCACCAATTCCATAGTTATACCATTGGGCACTCATGCGAGAGACTTGAAGAAAATGATACGAGGATATGATCGATGAAGGCAAGCTTCGGAGTACATCGCGCAACCAAAGTGATTCAACCAGCCGGGTGCACCGTACATCGTGTGGAAATTCCTCGTGAAGCATGCAGTGCTTGGGATGTAATACGATATCCCACTCATCTATCACAAACTCCGTACCTAAAGGAAATATCGCAGACCAGATTCACAAACGAAACTTCGAAGGTGACGAAGTCTTCACCGTAGCAACAGAACCTCCCATGCGGATTGGATGAAAATACCTATCGGCTTCTTAGCCTCGAGGCACCCGATGGAGGACGAAACCACAACGACCCACTAGTAGTCACTATGGCTATTGCACTCCCGAACACGAGGGGAGAGGAAGAAAACCTAAGGAATTGCCATGGCCATGCCTAAGATTTTAATTGATGATGGAAGTTCCGTCGAGATTTTATTCATGAAACATTCAAACAAATGGGTCTCCAAAGATGAGTGTCTAATCCTATCTACCTACAACATATTTGGCTTCAATGGCTCATCGGCTGCCTAAGAGGCGAAGGTTACATTAGAAATCCGCGTGGGGAAAATCCTCACTCTAACCACTTTCTGTGTAGTAGATGTACTTTCACCTTGCACAGCTATTGTCGGGCGATCCTGGGTCCATGGGATCAAGGGAGTCGCCTCCACCTACCACCTCGAGGCTAAGGTTTCCAACACCCGATGGAATCACATAGATCATCGAGACTCGGGCGGCCAAGTACTATTACAACGTTGACGTACAAAATGGTGAAAACAAGGTAAACTCTTCCAAAGCGAAGAAGAAAAGGGCCAAGAATGCTTAGAGCCAGGCTGAAATCGATGCTTACATAGCTAAACAAACGAAGCGAGGCGCTCGGACCATGCACCGGCCTCGAGATAGTGTTCCCATCTCGGACTCACCCATAGGTCCTATACATAATCTTTCCGATGTTGGGAACTTAAATCGAACTTGTCAAGCCTCGGAACCTACCAAAGAAGTGAATATCAAAACACCCGAAAACCCTATGGTTAAAATTGGAACTCTCCTCGAAAAATAGGAAGAAGAAAAATTAGTGAAAGTGCTAAATGAATACTGCTGATGTCTTTGCATGGCATGGAAGATATGCCGTGGATAGACCGGATATCTGTTGTCACCATTTGAAGATTAATCTAAAACATAAGCCCATGAGGAAAAATATGCGAAGGTGGCACGAGAATATCACAAGGCAATTCAAAAGAGTTAAAAAAGATGGAAGCATCGGGAGTTATCCGGGAGAGGTGCAATACCCAATATGGATCTCTAACATGGTGATAGTACCCAAGAAAAACGAGGAGTGCGACCACTTGGCGATCTCATTAAAGCCCGTCCAAAGGACAACTTCCCGCTCCCAACATCGATCACCTTGTAGAAGCCACCTCTGGATATGGCTTACTATCCCTCATGGACGGATACTCGGGCTATAACCTAGATTCCCTCATGAGGAAGATCAAGAGCACATTGCCTTCTTTACTCCCGAGGCCTATCTTTGACATTATACTAAGATGCCATTTGGACTAAAAAACTCGGGAGCGACTTATCAAAGAATGGTAGAAAAATGTTTGACAATTGGATACATAAAACCCTGAGGGTATATGTGGATGACATGCTTGTCAAGAGAAAGCTCCCACAAGACCATGCAAATGATCTCAAGGAAATCTTTGAACAGATGAGGAAATTTAACATGAAGATAAACCCAAAAATGTGCCTTTGGAGTTACCTCGGGAAGTTCTTAGATACACAGTCACCAATCGAGGCATCGAGGTGGACCCATGAAAGTGCAAGCCATACTCGAAATGACTTCGCCCGCCACGTCGAAGATGTGCGAGAGATTAAAATGGTCGACTAGCATCCCCTGGAAGGTTTATAGCTAGATCATCCCATTAAATGCAAAGATTTCTTGATACTTTGAAGAAAGGTGAAAAGTTCTCGTGGAGCAATGAGTGCGAAGAAGCTTTTGAAAGATCAAAGAACATTTGGCCACTTTGCCGATCATTCAAGCTCGATCCGGAGAAAATCTTTACATCTACCTATCGGCGACTAACACTTCGATCGGTAGCGGTGCTAAGCCGTATAGATAAAGAGGTAGAAAAACCTATCTACTGACTCCGACATCTCAGAGAGAAACTACTCTAAAATCGAAAAAATCGTGTTGTCCCTTCTACGCGACGCGAAATTGCGAACGTACTTCCATGCCCACACACCACAAATCATTACAAAAGCTCCAATAGAATCATGTTCTAGACCATGCGAGACGGACAGGAAGGATCTCCAAGTGGGGAGGCCAAATAAAACAGATTCGAGTCAAATATCAAGCCCAAACTGCAAGATAAAAACACAAGTTATTGCGAATTTCTTGGCCGACTTTCCTCAGACTCAATACCGAAGCAAAATTGAAGAAATTAGGGAATGGAGGGCCGAATTAGAAGATCCACCCGAGCTACTTCTTAAAAAATCTGACGATGAGAAGTTTTCGTAGGACGGGTCATGTAACTCATAAGGCTCCGTCGGGATGGTTTTCACGACCCGACAGTCGTAAGATCGTTCTGACTGAGGCTAGAATTCCCCGCTACTAATAACATAATCGAATACGAGGAAGTTATACATGCCATCGAGTGATAATTGTGCTCGGCATTCACGAGGTGAGATTCACAAGTGACTCCATGACTCATCATCAAACAAATAGATAGGACATACCAAGCCTCTGATGCATATTGCAGCGATATCTCCAACTTTCAAAACATTATATTGGGTAGATACCAAACATCACAGTCCGACATCTGAACATGAACAACAATAAGCATACAGATGCCTTAGCATTCATAGCCTCCATGACAAAAGATCCAGAGTCTACCCATGTTAGAATTGAGATAGTAATGCTTCCCTCCATACCCATAGAAGGAGATATGGAAATCCTTAATGTGGGCACAACGGTTCCAAACGAGGCCGCGGCCAAGACGATTGGAGAACCCCAATCATAAAATACCTAGCCAATGGTGATCTCCCAAGCGACCAACAACTCGCACACAAAGTAATATCCCAATCGGGAAACTACCAGCTCAGGGATGGCGTGTTATACAAATACCATACCTCGGACCCTTATTTAGATGCCTTTCCTTCGCTAAGGGAACGACGTACTAAAGAAATACATTATGGTTACGCCGGAACCATAGCGTAGGCGCGATCTCTGGCTCACAAAGCAAGGCTACAAGGTTACTTCGGCCTCGCATGAACGAGGACTCAAAACAGATGGCAAAGTCTGTTTAGAATGCCAAAAATTTGGCAAAAGAAGGCATGCCTCGTCAATGGACCTAAAGTCTCACTGGCCGTATCCATTCGCCAAGTGGGAGTAGACATCGTCGAACCCTGCGAGCTGGAACGGACAGAAAGTACTTAATTGTCACCACCTGATTACTTCACCAAATGGGTAGAGGCCTCATCCCCTTAGACACATTAGAGACCATTATGTCTTTAAGTTCCTCTTTGAACACATCATATGTCGTTTTGGTATCCCAAACACGCCATCGTATGTCGTACAATGGGGCCCAACTCCGAGGGAAAATATCGACCTCCTTTTAACTGTTTCAAAATAAGGAAGAACAAATCCACTCACATCTACCCCAGGGAGCAATGGATGGAGGCAAATGCCACTAACAAAACCATAGCTGACATGCTTAAAAAGAAGCTGGATGGACATGGGGCTAGTTGGTGTGAGCATCTACACAATGTACTATAGGCCTATCAGACCACCCAGAGGGAAGCAACGGAATGACACCCTTCGCTCTCACCTATGACAAGAAGCGATCATCCCAATCGAAGCAATGATCCCACGACTAAGACCGAGGCTTGGGAGAAAAACCTCACCTCGGACATGATACTCTCCAAACTGGATGATCTCGAGGAAAACCGAGAAATAGCCCTTCAAAGGATAAAAATTTATCCTAGAAGGCTAGCCCGAGAATACAACAAGCGTGTTCATCATAGGAAATTTAGCCCAGGCGATAAAGTATGGCGCGAGATCCCGCCATACCAGCGCGAGTCGGGAAAATTTGCTCCCATCTGGGAAGGACCACTTACAGTCATCGCTAAGGCAGTGACGGAGCATACATATTGCTCAAACCCAATGGGGAAGAACTAGAGCGCCCTAGAACATCAAATACATCAAGCAATACAATGCTTAAACAACTTATCGCTTAGGAAGATAAATTATGAAAAATGGGACTCGAATCCCTACTTGTAAAAGGTCATGGTACCTTACCCAATGTACCAAAGGCTTATAAACCCTCTTTTGAGAATAATAAAATTAATCATTTTGTGTGTTCACTTCATTTACTTTAATTTTTTAGCTTATTTTTTTCTCTTGCAATTTTTGCTTTATCTTTTCTTGCACTTGCATATAGCATAATCATACCATATTTTCATTATAACGAAAGCCCATCAAGATCATGGCACGGTGCTAGCCACACCTTCCATTCTACAACGAATGATGCGGCGGGTAAAATACCTAAGTCATCCGAGACAGACACAGACCTAAGGCAATGCCATCTAGACCACTGAAGCAAGATGAAGCGGGGACACCCTAAGCTACCTAAGACGGACATAGACCTAAGGTAATGCCATCACGATCACGAATCGGATGATGTCACCCATAACATGAGATATCCGTAATCAAGGTACTTACCTTTGGCTAAGGCAAGAATCACTTGATCGAGATATTTCCCTCCAAAATAATGACTAACAAGCAAGTGACTCATACAAGTGATCACTTAATCATGGGGCAAGTGTAACCTAAAACCGGGCACTATTAAAAACCAAGACCATGAAGGGATCATATCAAAGGCGAGAAGAAAAAATACGGATACTCTAAGTCCAACAATGTAAGAGATGACCTATCCAATTAAGGAACTGATCACTCTTTGGCTTTGTCACCCATGGTTGAACCAACCGCATATGTCAAAAACACCTCGAGCCACTAATGCAAACACACCATATAGAATAATTAAATAATAAAATTCTATTATCGGCAAGTACTTTAAATTACAAGTATCCTTCACCTCTAAGTTTTGCACGAGGACATATTCACTAAAAGAGTTAAACAAACTCTCAACATTAAAAATACATCGTAGGAGCATCCTGATTATGCCTCCCCAGGACCAACCCACTTGGCCTAGAAACTAGATCAAGAAAAACTGAAGTGTCAAGCATATGAGAGGGCATACCATCATGTTTAAAAAGATATGAATAAACACCTTGCCACCATGGAGGACGAGGGGGAAAACGCTCGGCTGGACATAGAAAGCTTTTATGAAAAAGGCTCTAAGCTCTACATAAGGAAAGATGAGAACAAAACTCAACTCTCCACCTCAAGAGGACTCTTATAGGAAAAAAGACCTCGAAAAACCAACTAACATTTCCAAACCCAAGATGGTCAAGGCGCGATAAACAGGACGACGAAAATCTCGTAGGACAACCATTAAGGGGGACATCCTCTCTCTTAAAAATTCTAGTGGAAGCCAACAAGCGCCTCAAACCCAACAAATAAGTACACACTAAAAGTGCAAACGTGGCGATAAAGACGGAATGATTTACAAAGTTTTCTTCCCATCATGCCCTTGGCAAGTTTGCAAAGAAAAGTAGCAAAATGTGAGGGTAAATTACCCGATGGCCCACGTGTCAACATCCCAAGGGATGAATCCATGATAAAATTATGAGATATGAGCATCGAATCATACTCCAAAGCGGTGAGTTTGTCCGAATCGAGACGCTTTCTACAACATCGCATGAACGACACGTGTAAGGAGTAGTCTAATCTGCTCAGACGGTCAAGTATAAAAAGAAAGACTGCATTTAATGAAGGATAAGAAGAGATGAGAGCAAATCTATATCGTAACGGAAGGCTCGGGCGATCTATACTACGACCCGGAGGTGATACGGACACGAGGTTACGTAAGGAAGATCTATACGATGACGAGCGAGAGCGAGACAACTCGGAAGGAGAACCCGGCAAGCCATTACGAGGGATAGTATAGAACGCGTCCGATGCAACGAAGGCGATGTCGATAGCTCCACCAGCTCGGCAAGACCAGGGCCTTCACGAGTCTAATATGCCTATAAATACCAGTTCATGTAGAAGGAGATGGACAACTTATGTAATAATAGATGGTCTTTCTACACGAGAATTCTGAGAGAGATCTAGATAGTGAGAGAGTGAGAAATCTAAGTGATATTTGTAGCTCTTTCAAGGATAAGACCTTATAATCAATAAAGAAAACATCTCCTTTCCCGTGGATATAGGTCTTCATGGCCGAACCACGTTATATGCTTGTGTTAATCTTTACTTTCCATGCTCTTTACATCTAGTTCATCTTGAATCTTGAATGTTTTAGTAGTTTATAGCCTTTAGATCTACTTGGGTGTAGTCATCAGAAAAGATGCAATTACAATTGACATGATGAGGAGAGAGCAACTTACCAAGGTCCAATACTATAAGCATTCCATCATATGAATCAGGAGAAACCTGCGAGACTGATATTAAATTCCTATGACAATACAGAAAAAGTATAATTCTTAAGTTAAAAGAATTGTGAGGAAATGAAGATTATTTGATAAATCAGAAAGTTAAGTGAACAGAACAAAAACAAGAAAAAACCCAATCGGAACGTCAGTTGAATAATCAAACTAAATATAAATCACCTAAGAAATCAAGCTTAAGATAATCGATTTGAAGAATAAAAATATGAAAAAGGAAACGGGTCGTTTTAATTCCCAAATTCTTTTTTGAGCAAAAGTAATTTTGCACCAAATGATTACGTGGAAAAGAAAATCACTCCAACCCATTCACTGCTCTAATTTTCTTAGCTTTGTCTCAGCAAGCGTGAAAGATGGACTTTTGGCCATGCTATTCCATCTTAAAATTCCAGTTTTGAATAACCATAAGACTCAGTATAATTACATTTTGGGTCAAGCACTAAACTTGAGATTAAACATCACTATATCGTTGCTTGAACTTTGACTTTGACTTGATTAATAAAAAAAAAAAAAAAAAAAAAAAAAAAAATTTGACTTATCCAAAAATTAGATGAAAATTCAAATTAATCTCATTTAGAGAATTATAGAGTGGACATTGCAAATAAGACTTAGATAAAGAGCTAAGGTGGACTTTCTATCTTAATTGTCTACTATTAACACAAATACACGACAGTTTTTATTAGTGTACATGCTAAATACAATTCTACAAGAGTATATTATTATTATAATTTGTGATGTATTATTAGAATAATCTTTGAAGTGTGAGCTTGGCACCCTGCATATAGCATTTTTAGATTAAAACAGAAGATAGAAATCCATTTTACCGAAGGATAATTTCTCTGCGTTCATACCAAAGTATGTTGTCCACTTCTTGTGAACTTCTTATAAGTGTTTAATCATACATTTTTCTTATACAAATGTCATAATCATAACAATCCACATAAGTTTCATCTTTAATTAACTCTATAATTGAAGAATAAAAGCAATTGAGTAGTAAAAAAGAAAAAGAAAAAAAGTGAAAGGGAAGCAAGTATAAGCTGTAGCCACCCACTTGGAATTTAACAAAAGGGGAGGAGGGAGCAGCTTCAATTTTAAATTAACAAGAAAAGAAAGTAGCTTTGTAGAATTCCGCACCCAACTGCTTTATTAGATTCTTCTATTTGGACTCCGTCCTTGCAGATTGGTTCTTTCCATCCCGAGTTGATCAAATCTCGACTCACTGAGTCAAGACGATTCATAAATTTTACCGAGTTTCTGAACTCAAGTACTTTGTAGCTCCTCCTCATCATCTAATATGTCTCTAACTGATAATACCTTACTCCCTCGTGAAACATCTTCCGGATATTTTCTACACTTAATAGTAGTTGTTCTTGATCCCCGGTTTCGGTCTCCGATCATACAATATATTGGAAAAAGACTTTGCCAGATTGGGAAGTGAACTCGTTCGACGATGCAATCTTCCAGCTCGGTTACAATCTCTGTCATTGATGGTCTAGAATTCTCATCTGATGAAACGCAACGAGCTGCAATGTTAAGCATGCATTGTATCCTTCCAACCATATTGGAAGGTAATAGCCCCATTCTTGAATCACAAACCTCGGCCACCCTCTGATTTTTGATCAGCGGTAACGCCCATTCGACTATCGAAGATGTCTCCATGCTTACATCTATAGCTCTTCTACAACTAAAAATCTCCAAAACCACAACCCCAAAACTAAACACATCGATTTTTGTACTCAGCTTACAAGGTGTGGTGTAACTCGGGTCTAAGTAACCAATTGTACCAGCAGGTTGACTCGGACTATAACTCAGTGACTCTGAATCATTTGCAAGTCTAACTGAAAGACCAAAATCAGCTAATTTAGGGTTCCAATTGGAGTCAAAAAGAATATTAGAAGATTTGATATCTCTATGTATCACAGAAGGTTTTGAACCGTGTAGTATCTGTATAGCCCGAGCAAGTCGAAGAACTATAGATGCACGTTTCGACCAGGTTGGTGGGTTAGCCGACTTATTATGTAATGAATGATGAAGAGAACCATTAGACATGAATTCAATAACAAGAAGCTTCTTACGAGTTAACACGTCGTGACTAACCCCGACGAGGTTCACAATATATTGAGTCTTTGGCAGAGACGATAGTATGTCGATTTCATTGTCGAGCTTTGTGTTGTCTTGAAGGATTTGAAGACCCTTTGAAGGTTTCTTGACAGCAACTATCTTTCCACCTTTGAGAACTCCTTTGTAAACACATCCATGGCTTCCTTTACCTATTAATCTTGACAGTGAGAACTCTTTCGTTGCAGCTTCTATTTCCTTGTAACTGAATATTTCCATGGCTTTAAGAAAATATTCTTGTTGATCAGAGTTCAAATAATATAGGAGGACACTCACTGGGTGTATTGTCTCTATATATAACTTAAACAACTCCCTTGATTAAAGATTGACACGTGGAATGCTTTATTTGGATAGAGAGGGATCAAATCATGCATCCACCAACTTCGGACCAAATAGATAAAACAAGTCCTTATCAGATATATGACCACTATGTTCTCCAACAATATCCAGCGATAGATTCGAGCTAGTAGGCTGCTTGATCAAAAATATCCCGAACTGCTAAAATGTGGCGCAAGAAATGACTCTTAGCAATATTTTTGATTAAGAAGTTGGTCAAACGTCGTGGGTTTCAGTTGCTCTGTTCCTTTCGCGGGTGGGTACGTCGGAGATAAGCAAGGTGGAAAGCTAATGATCACATTGTACCAACTACACGAGCATATTCGTACAAGTGATCTTAGAATTCAAAATACTGAGGCCCTGGTGCTACGTAGCTAGCATGATCTTGACATTTTCGGATGAAGGCTGCTGCTCCTAAGTCCTGACCACCTCTTGAGTTCCATTACTCTTTCGATCACTTTAGCATACCACGAGTGGTCAATGACTCCTAGCTAAGATCAATTCATGTTTCCAAAAAAAAGAAAACAATAGTTTTTTTCTCTGCCTTATTTTCATTTCATTTACTTTTACAAAGAGGGTCAATGACTCTCTAAGACTCTGTAGAGCCTGGCGACTGGCGTGGTGAATATTGTTGGATTTTTTTATTTTTGGAATTTATGATACATAATGCCATACTATGAATAGGCAGATTATACTTTGAGTGCGGAGTAAAAACTATAGGCTGTCCCAATTCTAAGTAAGGTGGTTAAAGGAAAATTTATTTACATGAAAAACCTTCAAATGAAGGGAATGCTCGATCCCTACTGAACTTTATAAAGTTTCCAAAGGCAAAAGAAACATAAATTAAATACATAAATAAATAAAGAAGAAACTAAATAAACAAATACAAGTAAAGAAGAAGAAGAGCACACGAGGTTTGGGATAAAATTCTTCACAAATATGAGATTGAGAAGAAGATAATTCTTTATTATGATAATCATATCAATTCTGGTTACACAGCTTATGAATATATAGAGCTAAAAATATATTGTGATAAAGCAAAGATCCTATATACTAGGAAACAATATTTATCCTTAAATAAGGATATATGTTAACACTCCCCTCAAGTTGGTGCATAGATATCACACATGCCCAACTTGTCCGTAAAAACCAAGTATTTTTTGCTTGACACTCCATGTGAGAATATCTCGCAAGTTGTTCTTCGATCGAACCTATGGCAGCTCAATAATGTTGTTGTCCAGCTTCTCTTTGATGAAGAACCCGTCAACCTCAACATGTTTAGTACGATCGTGTTTGAACAGATTATGAGCAATATCACGCGCAGCCTTTGTTATCACAATAAAGAATAATAGGATCCTTGAGAGGAGCCCCCAAATCCTTAAGGAGAAGCCTTAACCACAAGGTTTCACAAATGCCATCTCGCCATACCTCCGAATTCAGCCTCTGCACTTGATCGTGTAACAATATTTTGTTTCTTACTTCTCCAAGTAACTAAGTTACCTCCCACAAAGGTAAAGTAGCCTGCAGAGAACGTCTCGCCATCGATTTCTCCCCGCATAATCGAATCAGATATGCCACAACCTTTCTATGATCTTCATTTTTAGAGAATAAAATTCCTTTTCCAGAGCAGACTTCAAATACCTCAAAATACGTAAACCGCATTCATGTGTTGTTCACCCGGATTGTGCATGAATTGGCTAACAACACCGAGTGCATAAGCAAGATCTCGGCCTTGTGTGAGATAGATACATCAATCTCCCCACAAGTCTTTGATATCTTCTTTTATCGTAGGAACTTGATCGGTTCAATACACGATTTACCTTTTCTTCTAAAGGTGTATGGACGGGTTGACATGCCGACATGCCCACTTCTTTTAGCAGATCAAGAACATATTTCCTTTGTGATAAGAAAATTCCTTCACCGGATCGAGAAACTTCAATCCCAAGGAAGTATTTCAATGAACCAAGATCTTTCATTTGAAATTCCTTTGATAAGTATCTTTGCAAAGATTTCCTTTCCTCCGATCATTTCCTGTTACCACCATATCATCTACATATATGATAAGAGCAAGAATTTTATCCTTCCTTTTCTTTATGAACAAAGTATGATCAATTACTCGACGATATCCAAAGTTTCTCATAGATTTGGTGAATCTTCCAAACCAGGCCCCGGGAGATTGTTTTAGTCCATATAATGACTTGTTTAGCTTACATACCTTCTTACCATGAGATCCTCGGAACCGAAATACCAGGTGGGAGCTCCATGTAAACTTCTTCATTAATTCACCATGCAAGAAGGCATTCTTTACATCAAACTCACGCAAAGGCCAATCCAAGTTTGCAGCAAAGCGATAACAAGACTCGTATGCAGTGTTGATTTTCGCTCATCGAGCAAAAGTTTCCGTATAGTCGATACCGTAAGTTTGGTCGTAACCTTTAGCAACTAATCTTGCTTTATAACGTTCAATCTCACCATTTGCCTTGTATTTAATGGTGAAAATCCAACGACACCCCACAATTTTTCTTCCTTTTGGACAATCAACATAATCCCAAGTATCATTCTCAAAACAGGGGACCTCAATTCTTCTTCTATGGTCGCTCTCCATTTTGGATCGCCTAATGCTTCCTGCACATTGTTAGGAATAAAAACAAGAGATAGTTGATTCACGAATGCCTTATTAGCTTTAGACAAACGATGGTGAGAGACATAATGACTCATAGGGTACTTAACCTTACTAGAGATTTCAGGTTCATATCTAGGTTTAGGAATACCTCTATTTATACGTTGTGGAAGTTGTTTCCTTGATTCTTCAAGAACATCCGTAGCGACGATTGGTTTGGTGTTTCATCTTCTTGAGGTAACGTAGACTCTGGAATCTCTTCTATCATAACCTCATCTTGAATCTCGACAAAGACGATCCAATACTGTGTACTTTCTGCTTTCTTCTCTTGAAGAACCTTCATCAAAATTTTCTTGAGGTATATCATCGTAATTGACAATAACAGAGACATCGATTTCCGATATATCTTCATCATAGTTAAGAGTCCTAATTTCCTTATGGTACTCCCCTGAAGTTCGGACTCACATGAAAAATACATAGTATCTTCATGAAATACAACATCCATAGTAACAAACATTCTTTTGGTTGGAGGATGATAGCAACGATATCCCTTTTTAGTTGTTGCATATCCCACAAATACACACTTGAGCTCTAGAGCCAACTTATCACGTTGATTCTGTGCAGATGAACATAAGCTACACAACCAAACACATGAGGCGGAAGATTAGGAACAGCTTGGAGACACAACCGCTTCACCAAGAGCTTGATGGGGTGTTTGAAACACAATGGTACCGGATGGCACTCGATTTATAAGATATGCTGCAGTAAGTAAGTGCCTCTCCCCAATACATCAATGGCATATGTGCTTCTATTAATGAAGCACGGACCACTTCCAATAAGTGACGATTCTTTCTCTCTCGCTACTCCATTCGCCCGAGGCGTATTAGAGCAAGTAGTTTGATGAATAACTCCGTGTCCCTCTAAATAATGTTGAAGGTCGAATCCATATATTCACCACCGTTATCACTACGAAGAACTTGAATCTGTTTGTTGTACCGAAAAGCTAATCATCTTATGGAACTTTTGAAACAAGTTGGTAACTTCACTTTTGCTTTTCATGAGACACACCCACGTCATTCTAGTGCAATCATCAATAAAAGTAACAAACCATTTTGAACCACCGAGAGTAGTAGTTTTAGATGGCCCCAAACATCGTAGAGTGTATGATCATAAAAGGAACTGGACTCTTATTGAATGATAATGGAAAAGAAGCACGATGGCTTTTTGCAAGTTCACATACTTCACAATGAAAACTAGAAATATCAAGTTTTGTAAACAAACTAGGAAATAATTTTTTTAAATAACCAAACGACGCATGTCCCAATCGTCGATGCCATAACAAAATTTGAGATTTTTGTCTCTCCCCTCGTAACCATCAAAGAAGAAGAGCTTGACGCAGCTTTATCCGAACTACTTGACACCAAATCCGGATAATATAGCTTCCCACGCTTAACACCATAACCAATCGTTTGCTTCGTTGTGATGTCCTTAAAAACACAACAATCGGGCCAAAATATTACCACACAATGTAAAGTATTAGTTATTTGGGAAACCGACAGAGATTACAGTCTAATGTAGGAACTACTAAGACAGAATCTAAGTCTAAACTTTCAAAGGAGAGATATTGACCCTTCACCAGTAATTTGAGCCTCGTGAGCCATTTGCGGTAGAGACTGTTTTTTGTAAGGATGGTTTAAGGAAGAGACTTGTTTAGAATCGCATGTCATATGGTCTCGTAGCACTTTAATCAACTATCCATGAATTATTCGAAACAAGTGAAGAAACATTTAAAAACTTACCATCGTTACCGTCCTTGCTACCGCAGATATTACCATGGAATCCTTTCCTTTCTTTGTTGAAGCCATTGGAGCACCGAATTCTTCTTTGTCTCCTTCTTCCTCTCCATATGTTGATCCCACCAATCTGGATATCCAACCAACTCGAAACACATGTCAGTTGTATGTCCAGATTGATTACAATGTGTACACTTAAGTGATGACTTGTCCACCTCAGTCTTTGAGTATCTATGAAAAAACCCCTTTTGATTGTACCGGTTTCGAGTTGCCATAGCAGCAGGTTCAACTTCTTCCGATTCTTTTGTCATCGTTGTACGTCGAACAGATTCACGACGAACAAGTGAATAACATGATTCCAATTCAGGAATAGGATCCTTTCTCAAGATTTCACCACGGATCTGCTCAAAACTTTCATCTAATCCAAAGAAGGAATATATGCACCCTTAGGCGCTGTATTGATTTTCGATAGGCTTCAACATCATTAGGATTCTCCATAACCACCTTGTCACGATGATCCAACTCTCCAAAGATTTCAGTTAGTTCTCCATAATAAGTTGAGAGAGCTCTGCCATTTTGATTTGCCGAAAACGCTCGTCGGTTTAGAGTAAACACCTGCATCTCATCATCTCCATCATAAAAGGCTTTAGATAATGCATCCCAGATCTCTCTAGCGGTAGGTAACCGAATATATCTCTTCATGATTTCAGACATAGACATCAACAACCATCTCTTGACCTTTTGATTATCTCAGTGTGCCACTTTTCATATTTTGGATCTTCCTCGCAGGTTTTCTTGTTCTTCCCATAATAAAAGAAGTTTTTTTCTTTTTCAAAGAATATGCATCTCCATGATTTGTGACCACAAGTCATAGTTTGTTTCATCAAGAACAATCCCAGGCTTGAATGATGCACCTTCGATTGAACGATAATAGGAGAGTGATTTGTTTTCCATCCGCCCTTTTTGTTTAGATTTATTTTGGTATAATTCTCAATCACTACCCATGATTCAAGAACCCTAGCTCATAGATACCATCTTCACAAATATGAGATTGAGAAGAAGATAATTCTTTATTATGATAATCATATCAATTCTCAACTACACACTTATGAATATATAGAGCTAAAAATATATTGTGATAAAGCAAAGATCCTATATACTAGGAAACAATATTTATCCTTAAATAAGGATATATGTTAACAAAAATATCCTGATTTCTAGAAGTGACAGAGCAGTCTTAAGCTCGTTCTTTCATTTTGATGTTAGCAGCAATTTATAATTTAATATATTCTCAGAGATTTATGTTTCCAAATAAAAAGGATTATCCAACCCCCACTTTTCTTTTCAACTAATTTATCTTTCATCGACATCAAGATTATACTTTTCTTTGGTCATCAGTTGTCACTAAATCCATGTATATCCATGCTAAGCCATTATCAAAATCGCTAAAAAACATTTGGTGAAGTGTTGCATTTTGATTGAACAAATAGAGGGACGAACTACACCTCTATTCAATATAAATAAACAAATGCTGTAGCCAAAAGGTTGATTGTTTCAAGCGGTCCAGAGTCAAAAAAAAAAAAAAAACAAACCGGTAGACATAAAAATTGGAAAGCAAAAGCACTCTGATGAGTTGGGAATGTGATGCACTTTATCTTTTGATCTGTCGTTATAAAATAGTATAAGTATGTAGTATCTGTGCTTGACCGTGAAGTATAACAAGAAAGAGATATATCGATGCTTTTGTTGACATGCAACTTTGAGTTAGTAGCAAAAGTACTCGGTCCAACAAAGAACCTCATGTTTCATGAATTGGAAAACCAACCAGCAGGCATTGAGCCCACCAATCCTATACCAAAAAATCACCTGATTTCAGTTGTGTATATAGCATGCAACGAGGCGCTTCCATAACAGGCCGGTAAAGAAGAAGAAAAGGCATTTACCTTGAAAACACCACCATCTTCTCGTGGGATTATTTTTTTTTATTTTTTTCTGGGTGCCTTTGTGTTCACATGATATGTGAATATTTTCCTCACCAGAGGTGGTTTCGGAACATTTTGATACTCAGGGTTCTCGGACAAAATAAAGATGTCGGGGAGTCCAAATCTTTTGAGAAGAATACGACCACAGTGGGAAGTGTGGGAATACTAGAACACCGTGGTCACAGTGGAGAGAGGGCTGATCGAAAAAAAGCTGCAGTTGGATTGTAAAAGAAAATTTATGATCCCCGAAGACAGATATAACCAATTTGCTTTTCTTTTCCTGTAAAAATGTTTGAAAAAAACATTCCTAACAGTTTGTTTACTTCATGAATGTTCAGAAGAAACTAATTTTTACAAACCGTGAAAAAGAAAATGGAACGCCGAGTAAAACATAAATCTTATCTGGAGCTCTAATATTCTAGTGACATCAAAATGACATTCACCTACAATAAGATCTCGTTTAGACAAGTAACAAATATAGCTAGAATGTTGAGAGTATAATGAACTGAGCATAACAAAAAATCAGTGAAAGAAAGCAACAGAGAAATGACCTTAGAGATTTTTGCGTCGTACTTGCTAATTGTTGCAATCGCTCTTCTTCTAAGCGCATTTTTTTAATCCCGTAACAACCGCCTATTCTCTTCATTCTTTCGAAATCAAACATAAGACAGAACGCAAGGTCTCTAAGACGTCTAGTCCGTGACAGTGCCACAAACGTCATACCGAGTCTCTCCGTGGTTCTTATATTCACCACAACCTGATCAAGAGTCAACCACTGGCTTTTGTGACCCGTTATTGCCCAACACAAAATAAGTGGCAACTGAGTACGCTCGCATGCTACCCCAGAAGACGATGTCCATCTTGTTGTGATTGGAATGATAGGAATCAAAGTCGATTCTTCGCACACCCTTGGACCGTTATACTTATCGAATTCGACAATAACATCAATAGGCATACCCGTGGGTGATTTCTCTTCTTTATCATATATGATGTCCTTAACAGTTCCTGTTGAACCACTCACCAAACCAAAACTAAGTAAAAATGATTCTAACGCAACATAACCCTTGATTTCTTTGACAACAACAAAACATCTTGTAACTCTTTCGCCTCATCATAGTTTGCTTCCTTAGATGTTTCACAGTTATTCTTTGATGGGATACGCGCAACAGGAAACCCAAGTTGTCTAAGGTGTTAACAACTATAATGAGCAGCATCATCTTCAGTGGGAAACAGACAAACAACATGCTTAAAGTTGTATTTCTCTTCACCTGAAAGGGTCGCATAGCTCCTAGTGACAAACATATTCCAATCTTCAAGAGTGGAGTTGCCATCACTTAATCTCGACAACACTTCTCTATCAATGCTTCTCTATATTTTGACTCCTCAACTCCAGACTGTCGGAAATATTGTTCAAGGCGAACACACTATGTAAACACATAGGAAGAGAGAGTACCTGTCAGTTGTAACTCACCTCCGCCTTAAGCATATAATAATCAAAAACAAGTGAAAGTTGTCTCATATCACCGACGAGCACAATAGAGACATTCCCAAAAGGTTTGCTTGTTGAAAAATGTTTCTTAATCGAAGATCGATAATTGCAAAAAAAAATCTTGATCATGTTGTATTCGTCAAAAATTATCATCTTGGTGTCTTTGAAATCAACCTGAAACAACAATAAAGAGTAATATAGAAAGGTGAACCCGTGACTGAAACAACAACGTGCGTGCAAGTCATGAATATAAAATTAGTCTACTACTGTTAGATGAAGGATTGCCCTAGTGTGACTCCTCAAATCTACCAAATTCAATAAATTTATGTATTAACACATAATTGCCCTGGTGTTTAGCTAAACATACTGTAGTATTTAGATAAAGGATTTACCTGCATACGTCTGCATCGATTTGTCTCCAACTTCTTGTACGAAAGGTTCATATCTTCTATGATGGCGAGTTCGTGGTGAACAGTTGAACCTCCAATGTTGAATGCGTATACACCGGAGGGAGCCATGATTCGAACAGACTCGTCGTTGCTAAACAATTCTCTCGTTGAGTGAACAATGACACTTATAAGATTTTACTTTCCCATGCCTTCCCCTCCACTGATAATCAACCAAATAGTTGATTCTGATCTCAACGATTCCAGAACCAGATCAAGTGCGACTTGTTGCTGCATTGATAGAGCAATGAGAGAAGTACCTGAACCAGAAACTGAATGTGTCTCTTGCGCAATTTGTTTTAACGTGACGATAAATCCCTTATTCTCGTGAATGGAATAGTGGTCCACTAACCCTTAAGACCATTTATGGTTGGCATCAATGTCCCACAAACCTAAATCAGTATCTTTAATACCCTAGAATTGGGTGCCATCGCTGCTGCAACCATCCATTCCTCTAAATGCTCATCTTTTGGATGTGTTTCGTCCTATAATTCATCCTCAACCATGCCAAGATCTATTGACGGATTTTCAGTGGGAAGGATGAGTTCAGAATAACATTCTGACTACATAACAAAATTTTGTTCCACTTCTTCAATACTCTTGTAACGCTATTCAACAATACTTGTTGTCTGCAATAGGATTCCCAATGATAAGTATCTTGCATGATATTTTTCCCACTAAACTCAGGTAAAATCCTAACAACAGGCTCAACACGGTGTTTGCACCACTTTCGACGAACATAATAGCGTGACTTTGCCATTTCAATCAACTACATCTGCAAATAGTCATTCGGTCTAGTCAAATATCTGGAAAAAAAATCGGGTCAGTTATCCCGTGCCCTCTATCATCATTACTTCGATTATTCCGTAGTTGATAGGATAACAACCTACTTTCACTCAGATTTAGCAAAAAAACTTTCTTGACGAGTCTTTCATATTCCAACCCATCAGCAAGTGGCACACCTCTTTGGTAGATACATTTGTTTCCGATACATTCTTAATGAGCAACCTTCTTATCGCAGATGTTGAGTCACCGCAAGGTCTTAGTGGATCATCAATAATTTCTCGCAGCGTGTTGATGAAATCCTTTGATGCTGGTTCGCACTTTGCTGCATACTTAGAGATATAACGGGTAATGGACTTGGTTGTTACAGCAGACCAGTCGATGTTTGCTCTCCATATATGTAGAACCGCTCGATTGTGAGAATTCAACAATTTATCATTTATTCGAACAACAAATCTACAAATATTGCTATCAGCTGGTAAGCTAATAGCAAGCTCTATTGGGAATATGAATCGACATTCATCTCACCTATAAAAAAAAAATTCTCATATAGTAACTACCATATGTTATGTGTCGCATCACCCAATTAACTAAAGATGCATAATCATTCTTACCATCTTCTAGATTTGAACCTCTAGAAATTTTCTGTGCACACGGATGATGGTCTTGTATATTGATTCTGAAACTGGGGTCTGGATTCCATGTGCATATGATGCTTTCAAAGTATTCAATAATCTTACGACGTACCTGAAACCAGGAAAAGTTAGTATACCTTCCAACTTATCATAAAAAAATAGACACTGGAGGTATAACTGAATGCATTATTAGCTTCACTCATATCTAAAAATTTAATATAACACAGATATATTGAGTACAAATACGTGTTAGTTGGTTATTGGCTAATGTACGACCAGGTCTTGTTGAATACATGGCACCATACAGGCTCCGGTGACAGCAAGATCTAGACTACAAGGATATGCACTTGTATAATGGGTACAACTGTGCCTAGAAAACAAGGATATGCACTTGAACATTAGGTACAACTGTTCCTAGAAAAAAAGGATATCACATCAGAAATGCACTTACATGCTCATCTTTCGCAATTCGAGAAGCATCTGGTCTATCTTTGAACCACAGGAAGCCGTGCACATGTCCGCTACCTCTGTTCTGCAACTCGAACTTATACCAATGATTGACTAAAGGAAATTCTTTCTTCAGAAAATCTTTGAAGAATACATCTACCCTTTTTTTTGAAGAACCACGAGACAACCAACGGATTCTCGTTTAGTAACCTTGCCCTTTATCTCATTCTTCTCATTGGATCTAAAGCTTCCAACCTGTTTTCCGGGACAAGGAGCATGTATAGTTCATGCCAATGGAGGTCAGTTGCACTAATTATGAAGAAAATAGGCGGTGGCCCCAACTGATTAACCATCGATATAAGCTCATTTAGCCTACTGTACCAATAAGATCTGCATCCACGAATCTATTACGCAACATAAGAAATACGACCATCTAACCGAATGTCCCATGATGAGATCTCGGATGCTTTCAATCGAGAGTTCACCATCTTGTGGGTACTTTTTTATGTAAACATACCCTAAAGATAATGCACGCCACCTGGTCAGCGAATTCAAAGAAAAATATATAAATCTTGAGTCACGAGCGAAACGCCCGTCATGTTATCTCATCAGGTACTGAAATACAAACGTTCAGGTACTTTCCTAACTTTTGGTTCCCGTAAATCTGCAGAACCGTTAGGAAATAAAGCCGAAACGGCATGTTGATGTACCCTTCTGTTCTAAACTCACTAATTACTTCAGTAGTAAACAAAAAATCCATGTTGGTCTTATCTATCCCATCATTCTCCAGATCTCTTATAATGTGCCTCTCCTGATCTGGTTGCACCGTCACTCCAATTGTGCCTACAGTTTCAAACTCAACAATACTAACACTATGATCTTACAACTTTGTAGATCCATCATACCCATCATCTTCACTGGTACCTCCGGAAGAACCATCATTTACATGTTGGCCAATACCTCTGTCCATAACTGGAAGGTCACATGGAACACCTTCCTCTGGAAAAATATCGATGTTCTCCTAACTAATTTCTATATCCGGGTAGTATTTATGGTTTTCTCTAAGCCACATCAGAGCTTGCCGCACATACTTCCGCCGCACTATAAACTCTTTCGTTGATACATTGTCAGTTTTCTTCACAACCAAAATTGTTGATGGATCTTTAGGTTTACATGGAAGTACTTTAGATATCGCATTCACATCATGTACGAAATTAATAACATTACCATCATATTTATATTTTTGGCCTTTGACTCGATACACCGACATTACTAGATGGACACGATCAATCAAAATCTTCTCAAGATTAGTTAAGCGGGATAGATCATCCAGGACATTTCCTGGAACCATTTTATTATCTTTACCGAGCAGAAAAACTTCTGACTGATACTATTTGTCTTTTTATAAAACGTATAGATCCCTTCAGGTGACATACCTGAGAACTTCGTTTTGCATTGCACACAACAACCCCATTTTATCTCATCCATTGTTTCTCTGAACCTTTGAGCCTTTGATGGTCTAGCGTCATTACTTGATTGAGAATTTGATGGTATATTGTCAGTATTTTTTTGATCAATTCTACGACGTTGATTTCTTTGTAGCAGATTACACATGGCACGCCTAACACTTTTTTGCTGCCTTGTACGTGATACACGGTATCTTCTATGTCGTGCAAAATTTGAAAGTGTAGAGGGTTTACTGGGATATGTTATTTGTACGTCAAAGAGGTTGTCTAGTTCACTTATTACTGAACTCAATGTCAACCTATATAAAATCGAAAGGAAAAGCAAAGTTTATCCTAGTAAAACTCAATACTGGAACTTAAGAAAAGATATGAAAATATGATGAATCAAGTTTCAAAATGTTTACCGAAGAATTCCACTCGAGGAAGTTTCCGCTGGTACGTCAAAGAGGCTACCTAGTCCACTTGAGGTATATGTAATTGGCACATCAATGAGTTCATTGCAACTCATCTTCTCTCGGATGAGTCGAGCTTTGCAATTCTTGAACTTCGACGGCGTTCAGGCAATGACTTTTTGTACCTTAATATTTGGTTTTTACGGATTTGTGTTAATCTTCCAATTCGAGCTTGCTCTGCATATTCATTCGTTGATACCGTAGAATGCGGCGTACCAAATAAGATTTGCATCTCTATGAGCATCTTCCAAATTAGCTTGTTCTACATCTATATAAAAATAAAAATGATATGAGCGTTCGTTGAAGTACCGTAGAGTGCGGCATACCAAATCAGTTTCCTTAAAAATCATATGCCAACTCTCATTATCTATCTAGCGACTCCACCAGAGAAACACAAACGAACAACATACAAGATCAGTCATAACCATCTTTGTATTGTTGAAACTGGTAGGTTTATCCTCATTCCTACTTCAATTCATGTGTGGGTTTTCTTTTAATTCGATCTTTTTTTTTTTGATTTTTCGTTTGTAAATAAATTTGAATATTGGTGAAATAAAATGGGTTTATGTTAATTTAGAATCAATGTTCACTGATTAGGGAGAAAATGACCAAAGAAAATCCTGGTAAAACATTTTGAGGAAAATTTTAAATTTAAAGAACTACAGTTAGCTGAAGGGATTTTTGACTATGTTCCTCAAGTGGTAAATAGTGAAGATAATGCTAAAATGGAAGTTACACCAAATGTAGATGAGGTGAAGAATGTTGTTTTTGATCTTGATCCTAATAGTTCTCTGGGACCAGATGGCTTTGCAGGATGGTTTTACAGGATAACATGGGAAATAATTGGTGAAGATTTTTTGAAAGCTTTTCAATAATGTTGGGATAGAGAATTGTTTCCTGCAGGTATGATTGTTAATTTTTTAATGCTTTTTCCAAAAAAAAATAAATAATAGGAATAATGAATTTCAATTTTAAAGTTATTACAAAGATAGTAACTACCAAATTGAGTCTTTTTGTGGATACAATTGTTTCTCCTCAACAAGGTGCCTTTATCAAAGGTAGAAACATACAAGAAAAAATAGTATTGGCATTTGAAATGGTGAATGAATTAGATATCAAGATAAGAGGATGCAATATGGGGCTTAAGCTAGATACCACTCAAGCTTATGACTCAGTTAGCTGTAATTTTATTTTTGAAGCACTGAAAAGTTTGGTTCTTCAGAGAAATTTATAAAATGGATACATATTCTTCTAAATGATATATGTTCTCGTAAATGGAGGACGAACTAGTTTTTTCAAAGTCGGTAGAGGATTAAGGCAAGGAGATCCCCTATCCCTTTGATCTTTGTTATAGATGAAGATGTCCAGAGTATAAAATTGAGTTCTATGGTCTTAAAAAAAAACTGATTCCAATGGTCAACATAAATGGAGTTCAATCAACTCACATTTTCTTTTCGGATGACATTTTCCTTTTTTTTCAATAGAGATAGAAGGAATGTAAGGCGACTAATGGGTATCCTTGAAGATTATCAGAAATCATCAGGTCAAATGGTCAGCTTTGAGGTGCCAATAATACAAGAATAAATCAGTTGGCAGAAGAATACAATATGAGTTTATCAAGATTTCCTGACAAATATTTGGGTGTTATGTTGATTCCAGAATGTATCAGATCAAATCATGTGTGGGGATGTGTTGAAATGTAACAAGATAATTTAGTTGTTGGAAAGGTAGATTTCTTTCTTTTCAGGAAAAACTAATTTTGGTCAAATTTATTCTCTGAAGCATTCTCATATACAATATGTAAGTTTATAAGTGGCCAAGTAAGGTTTTAAGGAATGCGAGAAGATTGTCAGTAATTTTTTGTGGTCTGGTAACCCATCAGTGAGAAAAAAAATTACACTTAAGTGGAAAAAAGCTTGTTCTCCATTGGCAAAAGGTGGATTGGGTCAAAAGAATTTAGAAGTTATAAATAAATTTTTATTAATGAAGTTATGTTGGAAGATGCTGAATGATAATGATGAATGTGCTAGATTCTTTCAAGCTAAATTTCAAAACAAAAATGGATGTTGGATATAATATTATAAAAAATCCATTATTTGGCCTGGAATTAAATTGGTTATCTCAGATGTGTATGATCACTCAAGATGGTTGGTGGGAGGTGGAAAAAGTATTTCATTATGGAATGATGTATGGATAAAAGACATAGCTTTGAGAGATATATTCCCTGACAATCCCGTTATGCTACAAAACCCAAATAAGAAGGTGTCTGATTTACTATCTGATGGTGAGTGGCTAATTCCTACAGATTTTCTTGAATTCTTTGAAATTTCTGAATTACTAGTAGTAGATAGTGGAAGTGATAGAAGGATTTGGAGTGGTACTACTTCTGGAAAATTTACAGTGGCCTCAGCTAGTGAATGTATAAGAAAGAAGTTTCCTGTTTTACATTGGAAAGAAATAGTCTGGCACAAGAATATAATCCTAGTATCTCTATAAATGTTTGGAAAGTGGTGAGAGGAGTTGTTCCATCTGATGACAAGATGAAGAACAAAAAATTTCAGCTGGCTTCTGGATGCCCATTTTGCAAAAAAGCTGAGGAAAATTTGGACACATTCTCTGGTATTGTGACTATAGTGAAATCATATAGAGTTGGTTCGGAATATTTAATTTCACTAATCCAAAATCCTTGGAGGACATTCTTATTTTTGCAAAACAAAAATGTCCAGCAATAAAAGAAATTTGGAGAGTTGCAACTCTAATAACAATGAAAGAGATCTGGTTTTTTAAGGAACGGAGTTGTATATGAAGATGAAAAGCTGAATCTGGATACTTTCAAGAAAAGAGTCACCCAACTTTCCAAGGAAAGTGATGTGAGAATGTCAGTCCATGTGTGGAATACAGCATATGACTTACAAATCCCAAAGTTCTTAGATTTAAAATGTAGAAAAGTGAAAATTGGCAGGATTATTGAGATTTTCTTCCATCAACTATATCCAAGTTTCATCCTTATATGTTGTGATGGATCTTCAGGAGGAAATCTGGGTGAAGCGGGATATGGTTTTATTTGCAAGAAAGGGAGTGGAGCTTTTGAATTTGCTATGTCTGGTGGTTTAAGTGTGGCTACCAATTTTTCAGCTGAGATTTTTGCAATTGTATGTGTAGGAGAATGGGCGGTTAGTCATAATCATATGAAAGTCTGTTTTGGAACATATTCTCAAATAGTTATAACAACATTTCAATCTGGAAAACTACCTTGGAAAATGTTGTTACAAGATCGAACAGAATTATTGACTTTCTACAAGCCTGGCATTTTATCCATATGAGATAAATTTCTCTGCAGATACTTTGGCAAATGGCGCTGGACTGGAAAAAAGAGAATGGAGAAGTCACACAAAAAGACCTATTTTCCTAACGAAAATGGAGTTTCCATTTATTTCCTACTACAGATTCAGTTAGTCCTCCTAAGTTTGTTTGTGGTTTGATTTTTGTTCTTTTACCTTCAAAATGGGGTATTTTTGTATTCTTTGGTTCTCTTTGAGTTTTAATAAAGAAACCTATTATAGGGGCTCCAAGAAAAGAGTTTCGAGGGCTCCTATGGATTCAAATATCCTACAATGAAGATAAGGGGACTTAATTAATAAGAAAAATACTAAAATACCCTTAACCTATTAAATATTGAAACCTAGAACTAATTTGTTTTCGTTCCTCTCCTTTAATTCTTCCATTTTCTTCTTCCCCATCACCTCCATTGCTTATTTCTTTGATTAATCGTCAATTATCAAAATAATTCATTATCGATTAACACCATTTAATCCACCCGCAATGACTTTAATAAGGTAAAAATCAAAAACCCATCTTATTTAATTGGTTTCAATGCATGGATAAGCGGAATCGATCGAATTTTTTTTAGAAAACAGCTTCAGAATTGTCTACGGTTGGGAAATATGAATTTTCCCAACCATACACAATCTACGGTGGAGAAATATGAATTTTTCCCAACCGTAGACAGTACTGAAATTGTTTTTTGCAAAAATAAGTGATGGGCTTTCTTAGTTTTTTGTTTTTATGATCGTTATCTTCATCACGACGGGGAAGAAGAAGAGAGGAAGAAGAAGAATAATAGGTTTTTTTTTATGATCATCATCTTCATCATGATTTATGAATGAAAAGAGAAGGAGAAGATAATAGATTTAGTTTTTTGTATATGATCATCGTCTTCATCATGATTTATGAATGAAAAGAGAAGGAGAAGATAATAAATTTAATTTCATAATTCATGGAGGGTATTTTAGCCATTACAGAAAATAGTTAGATATGAGGTTTTGTTGATTACTATTTCATAACCCAATTTTGTCATCTTGTGAGCCCTCAAAACCAAATGTTTGGAGCCCCTATAATAGGTTTCTTAATAAAATCAGTATTATGGTTCCAAAAAAGAAAAGAAGTACACTTTATTCATGAGTTTTAAAGGGCAACCAAGTTATGTTACTTCGTGGAATTTGAAAAACTGTGCGATGATAACACAAATTATTAACTTGAGGTAAAAAGTGAGTAAAGCAAAAGGATCACTGTCATACCAAGAAAATAAAAATGATACAAGGCATTCAGATCATCTGACTATTTGTAACCTGGCATTTTTAGGGGCGACCCTAAAAGAATGAGGGGCCACTTTTTTATTCCCAACCCATATATACCGTTAAGGGATGTCCAAAACGCGGAGAATACGTTAATGCCCTTACATAATCGGAAGCTATTTTGTGCCTGATTATTATAAAGCAATCGGAAGCTTAGTAACGATATGATACTACCGATTAATATCGATTTTGTGTCTAACGCGCATCTGGCTTCTATAACAATCGGTAGGAAAAACAACCTTACGAGACTACTGATTGTTAAAGTATAGAAATAAGAAATCTTTTGAATTTTGCAATGGTGAAATTTGGGGCTCCTATATAATCGGACGAAGGACCAAATCCATGACAATTTCACTTTGGAGCTGGAGCACTGCAAGTCTGATAAAGATTCTATCACGTTGGTTTACAAGGGTACACCATCCTGTAAATTCCATTGGGATAGAAGGGCGCATTACTTGATCAACCAAGGAAGGGCAGCCAACCAAGGTTTTGAAAATGCTCCCAACTATATGGATTGGTACCGGAATGTTTCTCATCTTCGTGTAATCCGTGATCTTAAAGCAAAGCCCGATTCATACAAGAGTATCCTCAAAAAGAAACCTGCGGGTTTTGGTAGATTGGTACGTATTAATTTATTAATTTAATTTAATATTATGGGTCAAAATAGAGTAATAACCGTTTGATGGTATGCTATGTTTTAAAACAGATGAGCAGGTTCAAGCGTTTGTCCAAATGGTGCACTGATTGCATAAAGTCCGGAGAGTCTGTGTCAATTGAGAAGATAAAAAAGCACCAAGAGTTGATTGATAACGTTGACAATGAGGAGTATGCATCTCAGTTGGGGAAAAAATTGCAAAAGAAGCCTACAACCAAGGTGAACAAAAGAACTCGGGCGTCATCGAGCACTCAAGTTGATGAAACCAATGATGATGTTGGTCCAAGTCGTAGAGGTAGTAAAGCTCGCAAAGTCAAAGCAAATAGGAAAAACTAAACTCTCGATGTTTTGTTAACTTTATGGATAACTTTGTTTATGTCGGATTATGTCGTTTATGTCGGATTATAAGTTGGTACGTTATGTTTATGGTTTGTGAATGGTTCGTTTTATGAATTATGAATGGTTTTATTGTTATATTTATGCATTTAACGATGACTCGCAAGCGAATCACATGCAGAGATATGAAACTGTTGAATTTTATACAAACAATCGGAAGGTTACTTTATATACATAGCTCCCGATTCTGGGGATATTTGTAATTTTATTGTCAGAATCGGGAGCTATTTATATTATGTACCTACCGAATATGGGGATTTTGCAAAAAAACATCAGATTCGGAAGATTATGAATTTCGTTGCCTACCGATTATGCTTTGTGAACAAATAATTTTTGTTATGTAACCAAACCACACCATATTCGGGAACTAATGTAACTTATTAAACTTCTGATTATTATCATCGGTAGTGTTAGCTTATATTATTCCTACGATTATTCTATGCGAAGAAATTTCTGTTTTCTGTATCCAAACAACACCATAATCGGGAACTAACATGATTCCTTAGCCTCTGATTATGACACTCTAAAGTCCTTTGTGATCTGTAACCAAACAACACCATATTCGGTAACGAGGTGAACTTCTTAAACTTCCGATTATAGTATTCGTTAGGTTTATTTTATATGTTTCCTTTGATTATGACTACTTGAAGAAAACTTTGTTTTCTGTATCCAAACAACGTAACATTCGGAAATTAAATTAACTTATAAAGTGTCCGATTGTGATAATCGGTTGCTTATTTAACCAAATAATCGGTAGGCTGTTATATTAATAATATTCCGATTGTAGCCATTACATAAAGACCTTAATGTTACAATCACTTTAAAACCACTCTTACAATCACTTAAAAGTATTAAAACATATCATAACTTCCAGTGACCATAGAAATTGTCCCTCTTGATTTTGTAGAATCCTTCATGTTCAAATCGTTTCCCGTAGAGGTCCACATACCGGCGATCCGCAAGATTTCTATGAAATTACGAATGAGTAACAAGTTAGTACTCACTTATGTTAATGTGAGCCGGAGTTACAAAGATACTTACTCGTTTTTCATACGTCCACCAAGGAAAAGCGTTCCAAACAAATCGTTCCTCATCTTCAAGTTTGTCAATCTCCTTATCGAGCATCTTCATTCTCATCTTAATGTCATTGGATGATCTCCTTATTCGATTACCATCTAACGCCTCAAATACCATTAAAATACGGTTCCATAGCTGCTCTTGGGATTCCGATTTGTGGAGCTTGTGAACACGATCATGAGCAGTTACCACAACGTACGCTCTATAAATAGCACAATCTTCTTCTTCGGCAAAAGCAATATCCATGTTTTTGTTTTCAAAGTTAGAACTGAAGAGATGAAAGAGTTTGGTGCAATTGGGTTGATAGATATGAGTTTCTTTATATAGGTTTAGGGTCCAACGGCTCTTTTTCTTTTTCCCAAAAACTCCAACGGCTATTTCTTAAATTTGGTTTAAACTGCAACGGCTAATTTGACGTAGGTTGAATCTTGGGAAACCAATAATCGGTATGTATTTAAGTTCGAATATCTACCGATTATGGTAGCTTTCAAAATTTAAAAAAAAAAAAAGGATTTTAGAAAAAACTCATTTTGGGGCAACCTATAATCGGTAGGTTTTGGAACCAATTTGACATCCGATTATGGCTACATCCAAATCACGAACCACATGGTTATGCCTGGCTCTGTACCCTCTAAACCTATGGATTTTGGCACATGTTGGATTAGGGGCTTCGTATAATCGGACGATAATAAGTAATAAACTCAACCGATTATGGTAGATTTCAAAATTCATCACATGAAGGATTTTAGAAAAAACTCATTTTGGGGCAACCTATAATCGGTAGGTTGTGGAACCTATTTGGCTTACGATTATGGCTACATCCAAATCACGAACCACATGGTTATGCACAGCTCTGTACACTCAAAACCTATGGAATTTGGCAAGGGTTCGATCTGGGGCTCCTTATAATCGGTAGGTTGTTAAGTTGTTAACTCTACCGATTATGGTATATTTCAAATTCCCTTACATGAAGGATTTTAGAAAAAACTCATTTTGGGGCAACCCATAATCGGATGGTTTGGTAATACATTTAACTCCCGATTAACGCTGCACCCAAAACACGAACCAAGTGGTTATGGCTGGCTGTGTACACTCAAAACCTATGAAATATGGCAAAGGTTGGATCTGAGGCTCGTTATAATCGGTGGGTTATATAATTATATACCCTACCGATTATGGTAGATTTCAAAATTCATTAGTGAAGGATTTTTGAAAAAACTCATTTTGGGGCAACTTATAATCGGTAGTGTATGTAACCTATTAGGCTTCCGATTATGGCTACATCCACAGCTCAACCCAAGTGGTTATGGTTGGCTCTGCACCCCTTAGAGCAACTGCAGTGGGGCGAGTAAAACCAAAGAGCAAAAACCAAAAAAAACTAAAAAAAATTGGTTTACTCCGTGCTGCGACGCTATGGTGCACGAGCAAAATTTGGTCAGGCGCAACTTTAAAGTTCGCCCCATCAGGTTCACTTTAAAACTACGCCCCATTTCATTTTATTTTTTTAATTCAAACGTAACTTTGAATTACACCCCATCATCAGGCGTAATTTAAAAGTACGCCCCACCGTCAGGCGCACTTTATACTTACGCCTCACCTCAGACGTAAATAATACCTACGCCCGGTGTCAGGCGTACTTTTAAATTACGCCCGAGTAAAACCAAACTAAAGACCAAATATGGTTTGGTTTTTGGTTTTACTCTGGTTTTTGATCTTTACTCCGCTCGACTGCGTCTGGTTTCTGGACCAAAATTTTAGTTTTAGTCTCCCGCTGTGGATGCTCTTATAACCTATGGAATTTGGCGAAGGTTGAATATGGGGCTCCTTATAATCGGTAGTCTTATAAGTTGGATAAGCTACCGATTATAAAAGGGATTATTAGCCGAAGTATCTACACAATAATCGGTAGGTATAGTTTCAATTTAACCTACCGATTCACCTTTAACCTACCGATTATGGTGTGGCTCCCGATATAAAGGCATATTGGCCATTTCGAAAAATCGAAGATAAGAGGTAACTTAGATTTACATTTGGGTGAACTTTTTTGTCTTTTAGTGTTGCCCTTAATTCTTTTGGGGTCGCCCCTTAAAATGCGAGGATTTGTAAGGCACTGGGGCTAAATAAAGTTGGAAGTTAATGATAAGAATGTTTGTAAACAACATAGACTGAACAGAAGGAAAAACACTTCCAACTCAGTTTCCTTGGCAGTCTCCAAGTTTCAGTAATCCGTTTTCACGGTATTCAAGGAATAACCACATTAATAAGTTGGAAGTTGTTTATTTAACTATTGAACATAAATTATGATAACACTGAGAGTGCTATAACTGAATTTGCAGCATCTAAAGAGACAAGACTGGGAGTATGAATTACTGCTGTGAATTTATCATCTTGAAATCCCTTCTTTTGAACAACCTCCAAGTACCTAAACGTAGATTGTAAATATACGGTGCTTGTCGATTCCTGCTATGATATACTATGAATTCTCCTTTCGTCTTGATGTATTCAATTTTTTCAAAATACACGTGGAATTCCTTGTGAATGGGATATGTGGTCATTAAATGCCTCTTAACC
>JAJJWW010000330.1:0-309957 GCA_023531295.1 Papaver armeniacum | reverse complement strand
ACCACGTCGAGAGTTGCATTTACCTCCTCTCCTATTCGCCGGTGAACGGAACCCTCGCTCCTGATTGGCCGAAATCAAAGTTAGCCCCCTACATTTCGTGGCCGTTAATTACAATTCAATCTAATGCTCCAAATTGAACGATACAATATTTTCCTATATTTTCGATACGAAATAATATTTTAATACGGAATATTTTAAAAAAATATTATTAATTTCCATGTAACTAGGGTTTTCTCTATTTTATTACCATACTGGGAAGTTAAATTCCATAGCAATAAAACGATAAATGTGAGAATAGTAAATAAATAAAAGGAAAATCTTATTAATACGAAAAAAGATTTCGGATTTATTTTTAGAATTTCCATTTATTAATTTCCATAAAAAAAGGATTTTTATACTGAAAATCTTTTTGTGTTTTAATTTTTATACCAAAAATCTTTAATCTAAAAAGATAACAAAAATAAATGGAAAAATACTTTTACCAATTTCCGTATTTTTATACCAAAATCATTATATTCTGCCCGTTTCCTATTATAATTGTGTTTTCATTCCTTTAAAACAATTTCCGCATAAATTCCTCCTCCAAGTGTTACTCTCTCACGCTAAACCCTATAATATTTTTTTTAGGTTCTTCCTTGGTGTAATTCCTGATTATATTGTTTGTTGAATTCGTTCGGGTTTTTACTGTGTACTTCAGGGGAATAGAAGAAGAAGGTATACATGAAGAAACCCTAAAATTATATTGTTAGTTTTTTTTTTTTTTTTTTTTGCTTTTTCTGATTGTTTGATTCAAGTTTATACGGTATTCATTATTTGGGTTATTGGTTTGATTATTATTAGGACTTTCTTAGTTGGTGTTTACAGGTTTTTGGTCAGTACGAATTGTAGTGTTTTGATTTTGTATTTTTCTTTTGTGAGTTGATTCTTGCTATTGTTCCTTCTTCTCATCACTTTGGTCAGTGTTTTATTTTGATTGCAGGTGTCTTAATTTTCTGTATTTTAAAGCTGAAGGTACTGTTTATGACAAGCTTTCAAACTAAGGTTCTACAAGATACCGTGCAGCTGATATCAACTACAACCTGTACAACCCATAATAGGATCTTGAATTTGGTTTTAATTATTACTTCCTTTGTATTGATTTTTGGCCTTACAAAAAATTCAGTGATCTAATGAATTCCAGTCATCTCTGAAGGCTATAATTACTAGCATCAATTTTTAAAATATGCCTCCTCCACATTGTCTCACAAATTGTTATTCTTATTCACTTCCTCTAAAATTATAGCATTATAAACATGACAACATTTGAAATATTTACAGGTTTTATATTTGGCTTCTCCCTGTTCAATTAGGGATCTTCATGTGTTCAGTTCAGAAATGTTGCTCCTACTTCATCAAAGCTAGCAACTTATTTATAAAGCGGAGCAGATGAAATGCCAACCAAGTTATTATTCAATTTAGATATTTCTACAGCTCATCAGTCGCTTAGGTTTATCTATGTACCTCCAATTTTTGCCCTTGATACCAGTATTTCCTCTCTTGCTCAAGACGCCTCGATTTTTGCTTTTTGTGCTTCTTATTTAGGTTTTTTCATTGCTTCTCTGTTGTAATTCCTGACTACAATTTAGTGATCTTTTTCATGGTTTTACTGATCGTTTGTGGATTAAAACCGATCGTTTGTAGGTATTTAATGTCAAATTATTTGTATTATTCTTATAACAGGAATGTCCATTTATTAATAACTGCCGAAAATTTGTGTGAAAATCTTTGGGATTTCTTTACTTCCATATCTTTGTAAATTGATGGAGAAATTATTTTAAGAAACGACTTAAAGGTTGATATACTTACTTAATTAACGGAGAAATATTCCTTAATTATGATGACTGTAATATCTTAGCTTTCATCGCACTACCAACAATAGCCTACAATATATCCTTTTATGGAAAATAACTATAATATGGTAGCTTTCTTTGTGCTCAAGTATCAGGTGTCTAAATTAAGAAACACGGATGGTTCGTTGGCATCTTATGCCAATGTTAGAAAAGATCCAAAAGAATTTCGTAATGACCAGAGCTACGAGAGGTGTGTATAAACAATACAAGGATACTAGGTTTGCTTTGGCAGCTTGATTATAGTCACATCTGGTAGGTGAGAAGAAAAATCGAGAGAGCAATGGAGATCAATGACCAAGGTTTGTCTACCCCAATGTATTCCCTTTTGATTTGAAATTGAATCTGTATTTGGTTGGTCTTACATTGATTTTGTGATACAATACACCAATATTCAAACTATATTGACATTTTGCAGTGATATTTTACATGCCATTCATCAAAATCAATCCTGACAACACAACTCAAAAGTGGACAAATCGGTGACCATGATGTGAGTAGTGTTTTACTCTTACGGATACTTTGGATTTGACTTTTATGATCAGATGTGATCAGATTTTTATCTACATTTAAAGTTTTTAATTTGCACCCCATGAATTATTAGTAATAATTGGATTGGATTTATTTGGATGAATAATGCGTATGATTAACCAAGTCATGGATTTTGGTACGTTAATTGGAAAATATTTTTGGTGTAGCTCCGTTTGCAATGTTATACCCAAATTTGTTTGCTTTATAAGGACAAATGATTGAAATTTTTCTTGGACATGTATTTTTGTTGGAGTCCGTAAATTTTGACAGATGTTATTTGAGTGATTATAAGGAGTGAAGATTAATATTTTGTGTTCCATTCTCTTTATTTGAGATGTTAGTATCTTTTCTAACTGTTTTTTTAATCGTTTAGTTTGAAGGTTGCTTTTTGTTCTCTTCTTAAATATATATTTTTTTACCTTACGTATGTTAATGCTTCTTTTGGCAACTGTTTTTTTCTTGGGTTGTTGACTCCATTCGGCTAACTTTTTTTTTCCGCATATATCAACTGCAGATTGCAGGGAACTCAGATGCATGCTAGGCTGGGAAAGGATCATGTGAAGTTGATCTATCAAAAAACTGGGGAAGGGCATGTGTATTTTATTCGGAGGTTTAATGTTGCCAAACCAACAACTGGATACATAATAGTCTCCTCTAAGTATGTGATATGGCTAAATACTTGGTTTAATTGTTAGTGACTCCAATCTTGAATCTCTTATTTAAATTTTTTCGCGCGTTATAATTACTTGGTTTCCCATTGTTCGATTACGTACGAAAATACGTGGTTTATTGACTGACGATTCATCGGCCTAGCGAGACCATAGTTAATCTCTCTCGAGTTCAAATGAAGTATTTAGCACTTTTCATCCGGTGAGATTTCAAAACCTCAACATATTTATTTGGAATATGAACATTTATTTTTGCTAATTTTTTAGGTTATTCTACTCACAGTAATATGTGTTAGGTATTAGTGCGCACATTTTTCCTACCCTACATGATAGATATTATTATAGTTGAGATCCCCAACTGGGACGAGTTTAGATATGCCATGAAAGGTTATGAGAATGTATTTTTAATGTAAACGATTCGTGTTAGGTATTAGTGCGCACATTTTTCCCACTCTTATATGATAGCTATATTCTCGCGCTAAGTTGTCTAGATATTATTATAGTTGAGAGCCAAATTGGGACGAGTTTAGATATGCCATGAAAGGTTATGAGAATGGATTTTTAATGTAAATGAAACGGCTAGGGTGCCTGTTTTAAGAGGTTCAGAGAATTGTCAATAACGATATCTATGTTTTTATAGTATAGCAGTGCTATGACTTCTGCGAAAAATTTACAATATAATATCGCTCTGTCTCAATTAACCCGCATTCTTATTTTCGTGTCTTCAGCTTGATTATTTTATATTTCTAATTATATGCATATGGAATCACTTAAACGTCACGAATACAGAGCCTTTACGCATGGGAACTTGGCATTCCTCTAGGGAGCCACAAAAAAAAGTTTAAGCTCAAAGACTGGCCCCTAATTATGTATGTCATTTTCATTTTGTGTTCATGGTATTTCTAATTATGTGTAGGTGACTCTTTTGCTTGAAATCACATGTACTGGACGAGTTGAGCACCCACAAAAGGCCTTATAAATGTTATGTTGTCGCTCTTGGTCTGAACTACCATCTTCTTTTCATCTTTGCAAGGTCTTTTACTTTCTCTAAACCACAGATCTGTGGCGCAATGGTAGTGCATCTAACTCCATATGTGTGTTCGATTCACGTCAGGTCCAATTGTCGGTATTTAATCGTGTATGGGATTAATGATGTCCCTTTACTTGCGCTATACCTACATCCACGAACATAAAAATAACTACGAGTCCATAGCAAGGTACAAAGTTGTACCAATGCGTTCATGTTGCGAAATATTCTCTTCCCTATCGTTATTAACATATGTCCAAATTCAAAGTTCTATAGATCTATTGTTTCGTCTTTGATATTCATGACTTAGCCGAATGGGGCATGATTCATCTTTGATATTCATGACTTAGCTGAATGGGGCATGATGGAGCGGGCGTAGTAGGTTCAGCTGCATGTTTGCTTTATATCTTTTAACTAGGCTTGGCCAGGTAAAATAAATTTTTCCAACTTAGTTGAAGCCTTGATTTATTGTTAGTATCAACTCCATAGTTTGAAGTATTTAATGTCTTGGACCTCTTGAAATATTATTAGGTCCATAAAAATATCAGGAGGACCAAAATTTGAAGTCAACCACCACCATTGGAATATCACAAAGAGTTGAATTTCTTTGAAAGATTTTAGATTTGGATGCATTAGATTTCCTAACTGTAACATGAAGTTTACCGTCTTCTTTAATCTCAGCTCATGTCTCGATAAGTCATGCCAATGTGTACCTATTCTTTTGCCCGAGTGTAAGATTCTTGTAATAGCTTAATATAATAGATGTTGTGCATATGTTGTTACTGCCGTAAGTTCGTTTGGATAATATAAATTTTGAGCAATTGATAAATTCGTTTGGATAATATAAATTTTGAGCAATTGATAAATTTTGAGCCACTGGAAGGTCATTGATGTCTTTTAAGTGGATGGCGTAAAAGCATTAGACAATTGATGCCTTATGATATGTCTTTTAAGTTTTTAAGTGGATGGCGGAAAAGCATTAGACAATTGATTCCTTATGCTATTAATTTGGAAGTTAGGAAAATGTGACATCTAGGGAAAGAATGGGCGATACATTGATTGTTTAGTGAACTTGAAGGGGTTCAAATTAGCGTTATCAACTTAATCTCACTCTCAACCTGCCATGTAAGATTAACTTTTGGCTTAGAAACCGCGGATAATTCATAGTTAGGGTTTATATATAATAATCACTAATATAGTAAAATATATGTGCTTTTGCCTTAAGAAAAAACTGTTAAAGAGAAAAATGAAAACTAATGAAGAGTAGCTTTAAAGGTGTGCGATAATGTTACGTGAACACAAGTTTTTGAGAGTTCATAAGTATATATCAGTACGATTAATAAAAAGTATTACATCCAGATGTACTGTTTGGTAATGACATGCGTGAAGTGAGTGTGTCACCTAATTTATGTACACTCATCCTTTTAGACCAAGATGCCAAAACGCTTACTTTCACCATTGCAATTCCTTAATTTCACCACCGCCATGTCGGGTAACTAAAAAAACAAAATAATCGCGACCATTGAATATGTTCAGTAACTCAAAGTAACTAAAAAATTAATCTCCAAATCATTGAAGAACTCCTTTTACTTATTATTGATAATAGTTTAAGACTCATATTTACAGAGAAGAACTTAAAAACGTTGTGTACATGAATAGTAATTAGTCAATCTTTTTTCATCAGATGATTATTACTATTAAGAACATACCAAAAAACAACCATGCCGGCATAATTAGCGTCGGTTGGTTGAGAAAATGATTTGTTTTAAAATATTATTGATAAATTGCACCAACTCAAATGATATAAGTCTGTGACTTTTTTTGAAGAATATAGTCGAGTTGTCGAGCAATTATTGCAACTTTGTTATTTTGGGTAAGAAATTTGATCAATATCTAACATTATCCTTCCTTACGATGCCAAATGATTTTCTTTGGGACCTTACTGGACTTGATCTTCCCTGTTTTGGTGCCTAGGGTAGTTACTCCTTTTTGTGTACAACAATTCTGCGTATAATTACACCGAGAAATTTTTATGTGCACAATTTTTGACCTTTTACTTTTGGTTTGTTTTCCGCAATCGAAATGTTACATAAAACACATCTATGTACATGAATACCATCACTTTTACCCGCATTAATATTTATTATTTATTTACTTACTTAAATTCGTCACTAAACCTTACGGTTGTTACCGTTCCTTGACATACTCGGCTCTCGACCGGTTGTCAGCCGACACAAATATAATTACACTTTCTTACTACTCAAAATATAAATATAGCAAGGGCAAGAAATGATCGATCCCACAGAGAGGTCTAGGTTGTCAAATTGTTTCGGTTCCCTATAAATAACACCGGTAGTTTTGTGATTTTTATATAATAAACTAAATAAAACAAATAAAGAAAATAAGCAAACAAATCAAATCAAGGATAAGAAATATTGGTTAAGGATTTCGTTTTCATTCACTAACATGCTTTTCACAATAACTAGAATTGATATTTAATCTCAACTTCTATCAAAGACCCTAGAATACCTTGATCGCAAGTATATCCCGCAAATCTCCTCATGTCATCAACAAACACATTAAAAGATGCGAATATGAATTCTACCTAAAGGAACAACCTAACGTGTAAAAAAGCACTAATCAAGTTTAATTCCCTAGATGCATTAAGTTCTATGAAATCAGGCCAATCAAAGCAATTGAACGTGGAAAGCGCACTAATTCAATTTAACAAAGGTTACGATTCACATATGATCATAAGAATATATCACTACAAATTATAATCATATTATGCTACTTGTATCCAAGGAATATCACTTTTGCGTATAATAAACCTAAACTAGCAATAGATGTGATTAGAAGTTCTACCAATTTGCAACTTGACAAAACAATCAATCAATCATAAAACAATATTTTCAGAGAATTGCAAACGATAAATATGAGACAAAACTAATATATTGAATCAAAGAATCATGCTTTGTGAAATCCAACTATTCCATAACCAATAATAAACTTAGGTACTCATATTCATGGAGTTCATCACAAGAAGAAAGAGAAGAAACTTCATGGTTGTAAACCCTAGAATAAAGTAAAGATAATAATAAAACGTCCATCCAAAAATTGTAGAAGTCTTCCCTTTTGTAGTCTTTTTCTCCTTCCAAAACTAGGTTTTGTCTTCAAAGTCCATTAGTTGGAAATTCACCCGGCCCACCATGGAGAGAAACCCGTGTAGAAATTATGTCCCAAAACGCTCGCCGGAAAACTGGGATTGTGGCCCCAATTTGGCCGGAAAAGTCGCCTAAAACTAGCTCGGTGGCCAGTCAAAGTCAAACCGCCACCCCGGTCAACGGGTCGGATCGTCGGGTCGGGTGGGTCGGATCGGTCGGGTCGGGTGAGTCGAGTGCAGGTCGAACTAGTTAGATCTCTCTGGTGATTGGGATTAGTTGCCAAGCATGAGCCAATTGCGGTTTGGCTGAGTTATCTTTGCCTGATGATTGTGCTTGAGCTCCATCCGACCATGATGGCTATTCATCTTATACTCGGCTGCAATCTAAGCTCAAATTCCTCCATTCATCACTTGTTGTCTTGCAAAGACACATGATTCAAGCACAGAATAAATACCATTCCTCCAATTCGATTCAAGCTCATACAAACCAACTTTTGCACCCGCAGCCTTCTCCTTAGCCGGCTCATTACTCAACTCTAGTTGACATCGGCTTCAGGACCAATGCCAATTCCGATTACACTCTTTATCCCATAGTCACCATTGTCGCGCCATTTCTCTCAGCAACATCTTGAGCACCTCACCGCCATTGTTGCACATGCTCATCTCTCGCCTGCTTGAACCATTCCACTACTGCACTTCCCATAACACACACAGCACCACATTCTCACAACCACAACCCATTAGTGCAACCTGCAGACAGTGAAACCATTTCCATTTCAACGAAATTCCATCTCAAAGAAAACCAAATCACCAACTTGAGCAACCATTCTCCTCATACCCTTCTGTCAATTTCTCATTCTTCCTATATGACCCGAGATTCATGGTCACTAATGGCAAGCACGGAACATCCAATCGTTGGCAACAAAACTCGAGAATTGATGATGGCTATGCAAGAACACCAATCAACTCCTTCCCTGTTATTCTTCCATGGCCTCACTCCAGCTGCGACAACAGCTCTGCACCATTATCTGTAGCTTCACAGCACCACCAACAGTTGTTGCCATGCCATTCATCACCATTTAGTTCTCCTTACCTCCTCCAGCAGCTCCAGGTGAAACTCAAATGCAAAGGCCATTGAAGCAGCACCAACTCATTCATAGTGGCACAACATTTCCATCTCAGGCCACTGCTCCAGTGCACTCACCTCCACTGCATCCACAGTAACACAACCATTGCCCCTTCTCGGCCTGCCAGTGACAACAACCTCAGTTCTACTTCTGCAATTCCAGCTACAGCATCAGTCCACCTGGAAAAGCCCTGCAAAATGTCTATCTACAGCTCCAGTTCCAGCTGCTGTCATCCCTGGAAGCAACCTTGTAAACTCCTCAGATCAAAACAACATCACCTGAGCTATCTCAGGCCATTCACTCCACATTCTCTTCTTTCCTTCTCTGGGCTTGACAGTAACACTCAGCTTTGCCAATCTCCCTGCAGAATTCCCATCCACAGCTCAATAGCATCATTCTAACATCCATCTCAGTCCATCACTTCTCCATCTCTGGAATCCATGAAAACCCATTCTTTCACTGCCAATCAAATAAACCCATCTTCACGACCTTCAACAGCAGCATCTATGAACATTGCCTCTAGATCTCAAACTAAATATCACCACAAGCAATTCAAACCCTTTTTCTAATTGAATCGAACTCTTGATGTACCCAACAAAACCCATATCGAATCACTTAAAATCTTTCTCGAATTGTTGAGCTCCAATCTTCCATCCATCCCTCAACGAATCATCATCTCCGTGTAATTCATCTTCTCGATTCGATGGCAAACATCACTTACCAAACCATATCAATTTGAGTCTCTTAATTTAAGAACCCAACGATCTCTCCATCTCTCAATTTCTGTTCTCTTCATTCTTTGTGCCTAATGTTTGAGAAAATGAAGAACGAGAGAACTAACTCTCGATTTTAGGTTTAGATAAGGGTCGGTTATTCGTTGTGTCTGTCACAGTGATAAGGGGCTAACCTGATGGCAGCCCCTTAACCATTACTCGGACTCGGATAGTGTTCACCACGGAAACGACAAAATTGCCCTTATTGCTTATGAGTTCTTGTTTTGCCCATAACTTCTTCATACGAACTCGGAATGACTCCATTCTTTCGCCATCGTCTTCATCTTCTCGTCCTCTACACAATGAAAAGTAGAAATCTTGCATTTGAACGAGTTCCAATTGGTCTTTTTGCTCCAAATGACTCCATTGCACCTAATAAACTCAAAAGCACACATAAGATACATAATTTACAAGAAAACTCGCAAAGAAAGCATAAACTCTACATAGAAAATACGGTGTATTCTACACCTATCACTCTCTCATGTATCTTCGAGTGCGGTAAGTTTGTATCAAGACATACTCAACTCTTTCAAACACATGAAGGGACATTGCGTACTTATAAATTATGCGTCTAGCCTGTCCTTTCACCTAGACAGAAAAATGATAAATGGCAAGTCTATTAATCACGACAGTTGTAACCTTTGTGCCGACACTGACCATAGGAAATCATTGACATGATGCATCCTTTTAAATGTTACAATGATACTTTCCCTAGAATATGGAAGATTAGCATAGAAGTAGGTATATATTGCAGCAAAATATAAAAAATATCATTTTCGATTTATTAGGTATCTTTCGGCATTGGTTGAGGTGAAATATCTGACGGTTTGTGCAGCAAGTTTAAAACAACAACATTGTTTGTTTTCGTAACTGGTAATTTTCACAACAGATTGACTGACGCAGCGCGATAAAAACAGTTCCAGTTAGGCGATTTGGGCTTTCTTAAAGCTGGTTTGAGGGGAATATATTCGAATAATTCTCATTGGGTATTGTGATTAATTCTTTTCTATTTTTTGATCCATTAATATGTTTTGATGTTCAAATGACGTGTCTTATTGCTTATGCATGTGTGGCTGGACAAGTCTGCAGTTGAATATGAGAGGAAATAACACGCACGAAATTTCGAGCATGGGCAGGGAACGAAAATAAATCATAAGAATTATGCATTTTTTATTTTTCCATGATAGCTCCACCCCTAATTCAAATCTTCGTGTAGTCAGTTTGTAGTTAAACTTATCAGAAGTGTTTAATTAGCATTTTCTTAATAAGCGTGCATATTTTTCTTTTTATATGATTTATGTTGATTATAAAATGAGTTTATGGATTGAAAGTTGATAAAATTTGTTTACAGTAAAACTTATGTCTGACTTAGAGCTCTGGATCACTAATATCGTCTACCAAGAAGCATCAGATTCTCAAAAGGGATTGTAGGACCCTGTGCTAATTATGAACATGATGGCTTTAAAATGATATGTTTTTTTAGACTTACCATCTGCAATTACAATGATATAGTTTTTTTTTTGTAGTTAAGTTCTCAACACAATGTAATACTAATACATATGCAAACACGTACAATTTTTTGCAATCACATTTTTTAAGTTGGGATTATTTGACCACAAAGCAGGTCTGCATGTGAAGCAGGGCAAAGAATTCAAAGAATTAAAGGGTTTAGGAAGCTGAAGTACTTGGACTTGGGGGATGTCGTTAGCTGTGCAATTAGTTGGGGGCGACCTCATAAGTGCTTTTTGTTGGCTATCAATAAAGAGATTTTGGACAGTGTTAATAATGTTAGTGTGTTAGTAGGATGGAGAGCATTGAAGATCATTAATGAGAGAAACATTGATTTTAAAGGTTTATAGATTGTATGTATCATTTCACCAGCAGGAAGGGCATTGTAATGGTTATAAGGTTCGCTAAAGATGCTAGGTTTGAGTAAAGACTGTAGAATGTTCAAGTTTAATACTTAGTCCATGGAAGAAAAATCCATATATTTCTTACTACATGTTATTGAAAAAATGTTACAAAACTAACACATATTTTGCGATAGTTATACTCTCCAACTAAAAGTACATAACGATGACAAAAGTAGTGTATTCACAACACTGGGACAATATGTTTAGATCCAACCCACTTTTGAGTAATATTCCTTCTCTAAATCGCTTCATCAACACAGTCCAGAAGGTTTCTAATCTGTAATGTCAGAAAATGACACTGTTAAACTAATCAGTAAAATTAAATTAAATACTAAGCAGGGTATGTAATGCGAAGTAAAATAATTGATAACGATCGGATAAATTATTGAAAATTCATAACGCTCAAATAAATTATTGGCAAGATTGGGCCTGTAATTTGGATGTTTTGTATGGTGCATATCATGGGGTTTGCAGCCATAACTTAGTATATCTACTACATGGCCATTAACTAAAATATGTCTATGGTTAACTAAATGTCAAGCTCCAGGATTGTTCGAAGCCACACCCAGTCGAAAGAGTATGCAATCCAAACGCATTTCAAGTAATTGTAGTAAAACTGACAAGCTGACTCTTTCGCTTTTCAATAATGAATCAATTCATTGGTTTATCTTAATATCGTTCAGTAAAGCTAATACATGAATTTGGGTTTATCATACAAAATTTCATACCTAAAGGGTATCAGAGTTTCATATCCCTTTAAAAAATCAAAATAATGAAAGACTATTCAGAAAAAATCTAAGGCATTGACCACGGGTGCGGGGCGAAGCCCCGCCACACTAAATTGGATGATTCCATCAGTCCCGGTGCGTAGCACGGGTTACATACTAGTTTAAATAATTTTTTCTAAACCAATAAGAAAAAGGGAATCAATTTAATCATTATCTAAAAATAACAAATCTTTGAAATATGACCCCACCATTGGAGATAGTTCATGAGCAAAGCATTACTATTTTTGCCACAAACAAATCACCCCATAAATAAGGATCTAATTAAAAATTCCACGTAGGATTTTTATCACCCACTGTTGGAGATGCTCTTAGGTTACTATTCAGCATGGATATGTTGTACCCACAGAGCCATGGAAAATAATTTGACTAATAAAAACCGGTCTCTAATTTAGTTGATAAATTTCCCATTTAATTTCCATGTGCCATCGTATGTCATCTCGCCGCATGATTTTGTTTTCTGTAATTGTTTGGATAGGTGCTTGCGGAATTTGACGCATTCTATTTTTATTTCATCCACCATTATTGAGATGTACCAAGATGGAGTAGTAGGTGAGGTGATGAACCGAAATAGCTTTTTTGAATCCGCCTCAAACAGAGCTTTTTGCCATTTGCTTTCTGTTGTCGTTCTGGATGCTAATAGTAGATCCCAAGTTTCCGTTATTAAGGCAGTCGTAATTCCCAGAAATTGCGCCAATATCATCACAATTCGTGCTTCTAAGGCCCTGTAGATGAACCCTACACTTGTAAATCCTAGGCGACCCTGGCCGCCCCATCAGTATTGATCTTTATCCAGTTCATGTTTGGGTTGGACCAACCCACGGAGATTGTTGATATCCCTTTGATGTGTCAAGAGTGGTTAGGTAGGGAGAGTCACCTGGTAGCACGGGAGGTACTGTTTCTAAAGCTCTGAATTACTCCTATTGTTTTAGGGCCCAAGCTAAAATTTCACCTGATGTTGTTTGCTTTTGTCAGTAAATTAGCTCATTCGCCGACCATATATAAGGTCCACAATAGAAAACATATTGAGGATATGTAAGGTATTAGTGCTGATTGTTGTAAGATTTGGGAAATGGTTGTTTAAGAAGTTATAGCAATTGTGGGGGTATAATAGGAGTTTGGTGTGGTTCAAAGCTGAGTGAGTAAAGTATTCCAGATATAGAAGGTATTTGGAAATGAAGTTGCATGTGGTTCGCAGTTTCTAGGTTAGCCTTGCATTTTGGACAAATGCTGGAATTGGTCAGATGGATGTGATGTAAGATAGAGAAGGTTGGTAGTCCTTCGTTGATTGCTTTCCACAAGAAAAGCTGAACTTTCGGTGGACATTGTAGTGTCCACAAGAATTGGGAAACTGGCAGGGGGATTTAAGAGGGTTGACCAACTCGATGTGTTAGACATTTGTATCCCAAAAATGTAGTGTACTTTCCAGATATTGAATGCGGCCAGATAATTTTGTCTTAGGGTTTATGTAAGGGCAGCTGGATCTTTATGATTTTTTGGGTTGCAAGAGGGGGGAGAATTTGTTTTTCCTTGTATCCAGTTATGTGAGATCGGATCGATGATATCTGCAACCGGTCGAATGGGGTAAAATTGTGTTGGGTCCACATTTAGGTAGTGAGGGATCCAATTAGCTTCGATGTGTTGTTAGACCATTTCCAATATAATGGAATATCAAATGTTGCATGGTGGAGACTAGGGATTCCAATTGCCTCCATCGAGCGCTGGAATAAGATGGAGTTGTATCAATGCCTTGTACAATTAGTTGTTAATTGAGATATTTGTCGTTGCATAGTCTTCCATAAATGGAATCAGGTTGATCATGCAAATTCCGTATTCTTTTCATGAGAAGAGATTTGTTATGTTCACTAATTTTCCTTATGCCTAGCCCTTTTTGTTATTTTATCTCAGCCAATAGGATGAAGCTTTTTAACTGACGAGTCATGTCCCCAGAAAAACGCGGGGGTATAACAACCACACCTAATATTTCGTTCGAAAATCTATATGGACTAGACTCCAATATAATTCCGAGAGCACCAACTTACAAGCGAGACTCAATCAAGAAATATATCAAAGACCTTTATCTCTTTGGACGGTACCAAAGACCAACGCCCAAGTGTCAATCAAGTTTTATCCAACAAAAAAGGTCGGATTTATAAACTGTGATTAAACTACGCACAATCTGTGATATTTCAATTATATAAACAAGTATAATGCGGAAAAGAAATAACACAGACACCACAAATTTTGTTAACGAGGAAACCGAAAATGCAGAAAAACCCCGGGACCTAGTCTAGATTTGAACACCATACCGTATTACGCCGCTACAGACTCTATCCTACTACAAGTTAACTTCGTACTGGAATGTAGTTAAGCCCTAAACCAAGTCTTACACCGATTAAGGTACAGTTGTGTTCCTTACGGCTCTTGAATCCCAGCAGGACTCTGCGCACTTGATTCCCTTAGTTGATCTCACCCACAACTAAGAGTTGCTACGACCCAGAGTCGAAAACTTATAAACAAATATGTCTACCACAGATAAGTCTATTATGGTTGTTGTTTCCGTCTTTAGATAAATCAAGGTAAACAAGAAACTCAACTAATACCCCGGACTTATACTTCCAAAGAGCAGCCTAGAAATATCAGTCACCTCACAATAACCCAACTGATTAACAAAAAAAAAGTTATTGAGGAATCACAAGAGTCTGAGACGAACAACTGTTGTGATTACTTTTTATATCTTACCAATCAGAAATAAATCTCGAGTAAATCTTAGAGAAGATAAAACTCATTACGGTAGAACAAGTAAGATCAGAATACGCAACTATAGAGAAAATAGTTGGATCTGGCTTAACGAATCCCAAATGAAGTCTTCAAGTCGTTAACCTAATAATGGTTTTGGAAAACCTAGGTTAAAGGGGAATCGACTCTAGTTTGCAAGTAGGACACACGGAAGTGTAGGGATTAGGTTTCTCAGATGAGTTCTCCCTTATATAGTCTTTCAAATCAAGATTGCTCACAATCAAAGCTAAGATAGCTTAGTAACAAAGCAATTGATATTCACCATTAGATGAACTCCTGATTTAAGATTCAAGCCAAGTATGCTTAGAAATTAAGCAATCAATCTCCACCGTTAGATGGTATTAGCTTGATACACACAAATGAAATATACCTATATTTAGATATGGATGAACCGTACCCAAACGTGTATGCCTTATTGGCTCAATAATAGTTAACCGAAGTTATACATATTAACACATATAACTTAGCCATATTCATCTAATACTTCTAGATCAAATATGATGATCAATCAATCATGATAGATAATCAAATGAATCTAAATGTGTTTCAAGAGAGTTGTTCATCATTTCATAAAAATATATATATGAACCATTTGAAACAAAATCGTTTTGGTTTGTAATTGTACAAAGTACTTATTCAAGAACCAATTCATGAATCTAATGCCACGGTTTGTAAAATTAGTTCTCATACCTTATTACATTAAAGTTCCAGAGACTTTAGTTCACAAACTGAGTTCGCAAACGAACCTGAGTTCACGAGTATGAAAATCCATACTTGCCAATTTTAAAACCTGGCCACCATGTTCGCAAATTGAGTACGCGAACAAGAGTTCCGGACTTTGGCTTTGTCCAGCCGTTCGCAAACAGCATACGCGAACAGCAGTTCCGGACTTGGACTTGTCTAACCCGTTTGCAAACAGGGTACGCGAACAACAGCTCCATACCATTTCACAGGTAAACCAGTTTGCAAACATAGTTCGTAAACAATAGTTCCGGACCTGAATTAGACTTACACAGTTAGCATACAAAGTACACAACCTGTATTATATCCAGACATGGTAATCGTTCTAAAGCTCTCATTTAATTATTGAAACATCCTTGGAAGACAACAATGGTAATCTTACACATACCACTAACTTAAAATAATTTTCAAGTGATTAATCGATCAATACGAAACTTCCCAAGTTGACATCAAATGATTGTCTCACACAAATCATATAAGATGTTCAAGGTAATATTCACATGATCATCTTTGGCTTAATATTTAGTTTCCAACAAATAAATTGTCTCCAACTAAACTCGTCAAGAATACGATGAACTTAGCTAAAGGTAAAAGTTTCCAACACATATTTCGAGAAATAGATAAGCGAGATAAACTCGACTTGAAATATCAAATGTGTATTATGTAAAAGTCTATATAACTAAGTTTCATTTGTGTGTAACAAGCCAACTAAGTGTACACGTTTTATCCTAGTCTGAGACATAGCTAGTGTACTTATAGCTATGTCTCGGACTATAAGTCTTGACTTATAGTCTTGATTTCTTGTATCTTTATAAACTCCTTGATGAATACACTAAGTTTCGACTATGTAAAATCATCGAAACAATGTTGATATGTTCTCTTTAGTCATGAAGTATCTCTATGAGAATTTCCACTAGTTTTCGTACCTTTTCCAATTTATATTGACAAAAAGGGGGATAATTATTGTGTAGTTCACACTACAAATACATATGGTTTACGAATCATTATGTAAGGGGGAGTGGTTTCCATTGTGAGATGAAGTATTAACTAAGGGGGAGTGATACATATCACCATAATATTATTGTCAAAGTTGTGATACATTTTAACTTTGATGCTATATAATAATAATATGACAATGTATAACAATACAAAAACATCTTGTTTTTATATAATGTTATGGCTACGGATCTTCAACAACTATGATGCTGAGTTGAACACGTTCAGAATCACTAGAATACTTGAAAGTGACGAAGATTTCGAGTAATGTTGAAGAACCAAGGAAATCAAGCATTTGGATGAGAAGCTACAAAGTTATTTATTTTGTAATCCATATGTATTGATAGTTTTGTCACTAAAATTGACAAAGGGGGAGATTGTTAGAGCACTGCTCGGTCGAACTCGCAAGCGTTGCTATCTCAAGCTTGTTTGTCAAGTTTAGTTGTCAAAACTATATAAATCTTGAATTCTAGTCTACTTATAACTATGTCTCGGATTAATTGAGAATGTGTAGTTGAGCTTTAGAATTCACGACGTTCATCGATTGAAGACGAAGAACTACTAAGTGGAGCTTGTGGAGCTTCATCAACAAAAGGTATGTGAAGACTTGAACTCATCTATCACTCGGAAGTTTATTTGTATTTTATCTCTTATTGAGACAAAAGTCGTATAGCTATATAGACTTTAAATTATACACATTTGATATTTCGAGCTGAGTTTAAGTCGCTTACATATTTATCGAAATATGTGTTGGTAAGCTTTCGCTTTAACCAAGTTCATCTTTTATTCTTGACGAAAGTCAAAATATGATCATGTGAAAATCGCATGATAACATCTTATATGATTTGTGTGAAACAATCATTTGATGTAGACTCGGAATGTTTCGTATTAATCGTTTGATCACTTGAAAATTACTTTGAAGCTAATAGATTGTGTGAGACAGCTATTCTCGTCTTCTAAGAATGTTTCAATGATTAAAATGAGAGTTTAGAATAATTAACCATTGATTTGAAATAGCATAGTATGCGTACTTGTATGCTAACTGTTGCAAGTGTATTCCAAGTCCGGGAATTTAGTATGCATACTCGTATACGTACTGATTCAACAGTTCAAGTCTGGGAACTATAGTATGCATACCCGTATGCGTACCAATTTCAACTGAGTTCGGTCATGAACGACAGTATGCGTACGGGTTTGCATACTGGCGAACAAGTCCAAGTCCGGAACTTAAGTATTGCGTACCCGTTTGCATACTTGAGTGGGTTAAGTTCTAAAATCGGTAAAGTATGTTTACATACTCATGAACAAATATATTTATATAATAAGGAATGGAATCTTTGCAAACCGTGGCTATAATGTTCATGAACTAATTCGAGTGAATCAAAACAGATTTTGCTTCAATTGTGTCTTGTATACTTCTATGAGAATATAAACAACTGAACAACTCTATAACTAGTTTCATTTGAGTCATTTGAACTAGTTGTGATTAAGATGAACAAGGTTGATATGAAGTGTTCATATGGCTAACTTCGGTTGCTATTGTTGGACCAACTAAGTGTACACGTTTAGGTACGGTTACCCATATCTTAATGAAGGTACATTTCATTTGTGTGTAACAAGCCAATACCATCTAACGTTTGAAAGATATTGGCTTGAATCTAATCAAGTTTTCATCTAAGGGTGAATATTGAATGCTTTGTTACCAAGGTAACATTGATTGCAAACCCTGATTTGAAGACTATATAAGGGAGAACTCTAGCAACTGGGAAACCTAATCCCCACACCTCCTGTGTAATACTAGTTGCGATTAGATTCGATTCTCCTTTAACCTAGGTTTTTCCTAAAACCATTATAGGTTAACGACTTAAAGACTTCATTGGGATTCTGAAGCCAGACCCAACTATTTTCTCTGTAGTTGCGTGTTCTGATCTTACTTTGTTCTATCGTATTGAGTATTATATTCTCTAAGATTTTCTCGAGATTTAATCTCCGATAGGTAAGATAAAAAGTAATCACAAAGCTCTTCGTCTCATTCTTTGTGATTCCACAATATCTTGTTCCGCTACCATATGGTTAAGTTATTGTGAGGTGATTGATATTACTAGGCTGTTCTTCGGGAATATAAGTCTGGTGTATCAATTGGTTCATGTTCACCTAGATTTATCAAAAGATGGAACAAAAACTCGTAGGTATTTCTATGGGAGACAGATTTATCTATTCAATAGACTTTTCTGTGTGAGACAGATTTGTTTATCAAGTGTTCGACTTTGGGTCGTAGCAACTCTTAGTTGTGGGTGAGATCAGCTAAGGGAATCAAGTGCGTGGAGTCCTGTTGGGATTCAGAGGCGTAAGGAACGCGATTGTACCTCGATCAGTGTGAGATTGGTTAGGGCTCAACTACATTCCAATCTGAAGTTAAGTTGTAGTAGGCTAGAGTCTGTAGCGGCTTAATAGAGTGTGGTGTTCAAATCTGGACTAGGTCCCGGGGTTTTTCTGCATTTGCGGTTTCCTCGTTAACAAATTTTTTGGTGTCTGTGTTATTTCTTTTCCGTATTATATTTTCTATATAATTGAAATAACACAGGTTATGCGTAGTTCAATCAATTAGATAATCCAACCTTTGGTTGTTGATATAAATTGATTGACACTTGAACATTGGTCTTTGGTACCGTTCAAGTTGTTTCTCATAATAATCAGGCTCGCGGATTCTATCTGTTTGATTTGCTGATTACATTGAGAAACAGAGATATAACTCTTGGATGTATTTTCCGTGATTGAGTCTGACTGTCTAGTTGATTCTTTTGGAAATACATTGGCGTTATTCCATACAGATTTCCTAAACGAAAAATTGGGTGTGGTTGTTAGACCCCTTCTTTTTCAATTGGTATCAGAGAAGCCAAACACGTTTAAGACCTCATAAGTCTGTGTTTGTAGCAATCTAAATCTGTAGACAGAAGATTGTCTCATTCTTACGCATACAAAATGTCTTCCAAAGTTTTTGATTATGCCAAATGTCTTGGGATCACCTTAAAGGATAACTCCTTAGCTGATTCTTCTGAATCCCGAGGTAGAAATTTTTTGCCATCAGAGTCTGATAACATTCTATCTGATGTGACATTTGACACTATGTCAGAAGCTGGAATGGAACTCACCAGAACTTAAAAAAATCTGCTGAGATTATTGATTTTCAAGATTCTAAAATAAAGTCTCTTGAAGAAAAACATGCTCCGCTCATTGATGAACTTGAGAAGTCTCTTGATTGAGAACGGGAACTTTACAGTATCGTTGAGTCCTTCTCTACCAATATCGAAAACCTTGTTCAAGAAACTACTCTACAGCGTGAAAAGATTTGTGTTCTTGAAGAAATTCTTAAAGAAGATTCAGTTAGAGAAAACGTTTGATCGAGACTCATTCATCGGATCCAACAACACTCGTTTTGAAAAAGAGAAACTGGTTGCATCACTTCTTCTATCCCAGGAACAGTGAAAATCCTTGGAAAAGGAAAACTCTGTTTTAATGAGTAAACCTTCTTCTGTGCCAATCTATATTTCTCATATGGGATTTCAGTACATGAAGAAAATTACTTGAAAGAAATAGTTTTCTAAGAAATGTTTACATAACTTGCAATCTTCTAACAAGGCTACGAATCTAAAACAGGTTCCTTCCGATGTCTCTCTTCCATGAACCTGTTCCTTCTGCGGGAAAATAAATCATTATGATTCACATTGTTTACTAAAAAGAAACGGATTTCTGATCTTCAAAATTTACTTTTTTTTACCATCAATAGAGTGAACAATCTGACGATATCTACGATGGATTTCATTCCTGCAGAAAACCAGAATTCCCATGCACAAGATTTCCAAAGTCACCTCTCTAGAAATCGCTACAGGAATCGTGTCCCTCTTAATGGTGCTAATATTTGCGCTACAAATGTACACATTCCCAGTGCTAATGAGAATAAGTCTGGTAGACCTAAGTCTAGGAGATGGAATTTTCTCAATTATGACCCTATGGAACCTATCTCTAGAGGTCCTAGATTTAGTCCTCAGAAAAATCCTTCTGATGGATACTCAAAAAAGGTTTATGTATTTTTTCTCTGGAGTAAGAAATAACTGAAGGAAGGTAAGGAATACAAGGCTCAATCATTCAGATGGTATTTACAACTCATCTCTCAACATTCATGGTGGGATTACATATCACCTTGCTACCTAGCTCTAGGTAATCTCATCCTTGTATCTAACTTGAGAGTTAGAAGGATGATATTTGCGAGATGCTCAAGTTTACTGTAGATTATTATTTGTCTTGAGTTTGAAATAATTGTTTTCTTCTTTTGTGAATGTTGAGTCATATCTTGAGTCCTAGTAACTTTTGTATCTTTTTTTTTTTTTTTTTTCTATGATTTAAAGTAAACCTCTTATCATTGAGCTATGAAAATATGAGATATCTGAAAATACAGTGTATTTCCTTTTTATTGGATCCCTTCTGATCCATTAACCTTCCATAAATGGTCCACAAACGTCCGTGTTTTATGCTTGGGAGTTTATAGGGTTTCCATAACAAGGGTGTCCTTCTCTTGTTCGCAAACATATATATTTTATATTATTTTTATATCCCTAATAAATAAATAAATAAATAATGGAGAACTCTTCAGGACCTTAGGAAGTGGTGAATCTTGAGATGGAAGAAGACATTAAAGGATGTGATTCAGTTCAACTCTTGGAATGATCGAGACTCATTCATCAGATCTGAACAACACTCGTTTTGAAAAAGAGAAACTGGTTGCATCACTTCTTCTATCCCAGGAACAGTGAAAATCCTTGGAAAAGGAAAACTCTGTTTTAATGAGTAAACCTTCTTACATGCCAATCTATATTTCTCATATGGGATTTCAGTACATGAAGAAAATTACTTGAAAGAAATAGTTTTCTAAGAAATGTTTACATAACTTGCAATCTTCTAACAAGGCTACGAATCTAAAACAGGTTCCTTCCGATGTCTCTCTTCCATGAACCTGTTCCTTCTGCGGGAAAATAAATCATTATGATTCACATTGTTTACTAAAAAGAAACGGATTTCTGATCTTCAAAATTTACTTTTTTTTACCATCAATAGAGTGAACAATCTGACGATATCTACGATGGATTTCATTCCTGCAGAAAACCAGAATTCCCATGCACAAGATTTCCAAAGTCACCTCTCTAGAAATCGCTACAGGAATCGTGTCCCTCTTAATGGTGCTAATATTTGCGCTACAAATGTACACATTCCCAGTGCTAATGAGAATAAGTCTGGTAGACCTAAGTCTAGGAGATGGAATTTTCTCAATTATGACCCTATGGAACCTATCTCTAGAGGTCCTAGATTTAGTCCTCAGAAAAATCCTTCTGATGGATACTCAAAAAGGTGTATGTATTTTTTCTCTGGAGTAAGAAATAACTGAAGGAAGGTAAGGAATACAAGGCTCAATCATTCAGATGGTATTTACAACTCATCTCTCAACATTCATGGTGGGATTACATCTCACCTTGCTACCTAGCTCTAGGTAATCTCATCCTTGTATCTAACTTGAGAGTTACAAGGATGATATTTGCGAGATGCTCAAGTTTACTGTAGATTATTATTTGTCTTGAGTTTGAAATAATTGTTTTCTTCTTTTGTGAATGTTGAGTCATATCTTGAGTCCTAGTAACTTTTGTATCTTTTTTTTTTTTTTTTTTTTGCTCTGATTTAAAGTAAACCTCTTATCATTGAGCTATGAAAATATGAGATATCTGAAAATACAGTGTATTTCCTTTTTATTGGATCCCTTCTGATCCATTAACCTTCCATAAATGGTCCACAAACGTCCGTGTTTTATGCTTGGGAGTTTATAGGGTTTCCATAACAAGGGTGTCCTTCTCTTGTTCGCAAACATATATATTTTATATTATTTTTATATCCCTAATAAATAAATAAATAAATAATGGAGAACTCTTCAGGACCTTAGGAAGTGGTGAATCTTGAGATGGAAGAAGACATTAAAGGATGTGATTCAGTTCAAGAACTTGCCTTGAAAAAGATGACTGCAAGGAAATAGTACAACTCTTGGACTGATGAATCTATCAAGGATTTAATTCTTTTTCAAAATGACTCAAGGATCAAATTTGCAAATCTTCAACTGCAAATGAATCAGCTTATTGATGGTCAGACCAAAATCCTTGAAAATCAAAATATCTTGATCAGGAATCAGAAGAAACTCATCGTGGACTGCATCAAAGCTAAGCAGCTTGCCCGCATTGTTGATCGAAAAGTTAATGTTCTAATCCATGAACATGGAGTCTCTACGGTCAAAAGAATCAAGGATATCATTGATACCTTTTATGATGGAGTCATTCAAAGGTATGAAGTTATCAAAGAAACTTGATTTTCATAATGTCTATGAAACTTCTTATAAGAATTTATTCTTGTGTTTTTAAGAAGGATAACTAGAGTTTGGAATAACATATATTGTGATTACACATAGATATTGCCAACGATTTTCATCTTGCAATGTTTTTAGATTTATTTATCTAAATTCTAAGTTATTTGGAAGATGATTTTGCAGTATTAATCTTTATTGGTTTTATACATTGCAAATAATTTTATGGGATATGTGTGTTTACGTCCGTGAACTATGATTATCCCATATATGTCAAAAGTTAAGTATATTATGTCATTATGCAAATATTGATGGAAAATAGAATGAACTTTTGATGGCAAAGATTAAGTCTATGGTATATCATTATACAAATATTGATGAAAAATAAAATGAATCTTTGAATAGTCTGCAGTTTTAATCTTTCCCTGGTCCACTTCTATGTGAAAGTACTGTACGGCTCCGTAAGTTTTCTTATGTTGAGCATTTCTGATTAAATTAATCATTTAGGTTCCTTTGTGGTTAATTTAATTGAGTTTTCTAGATACAAATTCATGTCTCATGTGATTTGTTTATGTCCAAAGAAATCCTTCTTTTCTTGTAAAAGTAAGGTCGTTGTAGGATTAGAATATCGCAACACCAATATCCTTGCGAAATCCATGAACGACATACTGCGAAAATATCGCAGATTGGTAATAAAAATGACGCAACGGATGACGACAGCCTGAACATGAGAAAGATGTGAAGACCTAGCGAGATTTAGGAGTGTTGCGAGATTTAACATTTGTACACTCGCGAGAATGTCGCAAGTCAGATCCGAAAATAAAGGACAGCTTAGCTGTCATCCACTATGTAATGTCCTATATAAAGAGCCGAACAGGCTTAAGAGAAGGGAGAGATCTTTTTAGATTAGAGAGAAAGTTTTGAGGAGAGAGAAAGTCTAGAATAGCAATTATATTCTTGATTTCATTTCCTTCTTGTAAAGTTTCTAACTTAATGTAGTTGCAGGATTTCCCACACTACACCCCTCACTCAAATCTGTTTAATCAATCCATTTGAAGATGAACAATGATGTGTTTTATTAATTGTTTTCTTGAAAGATTTACAAAGAAATGTAGAACAAAACTAAAGAAATTACAATCACTCTTTACTTTCTCTCTCCTAATGACTTGTTTCACAATTCAAAAAGACCTCCCCTACAACAGACTTACTCGACCCTTTATATAGGGTATTACATAGTGGATGGCGACTATCTTTGTCCCTTATTTTTTAGGAAACGTCTCGCGAATGCTCGCGAATATACAACTGTTTGCCTTCGCGACACTCTTAAATCTCGCCAAGTCTTTCACACTTTCTTCATGTTCTAACTATCGTCATTTATTACGTCGTTTATTTACCTCCATGCGACTCCTTCGCGATGCAGTTGTTTATTAATCTCGCGAAGTATTAGTGTTGCGATATTATGGTCCTACATCTTGCCTCTTCTCATGTCTTCTCTGCGAAGAAGAGAATGTCATGAGAACCAATGTTTTAAAGTGCCGCAATCTGCTTATCTTTATCTTGCGATTGTTCATTTTCACTCGTTTTGTTTATGTACGGAATTTATTACGGGTGTTTCTTCTTCCACTCTTTTCTTGACACGTCTCTTTAGGCCGATTATTCTTAACCATTCACGTCCCATCTCACATTAAATGCATTTGTTTTCTCGAGAACTCTCTTCTCTATATATAGTTTTCTACTTTTTCTCTTTTCTCTTTTATTTTCCCTCTGCAACTTTTCTTTACCTTTCTCCTTCCGCAATTTGCGCTTCTGCTACTGCTTCCTTTTCAATTCTTCACTTTTCCCTTCATCCCTATACTCTAATAATGGCTTCACTTGGTCGTACATACGCTCCTCATTTTATTGATGTTCAAAAGAAATTACAGGAAAAGGGTTTCACTTTATCTACCATTCCACATCAAGAATCCTCATCTATGCTTTACGCAAAATTGTTTTACGATCATCAATGTGATGATCGAAAAATTATAGTCTCGCTAGGTCAACTCCTCGCGAGGCTCCCCATTCCTTTATATAATCCCGAAATGCCATTATTTTATGAGATTCTTGCTCACGAGAAATTCTCGCGGGCTATTTATCAATTGAACGGCGATTGTATTCGCTGATGCTTGAATTCGCCTCTCGTGGTGCGGTAAAGGATCTTTATATCTGACAATGTTAGAGATCCTCAATTTGCGAATTTACCAATAATTGCCGAGAAGTATACTGTGGATAATTTCTTTGCAAATTGTTCGATCATAACTATGAGAAACGATAAATCTCGTCATGTTCGATTGAAGAAAAATGATAACGTTGATCTTGACAAACCGCTTATGCAAGACATTGGTGGCATTCGGGTAAAAATAATACCCTCGCTACTCCAAAGATGAAAAATGGTGGGTTGTACCTCTCTTTCGAGTGGACCTTATATCGCAGCTCACATGCACTCCCGGTAATCTCGCGAATTATCATCCTTGGGAGTTTAAGTGGCCTGAGAAGACAAAAGAGGTATATACATATCATTCGTTTTAAATTTGCTTCGCTATGTCTTCCATTTCTTTCCTTCATTAACTTTTTAGAGAATTTTTAGGTCACCAGAATGAGAAAGAAATACAAAGAGAATCCTCAGCCAAATATCCTGGCGATACTTCGATCACTCACGGATGAAGTAAGAAACATTTTCTTTTGTTATTTTAAACAATATTGTTGCCTCTGTTTCTTATCTTTATTCGTGTGTGAAGATTGGTGTTGAAGAAGTTGAAACTGCAAATATTAATGATGGAAAAGCCGAAGTTGCGAGGGCTAAAGGCAAGAATAAGGCCATTTCTCGCAAGGAAAAATCTTCTGGCCCATCCTCCAAAAGACGGAGACTCCAACCTCCTTCACATTCTAACTCCCAATCTAGCGAGAATTCGGAAGATGAAAATGAGATTGGCACCTCTTCTGCTAAGGAAATCATTCGAGATACTTACTGCTATGGCGCTTTTATCTAATGTCTTTACCGATTCTATGCAAGGTTTTGGCGATAGCAACTTGTCTTTACTTGCGAAACTATCGCTAAGATCTGTGATGCCCCATTGTTGGAGGATATCGAGTCTTTTCGTGGAGTTTCTCGAACAATAACACCCAGACCTTTTAAACGCTCTCAATGCTTTGGTATGTTCATACCTCTTTACCTCTTTGTGACTCCGCTCTTATCTTTAATTATTGCTCTATTTTCTTTTTACGATGTGCAGGGAGAGAGCTGCTTTTGTTCTTGCCTCGGACCTTGAGAGAAGACGCAACAACCTTGAAAAGAAGAACTTGCAATTGAACAAGAGGATTCGAGAACTAGAAGTTGGGGTTGCGTCATCTCGCGAGAAGGATGAACGGATTAAACAAGCTGGAGGCTGAGCTTACTTCTCAACAAAATAGAGTATCTACTCTTGAAAGCGCAAATCAGCTGACTTTATGGTATATCAATCTTTATTCCTCGGGTTTCTTTTATTTTATCATTTACTTTTCTTTGCCGACTTACTATTTTTTCGCAGACATATATAATCTCTCTGAAGAGTCCATTCTTCTTCATTCATTTCCAGAGCCCATGGATGATGATGTACTCCTTGCTCGCCTCAATGAATCTCTAAGTAGTTCTTCAAATGATGCTAACCTTCTTTCAATAAAGGATCTTCAATCCAAACACCATCTCTTAAAAATCGAGCATAGGGCTAGTTTAAGTTTAGCTAATCACTTCAAACGAATGTACCTTGATTCCAAGAAGAAATCCAAAGCCTTAAGAAAGAAAGTTAGTGATCTCATAGATGAAAAAGATCGCATTACTAACGAGGTGCACGGAGCATTAGCAAAATTTCAAAAATCTCTCCTTGATGTGCAAGTTGAGCGAGATGAGCTCCTTCGTCAGAATACCCTACTTAGCGAGCGAGAAGATCAAATTCGTTCACTTTTTGTCATAAATAATGATGATGAATTTGCCTGGGCTGCGAAGGTTTTAGATAACGCTAGAAATAACTTAGGTGTTGATGTTAGTCTTCGCACCGAGCAAACTACCTTAATCAAGGATATGATCTTTGAAAGAGAAGGTTGTTTGTCATACTTCTTTACTTTTCTGTTCTTATTCCTTTTGTATTATTAACATTAATTCATTTCCTCATGTTTTCAGAATTCAGACTAGAATTGGAGAGCTTGAAACTGAAAAAGAACAACTCGCGATGGATCTCTCTCTCATGAGAATAAATATTCTAAATCTGAAGCAGCAATTCCAAACTACAGTGGCGAATTTTAATAATGATGCTGTTCGTTTTCGCAATCAAGCTACGGAGATAGTTTGTAATGATCACAACATTCCTCTTCATTCATATCCTTTTCTTGTTGAAGAAGTTCCCGAGAACTTGCCCGTCTCAGATGTTTTCGATAGTGAAGCTAATGAAGAAGAAGAAGAATCGACGACGAGTGATGGAACCAAAGAATCAGATGAAGAAGAAGAACCAGCAAAGAAATAATTTCTCTTTCTTCTTTGATTTCTTGTAATATCTGTATACATGCATCTTCGACTATTGAATGTAAATTTCAACTTTTGCTTCCTTTGTTCAGATATATTAATCAAACAACCCTTCTTTGTAATTATAACTTCACACTTGCCTCCATCCATAAGATATAATCAACTTCGCGAGTTAAATATAATCATTCTCGCGAGTTAAATATAATCATTCTTGCCTCTGTCCATAAGACGCGAGTTAAATATAATCATTCTCGCGAGATATAAATATATATATATCTTTTTTTTTTTTTTTTTTTTTTTTTTTTGAAATTAAACATTATCACTGCGACAAGATCGCTAGATATCTTCATGGATTTAGAAATCTATTGATCTTGCCTTATCATTATTTGTGTGGTCTTATTATGCCTTCCTAAGTAAAGGTCTTATTTTGCCACCCCTCATTGCGACAAGATCGCAGGTCGTCTTTACACTTTCATATAATGACCCATTGACCTTGTCTTATCATTTCTTTAGTATTTTTGCCTCTGCAGGACATTATATATTTGCGACAGTATGGCAGGTTTAAATGTTCTTGCGACCATAAAATCCCGGCACATTGTCGTCTTTGCGACGAAATCGCAGGACGTTCTTACATTTTCATGTAAAAACCCATTGATCTCGTCTTACCCTCGCGTTAGTATTATTGCCTCTGCAGGATCATTGCACAAATATGATAAGTCTAAATTCTCTTGCGAAAATAAATCCTCATGACATTTGCGTCTTTTGACACTTATCAGCTCCCTAATGGAGGGTGCCGCCCTTATCTTCTCTGGTTGCCCCTTCAAGGAGGCGTACATCGGCCATACAAGACTAGCTCCTCCCATCCGGTCTTAACAACAACCAGTTGTTTTCGCAGCCTCTTATCCCTTATACCTATATGGTTTATGGTTACGAGACTGCACCCTAAGTGGAGTTTTCTTGGGTAGAGTGCGGCATGTGCCAAGACTTGTCAAGAGTGGTAAGGAAGTTCCATGCTCCCCGCACTCTTGACTCAACCGTGTACCTCGGCGCCTTGGTCATACACCGACTCCTTGGGAAAGACCCTCGGGCGTCCAACCAGGGTATAACCTTATATATATAGTTGGAAATCCAAGGTATCTTCCCAGGATAGGCTTTCATGGGCCCCAAATCTCCATGACCCGGTTTCGGGAGCGGTGTAACCTTCCACCCGAGCCATGTTAAGAGATACCCCCTTATATGACGTACTTTAGGTCTTACATTTGCCTCTTGCGAAATATCATTCGCGAACTAGGGTGTACGCCATAAAGGTTTGTCCCATTCACTCACTCATTCATTTTATCAATTTATTCAATCATTTGTCTGCGAAGTTATCGCACAATCTCGATTCCATTATTCAATAGATTTGTATACATTCTTCATGGCGAGATTCTCGCGTAATTTTTCCGCAACCATCATCTTCGCTTCTTATCCTTATCATGCTTTCATCACTAAATTGTTATCTTTTCTCACAATTATTCATTTTTTACACCTTTTATTCTTACTTCCTTCTGCCTCCGCATCAGTCCACCATTTCAATGTCTCCTTTGCATCATGATACTCAGTTGCTTTTGTGCATTCACTTCGCAAAGATCTCTTCTTCTTTTGTTTCTATGGCATCTACCATTAGTCTTTCTTTTCTTTGTTCATCTGTACATTCTTCCTCCAACCTTTCTTTTTCTTTGTTCTCTCTTCGCAGCTTTCTACATCCACCTCATAACACTTTTGCCCCTCTATCCAATCTCCTTTTATAATTCCGACACCGCTAGGATGTGGAAATTTTATGCACTGATGGTATGTCGATGCTATCCCCAAAATTTGATGAAGCCATGGTCTTCCAATCAATGCATTGTAGGGAGATTCCACATCAACTACACAAAACAAAATATCAGTCGATAACCCTTGCAAGGGTATCCTCATGTGCACTTCTCCTTTGGGCTTGTTCGCGGTACCGTTGAAACCATATATTTTGTATGTTGAAGGGATCAAGTCTTCATCTCTTCCTCCCATAGTTTTGTAAGTATGGTAGAAAAGAATGTTGACTGAACTGCTAGTATCAATCAATATTCTATTGATTGCCCAACAATTTTCCGCTTCATCATCTTCGCCATCAATGGGTTTTGGATTAATTTCCAGCTTCACAACCAAAGGGGCTATCATGTATTTCTCTTCCTTTGGGTACTTCTTCAGTAGAAAGAAATAATCTGCGAGTTGCCACTCCTTTAGCTGCGATGTCTTCGCAACATTCATCACTTCTTTATCATCACATCCCTCGCGAAAACTCTACTAAGTACATTGTCATGAAAATCTTCAATAGTGCGGTATGAGTGTACGATAGAGTTGCAAAACAAATTTTAGCCTTTGTCCCAACTTCTATAACAAATGTTTCCTTTCCCTTTGCTTGGTGGGGGTGGCAAATGTTGAACTTTCTCTTCTTCTTTTAAAAAGTGATTTAGCTTTCCTTGATCAATCATTCTTAGGATAATTCTCTTGATGTTTCTACGAGTCATTTGTTAGGTGCCCATGAAAGCGGTGGTAAGAACACAACTCGTGACTTCTATCTCCGGTGGTGGTTCACTTCCCATGTTCCATGGTGCGGGTATGTTTTCCATCAAAAGAATTGCTTCCCATATTTTTTTCCACACTCGCGTTCAATGGCGGCATTTTAATTTCCTCCCACACTACTCTACGTGACTTCGCTGTCCTCTATGATAATTCGCCTCACGGCCTCCGTAGGTCTCTTGCGAATTATACCTTTGACCTCCATAGGTTTCTTGTGGTTGATCAAGCCTTTGAATTTTATTATTTCCGCCACGGTTGTAGAAATTTCTTTCTCTTTCAAACTCTTCCTGATCGCGACTTCCCATAGCCACTAACTTTGGTTCTATATCAAAAGCTGCTTTTCTTTCTGTTGACCTTGTGATGTGCTCGCCACCGTGTGTACAAGTTGAGGTAATAAACTTCCATTCGCGATGCTAGAATTTGTGTTCGCCACCGGATAAGATTCCATCTCGTTCTGTCTTTCTTCTAAAGCGATATATTCTTCTGGAGTTCTCGCAATTCGGTCATTGTAATCGTATTCTTGACTCTAAAACCCGAACATACAATAGATTGGTTGCGAACATAGCATTTATGAATGACAAGGTATGAGGTATCTTTCATCTACCCTTCCGGCCATCTCGCTGCACATCGTCTTCCCATCGACGAGTTAGATGTCTCAAACTCTCGCCAACTCTTTGTTTTAGCCCAAATACATCTTCAATACCCGGTCGCGAAGAGTTGTTACTTATATACGCCCCAAGAATATAGCACCGTAAATGATTGAATGATGTGATCGTATTCCTTGGTAAACCCTCAAACCATTTCAATGCTTCTCTGTTAAACTTGACGCAAAATATTTGCATAATATAGCGTCATGGTTTTCCCATTGTAACATACATCTCACATAAGCCTTGATGTGTTGTACTTGCACAAGTTGATCCATCAAAAATGCTAGTTAGCGCTGGTAAGTTGCATTTTGGGGTATTCCTCCTAACTGCACTTCTAATGTAAAAGGATTTTTCGCAGCCTCCGCGATAGCTTCATCTAACTTGTCTTCTCCCCCTTCTCTTCTCTTGTTCAATATACCTCTCATCTCTGCCAATTCTCGCGGAAATTTGTTCATTTGCCTCGAGAATTTGAATTTATTGGTCGCTTTAACTCTGCTTCCCTCCTTCTCCGTTCGTGTCTACTTTTTGTATTCTTTCATATTCTTCGTTAATATCTCCATTGTTGCGATTCCGCTCGCGTCTCCTCTCTCGATTATCATGATTATTTTGCTTAGAATCGCTTCTTCCAATTCTCGATTTTCCATTTTTGCTCTCAATCTTTCTCTCTCGCGAGCTAGACGTGCTTGTTCGGTGTAATGCCTTTCAATATCATCTTCAATTTCCTTTTGTTTCCTTTGTGTTTCTCTCCCATGTAGTGTTTCTCTTCTTTCTTCTTGATTTTCTTCATTAATTGGGTTATTCTGTCCTCGAGGCTGTCTATCTTCTTGATTTCCATCATCGTGATTGTTCACCAAAATATAACGATTTTCCATTAATTCTCTCTCTTCGCGAGCTCCTTCGCCATGATTTAACTCTCTTTCCAAATTTTCTTCATTAATGTTTTCTGCAGGTAATGTTCTTCTCCCATTTTCTCTACTCGATACTGATCTCGATCTGTTACTACTTCTTGAACTTCTATTTTGCAGCCTCCTATTTTCCATCCTCAATTCGTGGTTTTGCCTTGTTAGATTCGCGCGTTCTTCTTTCTTCTAACCGCCTTTCTTCGTGTATTGTCTGTCTCGGCGCTTCTAATGCCGCAATTTCTTCATTTCCACGAATTGTTTCTCCCATCTCTTCTCGATTTCTCTCTTCCACGTCTATTATTCATCAACTGTTGTATTTCTTCTCTTTCTTCCGTAGAATCTGATCTCCATGTATGCACGCTCACTCTATCATAATCGATTACTCTGTTTAGTGCTGGTTGAATTGGTGGTTGAGTTGATGGTTGAATTGGTGGTTGAGTTGATAGTTGAATTGGTGGTCGAGTTGATGGTTGAATTGGTGGTTGAATTGGTGGTTGAATCGGATCTTCTTCTCCATCTCTTGCATTTATCCTTGATGGTTCACCTACTTCATTTCTTCTTTCTCCCACTAATCTTCTACTTCTCCTTACGATCGTTGGTTGTTCTGATGCGTTCTTTCTCCTAGCCATTTCTCAATTTTAGTAAAAAATTATTCAAGATTTCTTTCTTGTTATCTCTAATTCTTCCAATTCACAAGGTTGATCTTCTTCAATCCCTGTTTCTAGCGCATATGTAGTTGCAGGATTTCCCACACTACACCCCTCACTCAAATCTGTTTAATCAATCCATTTGAAGATGAACAATGATGTGTTTTATTAATTGTTTTCTTGAAAGATTTACAAAGAAATGTAGAACAAAACTAAAGAAATTACAATCACTCTTTACTTTCTCTCTCCTAATGACTTGTTTCACAATTCAAAAAGACCTCCCCTACAACAGACTTACTCGACCCTTTATATAGGGTATTACATAGTGGATGACAATGACTATATTGTCCCTTATTTTCGAAACGTCTCGCGAATGCTCGCGAATATACAACTGTTTGCCTTCGCGACACTCTTAAATCTCGCCAAGTCTTTCACACTTTCTTCATGTTCTAACTATCGTCATTTATTACGTCGTTTATTTACCTCCATGCGACTCCTTCGCGATGCAGTTGTTTATTAATCTCGCGAAGTATTAATGTTGCGATATTCTGGTCCTACACTTAATTAATAAAAAGATTTATTGTTGATCTTAAAGATGTGTTGAATATTATGAATTCTTGTGAGGGATGTATCGTAGGATTTCCTGCAACTACATAATGGCGCTAGAAACAGGGACTGATTGAAGATTGATATTGTGATTTGAAGAAATTTGGAGTAATAGGTAAAGAATTTTACATAATTTTCAACAACTTATTAAAAATGAAAAATGGCTAGAAGAAGAAATAAATCAAAACAACCAAAAATTGTAAGAAGAAGTAAGAGACTTGCTGGCAGAGGGAGAGATAAAATTGAGGAGTCTCCAAGGATGGATGTGAGAAATGATGGAGAAAATCAAATTCAACAACCAATTCAACGCACACCAACACAAAATGGAACTATAGATTATGACAGAGTAAGTGTGCATACTTGGCGATCAGATTCTGTAGATGAAGTGGAAAGAGAGCAGCAGTTAAGAAGCAATGGGCGAGAGGAGAGAGACCAGGAAATGGTTGGAGGAGTAATTCATAGAAATGAAGAAATCGAAGCGTTAGAGGCATTGAGGCAAAGAATACACGAGGAGAGGAGATTAGAAGCAGAAGAACGTGCAAATTTGACAAGACAAAATCATGAATTGAGGATGGAAAACATGAGATTACAGAATAGAAGGTCAAGAAGCACTACAAGGTCAAGTTCAAGGTCAACTAGGGGAGTAATAAGGCGAAATTCGCCTGTAGCAAATGTTAATGGAGATACTCGAGGGGAAATAAAAAATCAGGATGGAGAATATCGCGAAAGAAGAGAAATGATTGAAGATCGTTATATCCCACATGGCGAAATTCTACAGAATGGACAAAATGATAGAAATCAGGGGAATGGACAACCTCAAGAGAAAAATAATCAAGATGGTGAAGAAAATCAGGAAGAAGGAAGGAGAATGTTACAAGGAAGAGATATTCAAAGGAATTAGCGAACAATTGAAGAAGAAATAGAGAGACGTTGTGCTGAACAAGCACGTCTAGCATGCGAAAGAGAGAGGCTGAGAGCAGAAATGGAGGAAAAAGAGCTCTTAGAGGCAGTTCGCCAGAACAATCATGATAATCGAGAAAGAAAGTGTTTACAAAATCGCAATAATGGTAATATCAATGAAGAATATGATAGAATACAAAGGAGAACTGAAAGGCGACAAGGAGAGTTGAGAAGGAATGAAGAAAATCGCAGAGAAGAAAATGAGAGGCGTAATCATGTGCGAATTCATGAAAGAAATGAAAGAGAAGATCGCAGGGAAAGACAAAAAGAAAATAATGAACAAGAAAATCAAAGCAGAGAGGAACGCAGAAGAAGGAAAACAACGTTAAAAAGACCAATGGATCCAAACTCTGGTGTAAATGAACAAATTTTAAGAGAGCTAGCGGGATGAGAGGATGCTAAATAACAGAAAAGAAGGAGGCAGGAGACAATTGGACGAAGCTATAGAAGAAGCTGCGAAGACTCCATTTACACGAGAAGTACAATTAGGAGGAATACCACCAAAGTGCAATCTACCAGCGCTAACTAGCATTTTCGACGGAACAACTTGTGCCGTTCAACACATCAAAGCTTATGTGAGATGTATGTTACAATGGGAAAATCATGATGATGTGTTGTGCAAATATTTTGCATCAAGTTTAACAGGAGAAGCTTTAAAGTGTGATGCGTGTCGTAGGTGCAATCAAATTAGTTCAAAATTTCCACTCAATTAAAAATAATATAATGGAAGTCAAGTTCGTTCCCACGAGGAGCAAGAGATTCTAGTTGTAAAAATTTGTCACGAAAGGGGGGTGTAAAAAGTAAAAGAAAATAAACAAAACAATTAAAAGGTAAAGTTGAAAGCAATAAGAGAGAGAAAGATCAAGGAATCCTTCTTCGTTACGAAACAATGAATCAAGTTATGTTCTATTCTACTTGTTATTAGTCACAAATTATCACCAACCGTAGGTAAAGCAGCTAGCTCAGTGCTAAACCCCTAAATCCCTTGTATCACCGGACACGGAAGTTCTCGCCTACCGGATTCTAATCACCAAGCCACCTAGAATTAGCTCAACCTAGATGTAACTGGGCTCATGCATTAGGTTTTGTGAATTTCTTAGGTTGATATTAGTAGTTAGACTCTTAGCTCAAGGTCTACTTGCTAACGTTGTTTCTACACACAATTGCTCCACGGAATCCCTCCGCAAGGTCTCGTGTTTGCTACTTATGTAAAGAGTCAAAGAACGATTACTTATCCCCTAACTTTCACTAGCTTTAGATCGAATTAACAAATCAATTTAGTTGGCCACCCAAACAATCTATCAATCAATCATGAATGTCTTTAAGATCACTCCTATTAGTAAAAACAAGCGATAATTATGTGAAAAACTTCAAGATAGAATTTGAAAACAAAAACTCAAATCATGTTAAGAACTAGGAATTCATCCTCAATCAAAAAGAAATTTAGCTACTCATGTTTTTGAAATTCACACAAATAATAATAATTAAAAGAAGAAGTTTCAAATTCACACAAGTAATTAAAAAGAAAAATCTTAGAAAAGCAAGCAAAAACACAAGTGATGTGTGTGTAGAGAGGTGTGTAGAAGTTGTAGAAAACTTCTCTATTTATAGGCTTCAATATTCTCCAATTCTTCTAAGGATTAGAATCCTTTTCCTTTTGCAATTCAATTTCCAAATCCAAGCTTTTCTCAACTCTTCACCTTCTCTTCCCAAATTTGAGTCCAATTCTCCATCCAATTCCTAGCCCAAGTCTTCATACCCATGAGAGAGGTCCATAGAAAATTCTGGAATTTTGCTCGCCGGAAAACTGGGATTATGGCCGGAATTTGGCCGGAAAACATCGCCGCCGGCCACCTGAAAATTTCTCCGTCGAGAGAATATTCGACGGAATATTCCGTCCGGTCCTCCTAGGATCATAATATCGCAATGCATAGGGCTCGCGGGATCAATAAACAGCGGTCAGCGAGGGAGTCGCAGGAAGCTAAAATAAACGACGCGATGGGAAATAACGATACACAAAATAGGTGAAAGACATGAAACACAGGCGAGGGATAAGAAGTGTCGCGAGATTGAATAGTTGTACACTGGCGACACTTCGCGAGACATTCCCGAAAATAAAGGATAGCTTAGCTGTCATCCACTATGTATTACCCTATATAAAGGGTCGAGTGAGTCTGTAAAGAGGGAGATCTTTTTAGAATTGTTAGGCAAGTCATTAGGAGAGAGAAAGTTTAAGAGTCTTTTAATTTCTAAGTGTAATTCTATTTTCCTGTGTAAACACTTCATGAATTCAATCAATAAATGTTCTTGATCTTTCATCTTCTAATGGATTAATTAGGCAAAATCGAGTAAGGGGTGTAGTGTGGGAAATCCTGCTACTACATATGCGCTAGAAACAGGGACTGTGCAGAGATTGACGTAGAAATTGGAAGGAATTTGAATTAACAGAAAAAAGATTTGGAGAAGATCCTCAAGAATTCATTGAAAAAGAAAAAATGGCTAGAAGAAGAAATGTACAAGGGCAATCAACGGTTGTAAGAAGAAGTGGGAGACTTGCTGGAGAAAGGAGGAATGAAACGGGAGAATCATCAAGGATGAATAGGAGAAATGATGGAGAAGATCAAAATCAGCCACCAAACTCCCCGAGTAGCAAACGCGGTTGAGGATTATGATAGAGTAAGTGTACATACTTGGAGATCGATTACGAAGACGAGAGAGAAGAGGAGCAGCGGCGGTTGGTGAACAATGGACAAGGAGGAGGAGAGCAAGAAATGAATGGAGAAATGAATCCGGTAACGAAGAAATCGCAACATTAGAAAGATTGAGACAAACAATACATGAGGAGAGACGGCTAGAGGCGGAGGAACGAGCAAACTTGACAAGACAGAATCATGAATTGAGGATGGAAAATATGAGGTTGCAAAATAGGAGATCTAGAAGTAGCGTGAGATCAAGTTCAAGATCGAATAGAGAAGAAAGAAGGAGAGTTTTACCAACGAAAAGCACCGATGGAGAAACACAAAATCCGAATATAGAGCATGGCGAGAGAAGAAAGAAATAGAAGATCGTTATATTCCTCGGCCCGAAAATCTTCAAAATGAGCGGAATAGGGAAAATCAAGGAAACATGCAACTCCAAGAATTGAATGACCCAGTGCTTGAAGGGAGAATAATCTTGCACGGAGAGAAGAAGCGAGAAGAAATCGAGAGATCGAGGATGACATTGAGAGACACTACATTGAACAAGCGCGGCTAGCTCGCGAGAGAAAAGGCTAAGAGAAGAAATGGAAAATCAAGAGATGGAGGAGGCAATCCGCGAGAATAACCATGATAACCGCGAAAGAAGAAGGGAACAAAATCGTGCCAATAGAAATATTAATGAAGAATATGAGAGGGCGCGAGGTGAGAGGCGAGAGACAACCAAGAAGAGAAACAACCGATATAATGGTGTGCGAATTGTGAAAGAAACGAAGAAGAGCGTCGCGAGGAAAGAAGAGGAGAAAATAACGAGCGGGAAGGTCAAAATAGACACGAGCGAAGAAGGAGAGAAGCGAGCTAAAAAGACCCGATGGTAGAATCAAATTAAGAGGCAAATGAACAAATCTTAAGAGAAGCTGGCTTGAGATGAGAGGATTCTTGAATAATAGAAGGGAAGGAGGAAGGAGGAGACAGGTTGGATGAAGCCATCGCGAGAAGCTGCGAAGAATCCCTTCACGTTAGAAATGCGAGATGGGAGGAATACCTCCTAAATGCAATTTGCCTACATTAGCCAGCATTTTTGACGGAACAACTTTGTGCGTCAAACACATTAAAGCTTATATGAGATGTATGTTGCGGTGGGAGAGTCATGATGCTATATTGTGTAAGTACTTCGCGTCAAGCTTAACGGGAGAAGCGTTAAAGTGGTTTGAAGGTTTGCCCGAGAACACGATCGCGTCGTTTAACCATCTGCAAGCTACATTTTTGGGAGCCTACATAAGCAACAACTTCACGCGACCGGGGAATGAAGATGTATTCGGGTTGAAACAAAGAGTTGGAGAAAGCTTAAGACAGGTTGACAATAAGATGGAGAACCATGTGTAGCGAGATGGCGGACGGGTTGAGGAGAGATATCTCATCCTCTCATTTGTGAATGCTCTCTTTGCGACTAACTTGTTATACATTCAAATTTTTAGAGTAAAAAATACAATCACGATGGCGAAGCTGCGAGAATTACGGGGAAGAATATATCGCCTTAGAAGAAAGACGAGAATGAAATGAATTCTTATCCGATCGCGAACACAAACTCGAATGCTGCGAACGCAAGCTTGTTACCTCGATTCATCAATACGGTGGCGAGCACTTCGCAAGGACATCGAGCAAGGAGAACTGATGAGGGACAGCGAGAAGATAGTAGCCATGGGAAGCCATGATCAAGAAGAGTTTGAACGTGAAAGGAATTACTACAACCGTAACAAACAATAATAAGATTCGGAGGCTAGATCATGTGCAAGAAACTTATGGTGGACGAAGGCAAAATAATCGTGGAGGCGAGAGAAGTCATAGAAACAGTATGGGAACAAATTAAGATGCCTCCACCGAATGCTAGCGTTGAAAAGATGCGGGAAGCTATACTTGTGATGGAAAATGTACCGGCACCTTGGAATGTTGGAATGGAACCACCGCCGGGCGATAGAAGTCATGAGTTTTGTTCTTACCATCGCTTCCATGGGCATCAAACAAACGATTGTAGAAACATAAAGAGAATTATTCTCGGGATGATTGATCGGGAAAGCGAATCACTTTCTAAAAGGAGAAGAAAAAGGCCGGACATTACCACCACCACCACCCAATGCACGAACGAGTGTCGGCGAAAGGAAAGGAAACATTTGTGATAGAAATCGGAGCAAAGCCAAAAATTTGAATTGCAACTCTATCGTCCACTCTTATCGCACAATCGAAGATTTTCATGACAACGTGCTCAGTAGAGTCTTTGCGAGAGATGTTGATGATAAAGAAATAATGAGCCTGGCGAGAACAACGCAGTTAGAAAAGTGGCAGCTGAAGACTATTTCCTTCTCTGCGGATGAAGTGCCAAAAGGAAGAGAAACACATGATAGCCCGTTGGTTGTGAAACTAGAGATTAACCCGAAACCGAGTTGATGGAGAAGATGATGAGGCGAGAAGCTTGTGGGCGATCAACCGAATCTTAATCGACACCCGGAAGTTCGGTGAATATTCTCTTCTACCATAATTACAAGACGATGGGAGGAAAAGATGAAGATTTGATCCCCTCTACATACAAAATATATGGCTTTAATGGCACTGCAAACAAACCAAAGGGAGAGGTTCACATGAGAATACCTCTACAAGGATTATCAAGTGGTATTTTATTATGTGTGGTTGACGTGGAATCTCCATACAATGCGCTGATTGGGAGGCCATGGCTTCATGAAATCTTGGGAGTCGCGTCAACATATCATCAATGTATTAAATTCCCACATCCAAATGGCATTGGTATTATACAGGGAGATTGGAAGGAGTCGCAACAATGTCATGAAGTAGATGTAGAAAGCTGCGAAGAAAGGAATGCCAAAAGAAAAGGTTGGAAACAACATGTGAGAGATGAGAAGAGAAAGGAAAAATTGATGGTGGATGCCATAGAAGTAAGGACTGAACATACCTCGCGAGGTGAATGCCTAGAGACAGGCGAATATTATGGTAACAAAGAAGCAAAGGATATGAGGAGCAAAAGGCATAAGAAGTGAATAATCAACAAAAACAGGAGAAAAAGTAGCAATTGAAGTAATGATGTGCGAGAATCTCGCAGCCAAGAGTATATGGGAATTCAATTAAGAAAGAAAAATGAAAATACGAGAATTGTGCGAATACTTCGCAAACAAAATCGACAAATAATGAAACTTGAATGATTGAATGATTTAACAAATATGAATAAGTAAAAGAATGGGACGAACCTTTATGGCGTACACCTAGTTCGCGAATAACATTTCGTAAGAGGCAAATGTAAGACCTAAAGTGCGTCATAATGGGGGTATCTCTCGACATGACTCGGGGGAAGGTTACACCGCTCCTAAGCTGAGTCATGGAAATTTGGGGCCCATGAAAGCCTATCCGGAAGAGGTACCTTGGATTCCCAACTATATATGTAGGTTATACCACAGGTTGGGCGGCCGAGGGTCTCTTCTTAGGAGTCGATGTATGCTCAAGGCGCCCAGGGTACAGTTGAGCGAGTGCCGGGATGGATGAACCTACCTGGCCATTCTTGGCAAGTCTTGGCATGCGTTGCACTCGCTTGAAGAAAACTCCACTTAGGGTGCGGTCTCGTAACCATAAACCATATAGGTATAAGGGATAAGAGGCTGCGAAAACAACTTGGTTGTTGTTAAGACCGGATGGGAGGAGCTAGTCTTGTATGGCCGATGTTTCGCCTCCTTGAAGGGGCAACCGGGGAGATGATAAGGGCGACGCTCTCCAATAGGGGGGGTGTCAAAACAGACGCAAATGTCATGAGGCTTTGTTTTCGCAAGGAGACTTAGACTTGTCATATTTGTGCAATGATCCTGCAGAGGCAATAATACTAACGCGAGGGTAAGGCGAGATCAATGGGTCTTTACACGAAAGTGTACGGACGTCTGCGATTTCGTCGCACGACAATGTCATGGGACTTTATGTTCGCAAGGATATCTAGGCCTGTCATATTGTCGCAACCAAAACATCTGCGAGAGGCAAAAATACTTGGAAAATGATAAGACAAGATCAATGGGTCTTTACATGCAAGTGTAAGGACGTCCTGCGATTTTGTCGCCATAAAAGGTGGCGGGGGAAGACCTCTAATTAGGGAGGTCTAACTCGGAAGACCACACAAAATTGATAAGGCAAGGTCAATGAGCCATTGCATGAAAATGTAAAGGCGGTCTGCGACCTTGTCGCCTCAAGAAGAGATAAAATAAAGACTACCGAAATGATAAGACGAGAAAAGTAGGTTTCTCCACTCATGGAGATGCCTGCGACCTCGTCGCAATACAAAATTCGACATCAGTAAAGAAGACAATACAAAGATGATGATGACTGAGTAAAATCATTCTCAATTCATAAAATTATTCCTGATGAGATAGCATTCTCAATTCATAAAGATATCTGCGACCTCGTCGCAGCCATACATTTCAGCAACATTAAAATTATTATCCAACAAAATACATGAGGATAACCAACTTCTTTCTTCAGAAGATAAATATCAGAGGCAAGTATGGGAATGGAAAAGATGGAATATTGTTATTCATCTTCTGACGAAAGAGTTATACATTAATAATGTTAGCCAATTATATTACAAGGAAGAACTACCAAAAAAGGGGAGTGAAGATTGAATTCATGAAAAAGAGTTCACTATAACAAAGATACACAATGTACGAGATATTACACGCAAACAAAAGAAAACAAAAAGAATTATATCTTTGGTAATTCTTCTTCTTCATCTGATTCTTGATTTTATTATTCTCATCGCGAAATTTTCTTCTTCGCCGGCTTCACTATCGAAACATCGAGAGACGGGTAGATTCTCGGGAACCTTTTCAAGAAGCCGAGGATATGTATGCAAAGGGATGTTCGGTGTTTACAAACATACTCCATGGCTCCATTGCGAAAACGAAGCGGCATCATTATTAAAGTTCTCCACTTGTCGTTTCAAATTGTTTCTTCAACTTGGAATACTTATTATTACGGAGGAGAGACTCTTCGCAAGTTGTTGTTTTTGATTCAAGTTCTTCAATTCTCGTTGGAAAATTCCCGTGAGTTGTTCTTTCTCGATTCAAGATCCCTAATTCTAACTTTGAAGTCTCTTCTCGGTTAAAATAAGTAACAATAAGTTAATAATTTACAAGCAATACTACAAAAGTAAGAAGTAGTAAGGTGTAATAAATAACCTTCTCTATCAGATATCATATCTTTAATCAAGGAAGTATGCTCGGCGTGAAGACTAACATCAACACCTAAGTTATTCTGGCATTATCTAAAACTTTCGCAGCCCAGGGCGAATTCATCGTCACTATTTATAACAAGGAGGGAACGAATTTGATCTTCTCGCTCACTAAGCAAGGAGTTCTGGCGAAGCAATTCATCCCGTTCAATTTGTAGTTCAAGGAGAGATTTTTGAAATGTTGCTAATGCCTGTGCACCATTGTTAGCAATGCGATCTTTATCATCTATAAGGTCGCTAATTTTCTTCCTCAAAATTTTGATTTCTTTATTGGACTCGAAAACATTCGTTTAAATTGGTTGGCGACACTTAAACCGGATCTATGTTCAATTTCTAAAAGACGATATTTGGTGCGAAGTTCATTTAATGAAAGGGAGTTAATTTTGTTTGATGAACTACTTAAAGAGTCGTTGAGGTGAGCGAGAAGAAGGTTATTATCCATAGGATCGGGAAATGTATGGAGAAGGATAGCCTCATCGGAGAGATTATATACATCTGCGAAAGTAATAAGTTAGGTAGCAATATGCGACCGATAAAATAAAAATAGTGAAAGGAGGAAAAATTTAATACCATAAAGTTCTTTGATTGGCGTTTTGAAGAGTGGACACCTTATCCTTTTGGGAGTTAAGTTCGGTGTTTAACTTTTGAATTCTCTCGTCTTTATCGCGAGATGACGCAACTTCGGTCTCTAACTCTTGAATCTTCTTGCTCAATTGCAAATTCTTCTTTTCAAGATTGTTGCGTCTTCTCTCAAGGTCTGAGGCAACTACAAAGGAAGATCTTCCAACCTATAAAAGAAGATAGAAAAATCATTAAAACATATATATATACTTAAACAATTTAAAAGTTAGCAGGGAAGTATGACTATACACATACCAGAGACCCAAGTGCATTCAAAAGGTCGGGAGACACAACTCTAGAGACTCCATTGAATGAATTATTGCCTTCCAGTAAAGCAGCATTACATACGTTCGCGAGAGCCCCGCAAAGAGAAGCTAGAGGAGCATCTCCCATTCCTTGGAAACAGTCTGAGAAGATACTAGATAACTGATCCATGGAAGAACTGGTCGATGGAATCTTCTTGGCGAGAGAAGGATTCGAGTCATGGTCATCCTCGCCAAGAAGATTCAGAGCTGGAGCTAAGGCGAGAAGAGGATTGAACCTTTCGCTTCTTAGTCAAGGGGGCAGAGGATTTACCCTTGCGAGTAACAGTTTTACCCTTACTTTTAATCTTCGCAGCAATAATTTCTTCAACTTCAACCTTCGCATACGCGTAAAGATAAGAAACAGAGGCAACAATACTGTTTTAAATAAGAAGAAAGGAAGTAATTCTTACTTCACTCATAAGCGATCGAAGCAATGACGAGTATCCTCAAGACGGATCCTTTTTGTAGCTTCTTTTCAACTTTGGCTATCCCGAAAGATTTCACAAACTCGGCAATTATAGAAAGAAAATTACAAAAGCTAAATTTAAAGTCGGAAACATACCTCTTTCTTCTTCTCAGGCCATTTGAATTCCCAAGGATGATATCCTGCGAGATTCGCGGGGAAGAATATGCGAGCCCGCGATATAAGGACCATTTAAAATCAAGGGTACAACCCACCATTTCTCATCTTTGGAATGGCGAGGAGAGTATTATTGCACGGATGCCAATCAATGTCTTGCATGAGTAATTTATCTTGATGGGACATTATCCTTTTTCTTCAGACGAATGCCCCAGCGAGATCTCGCATTCACCATAGTTATCACTGAGTAATTTTCAAAAAAGTTTTCCACAGTGTATTTCTCAACAGCTATTTCCAAGTCTGCGAATTTGGGATTTCTAACAGTAGGATGGTATAAAGATCCTTTGCCAGCACCACGATTCGCGAACTCAAGCATTAGGCGAATGCAATCGCCACTCAATTGATAAACAGCCCGAGAATTTTTCATGGGCCAAAATTTCATAAAATAAAGGCAACTCGAGGATTGTACAAAGGAATAGGAAGTCCGCGAGAGAAGGCGACCGAGCGAGACTATAATCTTTTGATCATCACATTGATGATCGGAGAAAAGATTCTGAAAAGAATGGATGAGGGTTCTTGATCGGGAATGGTTGTGAGTAAAACCCTTCTTGAGCAACCTGTGAACTTCTTCAAAAGATGTTTTGTATCCACGACTGATGGAAGCCATTTATCAGTATGGGAATGGATGGAAGATTGGAGATTAAAAACAGCGCTAGAAAGGATGAAGAAAAGCTTTGCAGTAGCAGGAGCGCAAATTGCGGAAGGAGAGAATCAAAGAAAAGTTGCAGAGACAAACTAAAAGATGTAAAGGAGGGGAAAAGAAAACTATATATAGGGGAAAAGAGCCTCGAGAAAAACGAGGTCATTTAATGCGAAGAGACATGAACGGTCAAGAAAAAGTGGTTGAAAGAGACGTGTCAAGAGAAGACATTAATAATCAAAATCCGTGTAAAAGTACAAAATTGAAGATTTTAAAGATAAGTAGTCGCGGCAACAATATTGTAAAAATCTCATGGTACTCTCGCAGGAGAAATATGAGGAGAGATAAGAGACGATACTTCATATATATCTCAAAGAAGCTTCGGAACTTCGCAAAAGAATAGAGGCAAGTACGTACTTTTCAAGTACAGTATTCTTCTGCTCATTCCTTCATCAACAAAAACCAAAGATCACTACAACAACAGATTTTTCCTTAAAGATCGCTCTTCAAGCAATATTCAAGGAAAAAGAGGCAAGATGTAGGATCATAATATCGCAATGCATAGGGCTCGCGGGATCAATACACGACGGTACCGCGAGGGAGTCGCGAGAAGCTAAAATAAACGACGCGATGGGAAATAACGATACACAAAATAGGTGAAAGACATGAAACCTGGCGAGGGATAAGAAGTGTCGCGAGATTGAATAGTTGTACACTTGACACTTCGCGAGACATTCCCGAAAATAAAGGATAGCTTAGTTTGTCATCCACTATGTATTACCCTATATAAAGGGTCGAGTGAGTCGTAAAGAGGAGATCTTTTTAGAATTGTTAGGCAAGTCATTAGGAGAGAGAAAGTTTAAGAGTCTTTTAATTTCTAAGTGTAATTCTATTTTCCTGTGTAAACACTTCATGAATTCAATCAATAAATGTTCTTGATCTTTCATCTTCTAATGGATTAATTAGGCAAAATCGAGTAAGGGGTGTAGTGTGGGAAATCCCTGCTACTACAATCCGACCATGTTGGCCCTCAATTGCAAACACTCGTAGCTTCAATTTCTCACTCATGCCACAGTTCTCTCCTGCAACCTTGCAGTGCTTCAATGCCACAAATCAGTGCAAGTCATGCCTGCAAATTCACCAGCTTTCTTAGCTCCATTTTCTCCTGCCATAAAAACTCCATCTGAAGCTTATTGCCTGCAAAGTCTAGAGCTATAACTTTAACTATACTAACTCCATCACAGCCCTGAGGCTCAACACCACAGGCAAACCTCCCTGTTAACCACCAGCACCTTCAATCACTGATACCACCTGCACTTTACACATAGCACTCCATTCATTTCTATGGCAGCAACAGCATCCATTCCAACTGCGACTAAGACCATGTAATCTTCAGTTGATCTCAAACACAGACTTAAACCAAGCCTCAAGAGTTCCAGCCATTCAATCAGCCTTTCTGCATTTGTTTACGGCAACTCAGACAAGCCACCTAACAGCATCACTCAAACCACACACATATAGCACCAGAACCTGTGAATTAACACAACCAAATTCCCTGACATTGGCAACACACATCCCTGCAACACCTATTCCTTCTCAGGTCCTGCAACAGCTGAATCCATCCTGTCATCTCAATCAGCAGGAACTCATCTCAGGCGACCACTTGACTCAACATTCCCAAACTCCATTTCTTGTATTCATTCCGACAACAACTTCAACTGCATCCACCCGAGCATCACCACAGACCATTTTCTATAGCAAGACTACAAACCCCAGCATGATTCAACGGTACAGAACTTCTAATTCATCCCCCGATCCACAATTCAAATCATCACCGAACTTGACCTGAGCCAAATCGAGGGAAACCCATTGCTGGTTCGATTCTTGCAACATCTTTGAAATCTGTTGAAACATTGTAGCAACCTTCCATTCTTTCCACCTGCGGACAACCACAAACCCTAGTATGTTCTTCCATCTCGGTTCAAATATCGGCTTCAATCGCCACAACGTCTCAATCAAACCCTAGTTCGACTAATTTCTTCATCACGGAAAGTTAATCGAAACCCACAAATCAATTTCTTCCCTGAGCTTCTCTTTTCTGTATTTACAACGTCCCTCAATCTTTCCTGGTCGATCTCCATTTCCTCTCGGACAACAGCAGAGCAGCAGCCGCTGTGTTTTTTTTCAATTTCACTTTCAGGTGGAGCAAAAATAAACGAATGATTGAGAAAGAGAATTCTCTTCTCGTTATAGGGTTGTGTAATGAATGGGTGTAGTGGGTTTGGATCCGGGTTTCGGGTTTGGGTCAATGGGTTTGGGTGTGGAGCAGGTGTAGATGGATGGGCTTAGGTTAGGGTATGGGTGGATCAGACATGTGGGCTTGGGTATGGGTCAGAGTTCACTCCCTTCTTTTTGGATAAGGGACACCTCTTTGACCTCCCCTTATCTATTATTGTCCTTCCTTCGATAATTTGAGTCACCCCTTATCCTCTACTGGGCTCCATATAGTATTTCCTCCTTGATGAAATGACAATTTTACCCTTTTGGCTCAAATAGGGTGATTTCTTCTTCTTTTCCTCCGTGCGACTCCAAAGTAGCTATAAAACTCAAAACAAGCGTAAAATACATAATTTACACGAAAAATAGCAAAGAAAGCATAAACTACTAGATAGTAAATTAGGTGTATTCTACACCTATCAAATTCCCCCACACTTAGACTTTGCTAGTCCTCGAGCAAATCAAACTAAAAACTCACAACTTCAAAGCGTTCAAGCGTCACAAGCATCCAAAGAGTTATGAGGACATAGAATTTATGCATGCTAGTAATAAGAAGTTAGAAATACCAAAGAACATATTCTCATTCTTAAATGTTGAGTGAGAAATAACCACACCATAATGAGAGAATGCGTGTTTGAGAAACGATCAATAAGCATTTCGCCTCGACTTCGCCTCACCAAATAAGATTTTATGATAATTGCACTCAAAAAGACGGCTTTTTATGGTTCTCACATGTGTGCGGGTAGGAATGAAGAGAATTCCTGCAACACGTTGAATGGTGGGAAGGATATCTTCCGAAATTTTTTAAAAACCCACATCTTTTAATATTTTGAAAAACCATTTTTTTCGACGATCTCTAAGAAAGGAAATCAACCATTTATATTGAGGATGAGATTACTTACTTACCTTCACATCCGATCGCCAATTATGATAACACCACTCTCACGGCATCCAATAGAAACGTCTTCCGCTCCTCGTCTTGATCTTCATGGTCTTCGTCTTTGGTTTCAACTATTGATGATAAACCCTTGAATTTCATAAATCCTTAACAATTTGTAACTCTTTTACCTTAAAAATCCTTGTCGCTTGAAACTTCCTTATAAATTTTCCTTCCCCACGGCTTATACAAATATTTCTCTTGTTTTTCTCTTTTTTTTTTTTTTTTTTTTTTTTTTTTTTTTTTTTTTTTGAAACAAGAGAAATTAAATACAAAAATAAACCATGGCCGTGGAAGAAGTATTTTACCGCTTGATTCTTCACAACTTGTATCGTCTTTGAAATCATAAACTTTCAAAAATTCTCACCTTTTACTTTTCTTCGCTTTCATGAATAAGTCTTCATACTTGGATATAAAATTACCTCATTATATTGTAAGTCTTCAACATATATGTGAATTCCGCTCATTTGTATGTTGCTTTACTTATATTTGAAATTTGCTCTTTTTCCCGTTCCGTTGCTTGTAAACCTTAAACTTTTCCAACTTTCCTTTAGATCTTGATGTCGCTCCTTGTTGATGATGAATGTGTTTCTATGGATCCGTTGTTGTCGAGAGAGAGAGAATGGTGCTAACTGCAAATCGAACTACAAGAAGGAAGCTTTCATCCATGGACGTCACCCTCATGATTGACAAAATTAGCACTCAAGAGATCAAAGAGTAGTGCTTTTAGTGGTGGGAGGTTGGGTAGCTCACCATTCTACCCGGAATTGACTTACGGTGACACACACTCAAAAGAAGCTCTTTAGTAGATGGAAGATTTCTGGTCGGTGCCTCTCATGATATGAATACGGGTAGTCTCCACTAATGATTGATCAGCAACTCTAATAACGCACTTCTCCCTGCACCAAATTCGCATCACCGGCATGATTAAATCCATTATTTAACACTCAAACAAACAAGAAATCCGAATGTAGTTCCCTAACATTTCCAAGTTCAATTATGTCGGTCAAAATCTCTATGTAAACATACCTAGAAGTATGCTAGTGACTCTAAAATCTTTAAAAGTTGGAATTTTTATGTAAAACTTTTTTTTTTTAAAATTTTTTTTTTACTTTTTTTGTAATTTTTGTTTTAAAAACATGCTTAACCACTCCCCCACACTTAAACCTTACATTGTCCTCAATGTAATTGAATCCTCCTAGTAAAGTCAAAGTGGGAAATTTTAACATGATAAGAAACAAGAAAAAGAAATAACAAAAAGCAAAAGGATAAGAAATACAAAACCGATGGGTTGCCTCCCATTAAGCGCTTGTTTTAAAGTCGACGGCCCGACTTAGCTCTTGCGGCACATTACTCCTCCAGGAGGAGTGCATCTCCAAATGAAAGTTCATCCAAATTCACATAAGCGATGTTCTCATAGTATGGCTTCAACCTATGGCCGTTGACTTTGGAAACCGAATTGTCTCGAAGACTAGTAATTTCAAGCGCACCATGAGGAAAAACATTAGTAACAACATATGGTCCAATCCAACGGGACCTTAACTTTCCAGAAATAGTTTAAGACGAGAATGATATAAAAGGACTTTTTGTCCCACGATGAAACTTTTACGAGAAATCATCTTGTCATGAAAAAGCTTGGTCTTTTCCTTGTAAATACGGGCACTCTCGTAAGCATCATTGCGTATCTCCTCTAACTCATGTAGTTGTAACTTCCTTTGCTTCCCCGCTTCATCATACTCCATGTTGAATTTCTTTATCGCCCAATAAGCCTTATGTTCAAGTTCAACCGGAAGATGACAAGCCTTGCCATAAACCATCCTATATGGAGACATACCAATCGGTGTCTTATACGCCGTTCTATACGCCCAAAGTGCATCGTTGAGCTTAAAGCTCAATCTTTCCTCGTGGTATTCACCGTTTTCTCAAGAATGGACTTAATCTCACGATTAGAAATTTCCGCTTGTCCACTAGTTTGTGGATGATAAGGCGTACCAATTTTGTGTGTTATGTTGTACTTCTTGAGGAGAGCGTGGAAAGCCTTCTTGAAATGTGAGCCTCCATCGCTTATCACCACTCTTGGTGTTCCATGCCTATTGAAAATATTTTCCCTTACAAAATCACAAACAACTTGAGAGTCATTAGTCTTGGTGGCTCTAGCTTCCACCCATTTCGAAACATAATCAACGGCAAGAAGTATATAAAAATTCCCATTCGAATTGACAAAAGGGCCCATAAAATCAATACCCCACACATCAAAAATCTCAACGGTGAGAATTGGAGTGAGTGGCATTTGATTTCGAGCACCTAGATTGCCCGTTCGTTGACATCTATCACACGATTTACAAAAAACATATGAATCTTCAAACAAGGTGGGCCAATAAAATCCACTCTCGAGAACTTTGAGAGCGGTGCGCTTAGATCCAAAGTGGCCACCACATGCAAAAGTGTGGCAAAAGGAGAGAATGGATTGAAATTCGAATTAGGCACGCACCTTCGCATTATTTGATCAACGCCATATTTCCATAAGTATGGTTCATCCCACACATATTGCTTAGCGACCTTCTTAAGTTTCATCTTTTGGAAATTAGACATTGTACTAGGTACTTTCCTTGTCACCAAGTAATTCACTATATCCGCATACCAAGGTGTTGATTCTTCCATGGAGAAAATTTGTTCGTCCTAAAGCGGTCATGTAATGGAAGTTCCTCTTGAGACATCACAAGTCTACTAAGATGATCCGCAACGGTATTCTCCACACCCTCTTATCACGAATTTCTATTTCGAACTCTTGTAACAATAGGATCCACCGAATTAATCTTGGCTTAGCTTCTTTCTTCTTTATCAAGTGTCTTAGTGCGGCATGATCGGAATACACAATAACCTTTGTACCCACCAAGTATGATCGAAATTTTTCCAAAGCAAAAACTATAGCCAATAACTCCTTTTCCGTGGTAGAATAATTGATTTGTGCATCATTAAGGGTCCTAGATGCATAATAGATAACATGGGACAACTTGTCCACCCTTTGACCCAAAACGGCTCCAACCGCATAATCACTAGCATCACACATTAATTCAAATGGAAGATTCCAATCCGGTGATTTGATAATCGGCGCACTTGTCAACATCTCCTTTAATTTGTCAAAAGCATCCTCGCATTCCTTGTTGAAGTCGAAAGGTACCTCCTTTTGTAATAACTTGCACATCGGCATGGAGATTTTGGAGAAATCCTTGATAAACCGCCTATAGAAACCTGCATGACCAAGAAAAGAACGGATTTCCCTCACCGAAGTGGGATATTGTAAGTTTCTTATTAAATCTATCTTTGACTTGTCCACTTCAAGCCCTCGAGAGGACACAATGTGACCAAGTACTATGCCGTGGTTTACCATAAAGTGACATTTCTCCCAATTAAGGACAAGGTTTGTGTCTATGCATCGTTTAAGAATTAGTTCAAGGTTATTTAAACAACCATCAAAAGAATTGCCATAAACACTAAAGTCATCCATAAATACCTCGATGATGCGCTCCACATAATCCGAGAATATACTCACCATGCATCTTTGAAAAGTAGCAGGCGCATTGCAAAGGCCGAACGGCATCCGTCTATATGCAAACGTTCCAAACGGACAAGTGAAAGTGGTCTTCTCTTGGTCCTCCGGTGCAATAACAATTTGATTGTATCCCGAATAACCATCCAAAAAGCAATAATAAGAATGCCCACTAACCGCTCCAACATTTGATCAATGAAAGGTAAAGGAAAGTGATCCTTTCGGGTTGCGGAATTAAGCTTTCTATAGTCAATGCACACTCTCCAACCGGTTTGAACTCTTGTAGGAACAAGTTCATCGTCTTGATTTCGAACAACCGTGACTCCGGATTTCTTTGGTACCACTTGAACCGGACTTACCCACTTGCTATCGGAAATTGGGTAGATTACCCCCACACTTAGCAATTTGAGTATCTCTTTTTTCACAACCTCCATCATGGGAGGATTTAGCCGACGTTGAGCATCACGTACCGGCTTCACGTTCTCTTCCATTAGAATCCTATGCATGCACATGGATGGACTAATACCTTTGATGTCCGCAATTGTCCACCCAATAGCCGTTTTGTGCTCTTTCAAGACTCTAAGCAAACGGTCTTCTTGTACCAGGTGTGAGGTTCTTAGAAATAATCACCGGAAGCTCATCTCCATCTCCCAAGAAAGCATACTTCAAATGATCCGAAGTGGCTTCAATTCTAGTTTGGGCGCCTTCACAATAGATGGTACAAGTATTTCATCATTCACGGGTAAAGAAATATAAGAAACATCACCCATTTTAGCTTCTTGTAATGTCGCCAAAGCACCACACATCTCCACCAATTCCTTGGAGATTTCAACATCCAAGTTAGATAAGCCATGGACGTCCAATTCAATGCTATTTTGCAACACCACATCAAGTTCATCCTCTTGGTTCAATTCCACCATTTGTTGCGCTAATGAATCAACAACATCAATGGAGTAAACGGAATGCACATCACTTGGGTAGCGCATGGCTTCAAATATGTTAAAGTGTATTATCTCCTTGTCGAATTCCATAGTGAGTGTACCCTTATCAACATCAATCTTCGTCTTTGCGGTCTTCATGAATGGCCTCCCAAGAAGTAAAGAAGTAGATGATCGGTTCTCATTGTTGTCCATATCCACCACAAAGAAGTCCACCGGAAAAATAAGCTCATTTACTTGCACTAGCACGTCTTCTACAAGCCCCTTAGGATATATGTTAGACTTGTTTGCCAATTGGATAATAACTCTTGTCTCTTTCAAAGGTCCAAGATTCAAGGAGTCAAATATTTCGGCCGACATCACACTAATGGAAGCTCCCAAATCAAGTAAAGCATGTTCAAACCTTTGTTTACCAATAGTAATTGGCACCGTGAAACCACCGGATCCGTGCACTTTGTAGGCATCTTCTTCAATAGCATAGCCGACGCACTCTCGCCAACTTTAGTAATTTCATTATCAAGCAACCTATCCTTCTTGATGCATAATTCCTTCATGAACTTGGCATACCTTGGAATTGTCTTGATAGCCTCAATGAATGGAATGTTGATTTCAATCTTCTTGAAGATATCCATAAGTGCCTTGTCTTGAGCTTCTTTCTTGGATTTAGCAAAGCGACTAGGAAAAGGAGGTGGAGTAGTGAAAGTAGAAACCGGTTCCTTGGATTGGTCGTTTGGTGTGGAATTCTCCTTTGGTGCGGTTTCCTCCTTGTCATTGACTACCTCTTCACTAACTTCCTCATGATGACTTGGTCCCTCCACTTGTCTTCCACTTCTTAAAGTAACCGCATTAACATTCTCTCTTGGATTCACAAATGGTTGTGAAGGAAGTTTTGTGGATGCTTGAGATTTCAATAAATTCACATCGGTCGCCAATTGTCCCATTTGAGTTTGTAAGTCCTTGATGGCGAATCGGTCTTTTGTTGGCTTTGTTGACTTTGTTGGAACATAGAAGTAAGACCTTGCAAACCTTGCATCATGACATTAAGCTTATCATCAATTGAAGATCCTTGTTCTTTCACTTGAGGTTGGAATTGTTGATAACCACCTTGTTGTTGAGGTTGGAATCGTGATTGTTGAAAACCACCTTGTTGTGCATATGGATTAGGAGCCGCCGCTTGCTTGTTTGCATAACTAAAGTTGGGATGATCCTTCCAACCGGGATTATAGGTATTGGAGTATGGATCGTACCTTGGCCTTTGATTTGGATATAAAGCATTCACTTGTTCGGTCTCATCATCAGGAATAATTACCGCGGCCATTCTTTGCATCATAATCTCCATGTTACTCATCCTTTGATCAAGATGTGATGACGAATCACTAACTTCATGCACTCGCCTAACCGTTGGTTCATCCCTTGTGTAGAATTGTTGCGAGTTTGCCGCCATGCTTTCAATCAACTCTCTAGCTTCGGTCAAAGTCTTGTTCATTAGAGCACCACCACCCGCGGCGTCAAGAAGAGACCTATCACTTGAGTGGAGAGCTTCATAGAAGTATTGGAGTATCATAACATCACTAAATTGATGGTGTGGACAGCTTGCCACCAACCTCTTGTATCGCTCCCAACATTCATACAATGATTCTCCCACTTGTTGTTTCAATCCACAAATCTCCTTGCGAATTTGAGTAGCTTTGGATGCGGGAAAATATCTCTCGAGGAAAATTTTCTTCATCCCATTCCATGTTGTGATACTTCCTAAGGCAAATAATATAACCATTCCTTAGCATTACCCGCCAAAGAAAACGGGAAAGCTTTCAACATTGCTCCATCCGCATTAGTCTCCGGTGGAAGCATGGCCATAACTATGGCATAAAGTCCATAAGATGTTTGTTTGGGTCCTCATTCACCATGCCATGGAACTTTGGTAACTCTCTAATCAACCCAGGCTTGATTTCGAAGGTTGAGTTAGTTTGGATACACCATTGTTGTGTGTCAAGCTTGTGAGAAGCTAGGTCCTTTAGTGTACGATCGGCCATTGTTTCTTCCTCTTTGTCGAATCACTTGATGAAGAAGGAGAAAGTGGAGTGTTAATCGCACGAATGAAATCCTTTAGTTGAGTGCCGGGATCGAAGACGTATTGGACTCGGTCTACCCCCTTTAAGCATTCACCAAAGGAATAACACCTGAAACAAGATTCTCACAAACTAAGTTAGATACGGTAAAGAATCTAACAAAGCAAGAATAAAAATAAAAACAACTAAAAAAATCGCCCGTTGCTCCCCAAAACAGCGGCGCAAAAAATTTGATGCGTGTCGTAGGTGCAATCAAATTAATTCAAAATTTCCACTCAATTAAAAATAATATAATGGAAGTCAAGTTCGTTCCCACGAGGAGCAAGAGATTCTAGTTGTCAAAATTTGTCACGAAAGGGGGTGTAAAAAGCAAAAGAAAATAAACAAAACAATTAAAATCGGTTGAAAGTTGAAAGCAATAAGAGAGAGAAAGATCAAGGAATCCTTCTTCGTTACGAAACAATGAATCAAGTTATGTTCTATTCTACTTGTTATTAGTCACAAATTATCACCAACCGTAGGTAAAGCGGCTAGCTCGGTGCTAAACCCCTAAATCCCTTGTATCACCGGACACGGAAGTTCTCGCCTCTGGATTCTAATCACCAAGCCACCTAGAATTAGCTCAACCTAGATGTAACTTGGCTCATGCATTAGGTTTTGTGAATTTCTTAGGTTGATATTAGTAGTTAGACTCTTAGCTCAAGGTCTACTTGCTAACGTTGTTTTTACACACAATTGCTCCACGGAATCCCTCCGCAAGGTCTCGTGTTTGCTACTTATGTAAAGAGTCAAGAACGATTACTTATCCCCTAACTTTCACTAGCTTTAGATCGAATTAACAAATCAATTTAGTTGGCCACCCAAACAATCTATCAATCAATCATGAATGTCTTTAAGATCACTCCTATTAGTAAAAACAAGCGATAATTATGTGAAAAACTTCAAGATAGAATTTGAAAACAAAAACTCAAATCATGCTAAGAACTAGGAATTCATCCTCAATCAAAAAGAAATTTAGCTACTCATGTTTTTGAAATTCACACAAATAATAATAATTAAAGAAGAAGTTTCAAATTCACACAAGTAATTAAAAAGAAAAATCTTAGAAAAGCAAGCAAAAACACAAGTGATGTGTGTGTAGAGAGGTGTGTAGAAGTTGTAGAAAACTTCTCTATTTATAGGCTTCAATATTCTCCAATTCTTCTAAGGATTAGAATCCTTTTCCTTTTGCAATTCAATTTCCAAATCCAAGCTTTTCTCAACTCTTCACCTTCTCTTCCCAAATTTGAGTCCAATTCTCCATCCAATTCCTAGCCCAAGTCTTCATACCCATGAGAGAGGTCCATAGAAAATTACTGGAATTTTGCTCGTGGAAAAGCTGGGATTATGGCCGGAATTTGGCCGGAAAACATCGCCGCCGGCCACCTGAAAATTTCTCCGTCGAGAGAATATTCGACGGAATATTCCGTCCGGTCCTCCGTTAGGACTAACGGTCAAACTAGTCAACCGTCGGTCAACCGGTTAGTCAGCAGTCAAGGTAGAAAAGAGTCGACCAATGAGTCAGGTGGTCGACTCGGTCTTAGTCGGGCGAGTCCTTTGAGTTATCCTAGCGAGTCACCGATTCGACTCGGGGCGAATTCCGGCTAGGCCATTTCATAGCTTGCACGAGGCCAAGCATCGCCGGCCATGTTGGCCCTCAATTGCAAACACTCTGTGCTTCAATTTCTCACTCGGGCCACGGTTCTCTCCTGCAACCTTGCGGTCTTCAATGCCACAAATCGGTGCAAGTCATGCCTGCAAATTCACCGGCTTTCTTAGCTCCATTTTCTCCTGCCATAAAAACTCCATCGAAGCTTATTGCTGCAAAGTCTAGAGCTATAACTTATACTAACTCCATCAAACCCTGAGGCTCAACACCACAGGCAAACCTCCCTGTTAACCACCAGCACCTTCAATCACTGATACCACCTGCACTTTACACATAGCACTCCATTTCATTTCTATGGCGAAGAACGGCATCCATTCCAATGCGACTAAGACCATGTAATCTTCGATTGATCTCAAACACGAGACTTAAACCAAGCCTCAAGAGTTCCGGCCATTCAATCGGCCTTTCTCGCATTTGTTTACGGCAACTCGGACAAGCCACCTAACAAACATCACTCAAACCACACACATATAGCACCCCGAGAACACCGTGAATTAACACAACCAAATTCCCGACATTGGCAACACACATCCCCGCAACACCTATTCCTTCTCAGGTCCTGCAACAGCTGAATCCATCCTGTCATCTCAATCAGCAGGAACTCATCTCAGGCGACCACTTCAGCTCAACATTCCCCAAACTCCATTTCTTGTATTCATTCCGACAACAACTTCAACCATCCACACGAAAGCATCACCACGAGACCATTTTCTATAGCAGCACTACAAACCCAGACTGATTCAACAGCTGCAACTTCTAATTCATCCCTGTATCCACAATTCAAATCATCACTGAACTTGACCCAGAGCCAAATCTGAGGGAAACCCATTACAGATTCGATTCTTGCAACATCTTTGAAATCTGTTGAAACATTGTAGCAACCTTCCATTCTTTCCACCGGCAGACAACCACAAACCCTAGTATGTTCTTCCATCTCAGTTCAAATATCGGCTGTCCAGCGACAACGTCTCAATCAAACCTAGTTCGACTAATTTCTTCATCACGAAAGTTAATCGAAACCCACAAATCAGTTTCTTCCCTGAGCTTCTCTTTTCTGTATTTACAACGTCCCTCAATCTTTCCTGGTCGATCTCCATTTCCTCTCGGACAACGACGGAAAGAAAGGCATTTGTGTTTTTTTCAATTTCACTTTCAGGTGGAGCAAAAATAAACGAATGATTGAGAAAGAGAATTCTCTTCTCGTTATAGGCTTGTGTAATGAATGGGTGTAGTGGGTTTGGATCCGGGTTTCGGGTTTGGGTCAATGGGTTTGGGTGTGGAGCAGGTGTAGATGGATGGGCTTAGGTTAGGGTATGGGTGGATCAGACATGTGGGCTTGGGTATGGGTCAGAGTTCACTCCCTTCTTTTTGGATAAGGGACACCTCTTTGACCTCCCCTTATCTATTATTGTCCTTCCTTCAGTAATTTGAGTCACCCCTTATCCTCGGCTAGGCTCCATATAGTATTTCCTCCTTGATGAAATGACAATTTTACCCTTTTGGCTCAAATAGGGTGATTTCTTCTTCTTTTCCTCCGTGCGACTCCAAAGTAGCTATAAAACTCAAAACAAGCGTAAAATACATAATTTACACGAAAAATAGCAAAGAAAGCATAAACTACTAGATAGTAAATTAGGTGTATTCTACACCTATCAAAGTGGTTTGAAGGTTTACCCAAGAATACCATAACATCTTTCAACCATTTGCAGAGTACATTCTTAGGAGCGTATATAAGTAACAATTCCTCGCGACCTGGCATTGAAGATGTATTTAGGTTAAAACAAAGGATTGGCGAAAGTTTGAAACATCTAACCATGAGGTGGAAGACAATGTGTAGTGATATGGTCGAGTGGATGAGAGATATCTCATTCTATCATTCATTAATGCTATGTTCGCAACCAACCTGCTATACATTCAAATTTTCAGAATCAAGAATACAGTCACAATGACTGAGTTGCGAGAATTTCAGGAGGAATATATTGCTCTTGAGGAAAATCAAAATGAGATGGAATCGTACCCAGTTGCGAACACAAGTTCAAAAGCAGTGAATGCAATCTTATTACCTAAGTTGATAAATACAGTGGCGAGCACCTCGCAAGGGCAATAAGAGAGGATAATGGGTGATAGTCAGCATAAGCTAGTAGCTATGGGGAGTCGTGATCAAGAAGAATTCGAGAGAGAGAGAAATTTCTATAACCATGGAGGAAATAACAAAATCCAAAGACTCGATCAACCACAAGAAACTTATGGAGGTCAGAGGCAAAATTATCACAGGGGACAGCGAAATCACAGAATAGTATGGGAAGAAATCAAAATGCCACCTTTGAATGCTAGTGCGGAGAAGATATGGGAAGCTATAATCCGATGGAAAACATACCCGCGCCATGGAACATGGGGAGTGAACCACCTCCAATCTTCAGAAGTGATGAATTTTGCTCTTATCATCATTTCCATGGGCATACAACGAATGACTGCAGAAATATAAAGAGAATCATTCTCAGGATGATAGATCAGGGAAAATTAAATCACTTTCTAGTAGGACAAGCTCAACCTCAAGCATTACCACCTCCACCAGATATTCGCAGGACAAATACAACAAAGGAAAAAGAAACATTTGTGATAGAAGTTGGAGCAAAGTCAAAGAATTTATTTTGTAACTCTATTGTACATTCGTACAAGACAATTGAAGATTTTCATGATAACACTCTCAGCAGGGTTTTCGCGAGAGATGCCGATAATAGAGAAATAATGAACATTGCGAAGATTTCGCCACTGAAAGAATGGCAAAAGCAGATTATTTCTTTTCTGCGAAAAGAAGTACGAGGATGGAGAAATGCACGACAACCCATTAGTGGTAAGATTGGAGATTAATCCAAAACCTAGTGATGATGAAGATGATGAAGCTGAGAATTCATGGGCAATCAACAGAATTCTGATCGACACTGGAAGTTCCGTGAATATTCTTTTTTATCATACTTATAAAACTATGGGAGGGAAAGATGAAGATTTAATACCATCAACTTACAAAATCTATGGTTTTAACGGTACTGCAAATAAGCCTAAAGGAGAAGCTCATATGCGAATTCCATTGAAAGGATTGTCCTCTGAAATTTTATTCTGCGTAGTCGATGTGGAATCACCATACAACGCATTAATTGGACGACCTTGGTTACATGAGATTTTAGGGGTTGCATCGACTTTCCATCAATGTATCAAATTCTCTCATCCCAGTGGTATTGGCATCATAAAAGGAGATTGGATCGAAGGAAAGAAGTTTTATGAAATTGATATAGAATCTTGCGAAGAAAGAGCTGCGAAGAAGAAGAATTGGAAACACAACATCAAAGAAAAATAAAAAAGTGAAAGATTGATGGTAGATGCAGTAGAACAGAGAGAACAAGAAACGCTGCGAAGCCAATGCATGCTGAAGATAAGAAGCGGCGAAAACTTCGCAACAGACAAGAAAATAACAGAAAAATTCAAAAATGCAGAGGCAGAATGTAGCAGAAGTAAGAGACTCAAAGAGTGAATGTATTTGTTGATTTTATGATTACAAAAGTAAAATCGAGAAAAGAGAGAAAGATGTATGATCAAAAAAAAAAAAAAAAAAAAATTCATGAATGACAAAGATGAGATTATGAAGTTACAAAGTTGAGATTGCGAAATTACAAAAGAGATGATATGCAGAAAAGAAAAGAAAACAATCAGAAAGGGGCGAACCTGCTATGGCGTACACCCTAGTTCGCGAAATCAAAATTTCGCAAGAGGAAAATGTAAGACCTAAAGTGCGTCATAAAAGGGGGTACCTGTTACATGGCTCAGGGAAAAGGTTACCCCGCCCCTGGAACCTGAGTCATGGAGATTTGGGGTCAATAAAGCCCATCCAGGAGAGGTACCTTGGATCTTCAACCTAAGCTTATGACTTAGGTTGGACGACCGAGGGTCTCTTCTAAGGAGTCAGCATTTGATCAAGGCGCCGAGGTACACGGTTGAGCCAAGAGTGCCTGGGGCGTTTGAAGCGTCTCGTCCATTCTTGGCAAGTCTTGGATTATGCTGCACTCGGCCCGAAGAAAACTCCACTTAGGGTGCAGTCTCGTAACCATAAGCCCTATAGGCAAAAGGGATAAGAGGCTGCGAAAACAACTAGTTGTTGTTAATACCGGATAGGAGGAGCCAAACTTGTATGGTAGAGGTACGTCTCCTTGAAGGGGCAACCAGGGGGAAGATAAGGGCGGCACCCTCCATTAGGAAGCTGATAAGTGTCTTAAGACGCAAATGTCATGAGGCTCTATTTTCGCAAGAAAATTTAGGCTTGTCATATTTGTGCGATGATCCTGAAGAGGCAATAATACTAAAGACAAAGATAAGACGAGATCAATGGGTCAATACATGAAAATGTAAGGACGCCCTGCGATTTCGTCGCAAGACGGCAATGTCATGGGGCTTTATTTTCGTGAGAATTTTTAGGCCAATCATATTGTTGCAACAAAAATTTCAAAGAGAGAGTTAAGGCAAGATCAATGGGTTTTTGCATGCAAGTGCAAAGACGTCCTGCGATTTTGTCGCAATGACAAGAGGTGGTACAGTAAGACCTTTAACTAGGAAGGCAAAATAAGACCACATATATATATATATATATATATATAAAATAAAATAAAAAAGGATCTTGGAAACAACCAAGAAATACTTACTTGCGAAAACTCAGCAGCAACAGTTGCGAGACTAAGGCATGTTGCCATTCAAAAGTAACTTGCTTAATCTTTCATTTGAAAACAAATAACAGAGGCAAGTATGGGAATGAACAGAATAAGAACATGTTATTTGTCTTCATATGATAGATTTACGCACTCATAGTATGAAAAGGATTGATAATACATTGATTAACTGTATTGCAAAAAAGAATTGCTCTTTTAACATGTGCAGAAAGGAACAACAAAGGTAGAGCTTGTATTTGAAGATCCAAGAAATTCGCAGAAAAAGATTACAAAAATAAAAGATTAAAAGAATGAATGTACAAATATTACAAAAAGAGAAAGAAGAAAACATAACTATTTCTTGTTTGATTCTTCTTCATCATCTTCATCAGATCCTTCTATTTCTTCATCAGATCCTTCTACTTCTTCATCTTCATCAGATTCCTCTTCTTCGCTAGCATCGCTGTCAGAGATATCTAGAGAAGGCACATTCTTGGGAATTTCTTCAAGGAGGCAAGGATATGCAGAATGAGGGATACTGTTGTCGTCGCAGACCATCGTAATAGTTTGATTGCGAAAAAGAGTAGCATCATTCTTAAAATTCGCAACAGTAATCTGTAGTTGTCTCTTCAATCTAGAATATTTATCATCCCGAGAAGAAAGGTTCTTTGCGAGCTGCTCCTTCTCAGACTCAAGTTCTTCAATTCTTTTACGAAATCTCTCTTCAGCTCTTGTGAACATGTGACAATGAATCAGCAACTTAACGACAATTTCATGAAAGACAAACAGTTAAATAAAGAAGAAAAATTAACAACCTTCTCTGTCAGAAATCATATACCTAACCAAGGTCGTATGCTCATCTTGAAGACTAACGTTAACACCTAAGTTATTTCTGGCGTCATCTAGAACTTTTGCAGCCCAAGCGAATTCATCGTCATTGTTTATGAGAAGAAGGAAGCGAATTTTATTCTCTCTTTCGCTAAGTATAGCATTTCTGTGGTTAGATTCATCTCGTTCAATTTGAACTTCAAGAAGAGTCTTTTGGAATTTCGCTAATGCTTGAGCACCTTGTCTAGCGATGCGATCTTTATCATCTATGAGATCACTGATCTTATTTCTTAAGGTATTAATTTTCTCTTTAGAAGTAAGATAGAAACGTTTAAATTGGTTGGCTAAGCCCAAACTGGATCTATGGTCAATTTCTAAGAGGCGAAATTTGGATTGGAGTTCATATATGGGAAGAGATTTAATCTTGTCATTTGAAAAACTGTTCAAAGATTTATTGAGGTGCTCAAGAAGGGTATCATTATCCATAGAGTTATGGAATGAACGAAGGAGAATGGCTTCATCAGAAAGGTTATAGACGTCTGCGAAAATGGTAAATCAGATGAGGGGAGATAATGAGAAAGCAAAATGAAAGAAGAAAGAAAAATCGCATACCATAAAGTTGCTGGTTGGCACTTTGAAGACTAGATATCTTATTCTTCTGAGTGGAAGAATCAGCTTCTAATTGCTTAGTCTTCTCGCGAAGAGTAGCGACTTGACTTCCGATTCTTCATTTCTCTTGCGAAGTTGGAGATTCTTCTTTTCAAGAATACCACGTCTTTTCTCAAGATCTGAGGTAACAACAAAGGAAGCTCTCCCAGTCTGCGAAAGAAAATGAAGAAGTTATCAAGGCATAGTATAACTTACAATCAAAATTATGAAGAAATAGGGGAACGAAGACATACCAAGACACCAAGCGAATTTAGAAAGCTGGGAGTCACTGATCTGGAGACCCCATGAAGAGAATCATCACCCTCTAATAAAGGAACATCGCAGATACTTGCGAGAGCTCTGCACGTACTAGAGAGACGATCATCTCCAATCCCTTGCATGGAGTCAGAGAAGATGCTAGACAGTTGTGCCATAGAAGATTCAGTTGGAAGATCTTCTCTTGCGAACGAAATATCAACATCATCATTATCTTCATCATCAGAGCTCTCGCTAGATTGAAGATTTGAATGAGAGGGAGAGTGGATTTTTCGTTTCTTTGAAGGTGGGGCAGTGGACTTCCCCTTGCGAAGAGGACCTTTACCCTTGCCTTTGGCCTTCGCAACCTCAAAATTTTCTTCTTCTTCAACAACTTCAACACCAACCTTCACACACGAATGAAGATAAGAAACAGAGGCAATAATATTGTTAAAAATAGTAAAAGAAAATATTTCTTACTTCATCCGTGATCGAACGGAGCGCCGCTAGGGTACTTTCCTTAGCAGTCATTTTGTAACTTTTTCTTAGCTTGATAATCTGAAAATTTTGCAAGATTAATAGGTATAAAAAGGAGTAAAGATTACAAACTGAGCGAAATCTAAGAAAAATACCTCTTTTGCTTTCTCGGGCCAATTAAATACCCAAGGTTGATAATTGGCGAGATTCGCAGGAAGCACATTTGAACCAGAAATATAAGGTCCTTTCAAAACTAGCGGAAAGACGCACCATTTGTCGTCTTTAGAGTGACGAGGAATATTATTCTTGCCAGAATGCCAGTCAATGTCCTGCATCAGTATTTTATCGCTGGAAATATTTTCTTTCTTCTTCAAACGTGCACCCCAGCGAGTTCTATCATTCTTCATATTTATTACTTCATAGTTTTTGAAGAAGCTCTCTACTGTATATTTTTCGGCGAATATCTCTAAGTCCACAAATTCAGGATCCCTGACTTCTTTTGGGTAAAGAGACCCTCTACCAGCACCACGGTTAGCGAACTCAAGCATTAAACGAATACAATCCCCACTCAATTGGTAGATGGCTCGCGAGAATTTCGCATGAGCAAGAATTTCATAAAATATGGGAAGATTAGGATCATAGAGAGGAATGGGAAGGCCAGCGAGAATCTGACCGAGCGAAACTATGATTTCCTTATCATCACACTGATGATCAGTAAACAGTTTGGCAGAAAGGATGGATTTAGATTCTTGATTAGGAGTGGTGGTTAATGTGAAACCCTTATCTTCGAAATCTTTCTGAATTTTCTCCAGAGAAGTTTCATATTTACGACCAACTGGAGCCATTTTCAGTATGGGAATGAAGAAAAAACTGAAGATCAAAAGAAGTAGAAAGAAGAAGATTTACAGCAGCAGAAGCGGAAGTTACGGTTAAAGATGAAGAGAAGTTGCAAAAAATATAAGAAGGAAAGTAAAAAATAAGAAGAGAAGAGTGAGAAGAATATATATAGAGAGAGGAATTCTCGAGAAGATAAACACATTTAATGCGAAGAGTAGACGTGAACGGTTGAGAAATAACGGTTGAAAAAGACGTGTCGAGAAATGGATGGAAGATAAATTCTGCGTAAAGGTACAAGATCATGTCAATACAAAAGAATACGGAAAAATGAACAACTGCGGCATTTTGAAATTACTAGTTCTCATGACATTCTCTACTTTGCAGAGAAGACATGAGAAGAGGCAAGATGTAGGATCAGAGTATCGCATCCTTGCGAAATCCATGAACGACATACTGCGAAAATATCGCAGATTGGTAATAAAAATGACGCAACGGATGACGACAGCCTGAACATGAGAAAGATGTGAAGACCTAGCGAGATTTAGGAGTGTTGTGAGATTTAACATTTGTACACTCGCGAGAATGTCGCAAGTCAAATCCGAAAATAAAGGACATCTTAGCTGTCATCCACTATGTAATGTCCTATATAAAGAGCCGAACAGGCTTAAGAGAAGGGAGAGATCTTTTTAGAGTGGAGAGAAAGTTTTGAGGAGAGAGAAAGTCTAGAGTAGCAATTATATTCTTGATTTCATTTCCTTCTTGTAAAGTTTCTAACTCAATTAATAAAAAGATTGATTGTTGATCTTAAAGATGTGTTGAATATTATGAATTCTTGTGAGGGATGTATTGTAGGATTTCCTGCAACTACAGTCGCTCTTGTTGTTATTTCGGGAATGACATGTTATGGGGGAGAGTTCTTAATTGAACTTGTGCTTAATTGCCAAATCTTTGTGGGGAGTGCGGGTGTGGAATATTGTAGGAGTTATCTTGTATCTTTATAAACTCCTTGATGAAGACACTAAGTTTCTACTATGTGAAATCATCGAAACAAAGTTTATATGTTCTCTTTTAGTCATAAAGTATCTCTATGAGAATTTCATTATGATCCCACTAGTTTTCGTACCTTTGCCAATTTATATTGACAAAAAGGGGGAGAATTATTGTGTAGTTCACACTACAAATACATATAGTTTACGGATCATTATGTAAGGGGTGGTGGGTGGTGGGGTGGTGGGTGGGGGTGGTTTTCATTGTGAGATGAAGTATTAACTAAGGGGGAGTGATACATATCGCCATAGTATTATTGTCAAAGTTGTGATACGATTGAACTTTGATGCTGTGTAATAATAATATCACATTGTATAACAATACGAAAACATCTTGTTTTTATATATTGTTATGGCTACGGATCTTCAACAACTATGATGCTAAGTTGAACTCGTTCAGAATCACTGGAGTACTGGGAAGTGACGAAGATTTCGAGTAATGTTGAAGAACCAAGGAAATGAAGCATTTGGATGATAAGCTACAAAGTTTATTTATTTTGTAATCCATATGTATTGATAGTTTTGTCACTAAAATTGACAAAGGGGGAGATTGTTAGAGCACTGCTCAGTCAAACTCACAAGTGTTGTTATCTCAAGCTTGTTTGTCAAGTTTAGTTGTCAAAACTATATAAGTCTTGAATTATAGTTTACTTATAAATATGTCTCGGATTAATTGAGAATGTGTAGTTGAGATTTAGACTTCACGGCGTTCATCGATTGAAGACGAAGAACTACTAAGGGGAGCTTGTGGAACTTCATCAACAAAAGGTATGTGAAGACTTGAACTCATCTATCACTCGGAAGTCTATTTCTATTTTATCTCTTATTGAGACAAAAGTCGTATAGCTATATAGACTTTAAATTATACACATTTGATATTTCGAGCAGAGTTTAACTCGCTTACAAATTTCTCGAAATATGTGTTGGTAAGCTTTCGCTTTAACCAAGGTCGTCTTTTATTCTTGACGAAAGTCAAAAGATGATCATGTGAAAATTAGCTGGTAACATCTTATATGATTTGTGTGAGACAATCATTTGATGTAGACTCGGAATGTTTCGTATTGATCGTTTGATCACTTGAAAATTGCTTTGAAGCTAATAGTTTGTGTGAGACATCTATTCTTGTATTCTAAGAATGTTTCAATGATTAAAATGGGAGTTTAGAACAATTAACCATTGATTGGAAATAGCACAGTATGCGTACTGGTATGCTAACTGTTGCAAGTGTATTCCAAGTCCGGGAATTTAGTATGCATACCCGTATGCGTACTGATTCAACAACTATAGTACGCATACCCGTATGCGTACCGATTTCAACTGAGTTCGGTCATGAACGACACTATGCGTCGTCAAGCGCGTTTGCATGCTTGGCGAACAAGACCAAGTTCGGGAACTTAAGTATTGCGTACCCATTTGCATACTTTAGTGGGTTAAGTTCTAAAATAGGTTAAGTATGTTTACATACTCATGAACAAATACATTTATATAATAAGGAATGCAATCTTTGAAAACCGTGGTTATAATGTTCATGAACTGATTCAAGTGAATCAAAACCGATTTTTCTTCAATTGTGTCTTGTATACTTCTATAAGACAAGGAAAGCCATGAGTCTTATTTGAAGTCTGTCATACACTTATCATCTAACGAATAATAAGGCCATAAAAATCAATATTCCTCCCTTCAACAATGTAATAGACCAATTCAACAAGAGATCTGGTCCATAACAGTCGGTCAATAGTGTTGGGCATCAAATTTGCTACCAGTAGTTTTCCTTGTTACACATCAATTTTTTCTAAGTGAAAATTTTTCTTTCACATATCTTAGCTTGGTAAATTTATAATTTCACAGGATGAAAATTTAGAGCACAAGAGTAGCACAAAAACTATTTGTAACAACATAGTTGTAGATAACATAACACTAAAGAGTGGATACTTTGAAGTGATCCTTAACAAAGGAAATACTTTAAGAAATGTTATCTGTAGACAATAGACTAGCTATGAACAAATAAGAAAAATAGCTCGACTAAACAGAAAACAATTTGCCATCAAGTATACCTGATTATTAGCACATCTTACTCAACAGGATTTTCATGAGTAAGAATTCAAACCTCTCATCAATGAATAATGTTTATGGTTAAACCTCTTTTTACTTCTAAATCTTGGAGGAAACCCTTTTTGATGTGAAAAATCGTCATAAAACTTACTATCATCAAAATATGAGACTAAGTTTGAATCCTTACCCGAAGATTGTCTGGAGGAATTTGACAGCCTGTCAATAAGATCTTTGTATCCTTCAATTATCAGATTTAGGTTGTCCTTCATAGCTCCATTTTGGTTTACACCTTCTGGTATCTTTTTCACACCTTGAAAAACATCCCCAACCCTAGTTTGAGAAGGATCTTTTTGAAATCTCCTTGACCGATTCGCATTAAAGCTACTATTACAGGTTCGAACATTATAGGAAAAAATTAAACTGATTTTCCTGGAAGGTTTCACAGGGTGAGTTCTAAACCGATTGGTTTAGACATACGAATGTCAGTTACACCTTTGAGTATAAAATCTAAGGTGTGTTGGAGTCGACCAATATAGTTGTCATCCAACCTTAATTTGCACTTCCGTTGAACATGTTCCTTTGTATCACAAAAGAGACACACTTTCTGATCGCCAGAGTGATTAGAGTGAATAGGTTTAACATCATCGTTAGAAGATTTCTTCATTCCGTGAGATGTGGTGATTCCTTGATTAGAGGAAGTTACAAGCACATCTTTAACAAAAGGAAGTGTTTGCACTTTAGCTTATGAAACCTGTTTCATTAGAGAAACATGATTACAAGTAGTCATATTTTCTAATATCTCAGTTGTGTCAGGGGCAATTGGTACAGTGGACTCTTTAGAACAAACCTTACATTGAATAAAGGATTTACCCAATAGATGTTTAATTTCTAAAGCATTCTCCATAATTTTGGCCTCGAGTAAAGTTTTTGATAAATCACGAAGAATATTTAATTGAGAGTCACACACATTAATCATACCAATAAGCATATTGTTAGAGCATAGCTCGGTTGAACCCACCAAGCGTTGGTATGTCAAGTTTGGTTGTCATATTTTAGTGAATCAAAACTCATCTAAGAGTCGCTTGATTATGTACTAGAGACAACTTCGTATAGGTTAGACCATAAATTCTAGGATTATGAGACATACAAGTATTACTCGAAGACCTGAAGAATGTGAAGAAGTAACGAGCTACAACGACGACATCATCCTTCCTCTTGAGGTTAGTAATATTAACTTGAGATGTTTCATTCCTAACGTATCTTTCAAGTCGTGTTATATTGAAAACATAACTGCGAAGCTGTGAATGATTATTATACTCTAGTAGTGAGACATGATCACATGATCATAGTGTTAAGGAATTAGAATACGAAGTATAATGCTTATCTTTTGAACTTCGTATATATGAGATCGACATAATCGTATGAATGCTATTGTGATTATGTGTATGGGTAAAGGTGAAGATTTCATCCTAGGAAACAATGTTTACATTTGTTTAAAGGAAGTACATTCATGAACTTGTTTTATGAATCGAAAGGGAAATCTCTAGGCTTATTGTTATTGTTATTCATTGCATATCTTTGGATTACCAATATGCGTGAGTTAGTAGAACCGATCATAACTTGTCATGTATCTTGTTATAACTAATCACAGTGCCTGACTTATGATTTGGTATGACTTTTATTAGTGTAACCGATCCTAAGTAATTACCTGAGATGGTATGATCGATATTTGTAATTGGTGTGACCGATCACAACAGAGTTGTGTAATCGATCCTTGTAATTGGGGTAACCGATCCTAGTAATTGGTGTAACCGATCCTGGTAATTGGTGTAACCGATCCTAGTGACTTGTGTAACCGATCACAAGTAATACCATGAGTATATGGTAACCGGTCCTGGTAATAGATGTAACCGATCCTGGTAACTGGCGTAACCGGTCCTAGTAACCATATTAAGGTAGAACCGATCCTTGTGTTTGGTAAAACCGTAAACCCATGATTAGTGAATTGATATTTGATCAATCACATAGTTGTCTTGGAATACAGATGAACCAATTCTAAACTTGTTTGGTGGTGTGGTATAATCGATTCCTAGATTGTAAATATGAAAGAGGATTTACAAAGAAAAGATGCCAACATACTTTGAACATGAACAATAACTCTTATCTTATATTTTTCAAAGATATTCCTTAATAACTCAAGGAGATCCCGGTCTGAAATAAATTAAGAATCTTTTAATTAAGGTTGTTAGTTTTATATGCTTTGATTACCAACAATTAAATGCATATCTCTAGAAAATAAAAATTGGTAATGTGCATTTAATAATTGGAGATTTTATATTGAGAGATTTCGGAAATATTGGACAAAGCATTTCCAGGAATTATGAAAACCGATTTTGGGCATTTAATGTATATCTTGAGAATATTCGGTTTTGGAAATTCCTTGGTATCCAAACATCCTTGGTCTATAAATACCCAAGTTTGCATTTCTAGCAAACTATCTTAAGAGTCAGGGAAACTTCATCTTTTTGTTGTGGTGGAACCGTCTAATCGGAGAGGAAAGTACCCTAATTAGGCGAAATCTCTTACGACCGCTCGTTTAAAGACTTCTGTGGGATCAAGAAGCTCTACGAGTACCGTGGGTGGGAAACTAGATAATTGCAGTTTATTTTAGTTTTTGATTGATTTGATTGACTAACGGTTGTTGAAATTTGATTGCACCTAGTTTGTTTATTCTTGAGAATCTTCTCTTATGATATAAGATTCACTCAAACTAGATCGAAGTGTCGACGGGATCTTTAGAACTGTTTGTAGATCTAAAGATATCTTGTGATAATCCATTGTTAACAGACTCCGTTCTGTGCGTGATTGATCACAAGAGATTCAAGTGGTGTTGTGCAGGTTTAATTGAAGATTAAAGAAGATTTGAAGACAAATAAGATTTCTTATTTGGTTTCTATATCTTTGGGTGTGCACAAACCTTGATCGGCTGGGATCTAACTAGAATCAGATTTATTCGATTGGTTAGTTGTAAGATCGGCATCATCTTATAGTTTCTTGTTGGAATCTATATTGATTGATTTCAAATCTAAACTCTACTACTTCGGTAGTTGTTGGATAGATTGATCTGACCAGGCAAAGGAGTTTATTGTTTAAACGGAAGAGCCTTTGCATATGACTTGAGATATCTTCATCTGAAAGGATTAAGAGAGTTGTTACCAAACAGATTTGTTGTTCCTTTACTGTTTGGAATACGATCCAAAGGAATTGTTCTAGTGCGTGCACTTATTGAATGTCGAAAGCGCAGGGATACTGAAGAAACTATGTGAACTAGGTTTAGTTGCTTGGTCTCAACTATACGAAGTTGGTTTAGATTTTGTATAACGGCTTAATTTTGAGAGTATTCAACTCTGGACTAGGTCCCGGGGTTTTTCTGCATTTGTGGTTTCCTTGTTAACAAAATCTTATTGTGTCATTTACTTTTCCTCTCCGCAATTATAATTGTTGTTATTATAATTTAAAGTAAATTACACAAACGTTAACTCCGTATTACTTGATAGTGATCCTATAGAGTTTGGTTAAGTCCGAACCTATTATCAAGTAATCACATGTTGATTGTTGCATTGTCTCGATCTCGTATCCATAGACGCTCACACAAAGTGTGAATACTGATTTGTTGTATTGTCTCGACTTTGTCCATAGACAATCACTTTCGGTAAGAGGACTTATAGGTGGATAATTTAAAGATTGTGGTGTATTTGGGTACCCTCGTCTTTTCAGTGGTGTATTTGGGTACCCTCGTCTTTTCAATTGGTATCAGAGCAGGTAATAACGAAAAGATCTAACAATCTGTGTTTGGTGCGATCCAACCTATAAGATATGAGTCAAAATAAGAAAATCAAAGCTAATCTTATGAAGGACTCAGTTAACATACATCAAGATGTTGAGAATAAGGTCTCAGAAAAGGTCAATGGCAATTGGTCTCGTAAGTCTTTTCGAAAATCAAGAAGAAAGTCTAAGACTGATAACTTGATTAAGAATCATGATCATGATCAGAAAAGAATGTATCCAAAACTAGAGGAACATGTTTTGGATCAGACTCCAATCACTGGTGAAAAATCTTCTGTTTCTTTTCCAGAAAGAGAAAAGAAATTTGATTCACTGTCCTGCCCAAATTCTGAATTTCGTAAAATATGAAAAGACGAGGGTGCCCAAATATAGCTCAATCTAAAACTTTTCCACCTATAAGTCCTTTCTCCGAAAGTGATTGTCTATTGACTGAGTCGAGACAATACAACTAATCGGTTCACACTTCGTGTGATCGTCTATGGATACGATATCGAGACAATACGCTAACAAGATAACTTGCGTGATTGACTATGGATACAAGATCGAGACAATACAACAACGAAGTATGTTTACTTGATAATAGGTTCAGACTTAACCAAACATAATAGGATTGCTATCAAGTAAATAGGAATTAACGTTTGTGTAATTTACTTTAAATTATAATAAGAACAATTATAATTGCGGAAAATAAAAGTAAATGACACAACAAGATTTTGTTAACGAGGAAACCGCAAATGCATAAAAACCCCGGGACCTTGTCCAGAATTGAATACTCTCAGGATTAAGCCGCTATACAAAATCTAAACCAACTTCGTATAGTTGAGACCAAGCAACTAAACTTATAGTTCACCTAGTTCCGTCTGTATCCCTGCGCCTCCAACTTGCAATAAGTCACGCACTTGGAACAATTCCTTTGGTTCGTATTCCAAACAGTAAAGGAACAACAAATCTGTTCGGTAACAACTCTTCTCAAACAACGTGATATGAGTTTGACAAAAGGCTCTTCCGTTTATCCCAATAAACTCCTTTGTCAGGTTCTTAGATCTATCTTTTCAACTACCAAAGTAATTGTTAAGACTATGCAATCAATACTTTGAATCACAAAGAATTGCATTGATGCCGATCTACTCCACTAATCAATCAAATATATCACAAAGATAAACTGATTAGAGTTGGATCCCCATCCGATCAAGTTTTGTGCACACCAAAGATTATGAACTCAAATCAGAAATCTTCTTTGTCTTCACATCTTCTTAAATCTTCAATAAACACCTGCACACAATCAACTTGAATCTCTTGTGATCAATCACAAACAGAACGAAGTCTATTCACAATGGATTATCACAAGACGTCTTTAGATCTACAAACAGTCTAAAGATCCCCGTCGAAACTTCGATCTTGTTTGAGTGAATTTTATATTAGAAGAGAAGATTCTCAAGCATAAACAACTAGGTGCAATCAAAGTTCAACAACCGTTAGTCAATCAAATCAATCGAAAACTAATAATAAACTGCAATTATCTAGTTTCCCACCAACGGTTTTCGTAGAGCTTCCCAATCCCAAAGAAGTCTTTAAAACAAGCGGTCGTAAGAGATTTCGCCTAATTAGGGTACTTTCCTCTGCGAATAGACAACTCCACCATTAAAACCACAACAAGGTAGTTTTGCTGGCTCTGAGGATTAGTTTGCTCGAAATGCAAACTTCAATATTTATAAACCAAGGAAGTTTGGACACCAAGGAATTTCCAAAACCGAAAATATTCTCAAGATATGCAATATATTTCCAAATTCGGTTTCCAAAATTCCTGGAAATGCTTTGTCCAAATATTGACCGAAATCTCAGTAGAAAATCTCCAATTAGTAAATGCACATTACCAATTTTTATTTTCTAAAGATATGCATTTTAATTGCTGGAAATTAAAAGCATATAAAACTAAAAACCTTAATTAAAAGATTTTCAATTTATTTTGATCCGGGATTCTCCTTTAGCTATTAAGGAATATCTTTGAACAATAAAAGATAAGAGTTACTACACATGTTCAAAGTATGTCGACATCTTTACTTTGTAAATCCTTTTTCATATTTATAATCTTGGAACCGATTTGCCACACTTCCAAACAAGTTTAGAATTGGTTCATCTGACTTCCAAGAACTATGTGATTGATTATCCTATCAAATCACCAATCATGGGTTTCACGGTTCTACCAAAACAAGTTTCGGTTCTACCTCCATGTGGGTACTAGGATCGGTCACACTAGCTTTCCAAAAATTGGTTGACTAGGTACTAGGATCGGTTACCACATATTTATGGTATTTAACTTGTATTCGGTTGCACAAGTCATATGATTGGTTACCAATAACTAAGACCTGTTGCACCTCTTACAAGGATCGATTCCACACACTTTTGATCGGTTACCTCTTACTAGGATCGGTTCCCCAATGTCTAGAGTTGGTCATACCAATTACAACATATCGATCATACCATCTCAGGTGATTACTTAAGATCGGTTTCACTAATAAAAGTCATACCAATACAAAAGTCAGGCCTTGTAAATATTTTTACCAAGATACATAAACAAGTTATGAGCGGTTATACTAAACACACATATTGGTAATCCAAGGATTTGCAATGAATAACAATACCAATAAGCCTAGCGATTTCCCTTTCGATTCATAAAACAAGTTTATGAATTGTACTTCCTTTAAACGAATGTAAAACATTGTTTCCTAGGACAAAATATTCACCCATACCCATACACATAATCACAATAGCATTCATACGATTATGTCGATGTCTTATATAGGAAGTTCAGAAGATAGACGTTATACTTCGTATTGTAATTCCTTAATACTATGTCTAACTAGAGTATAATCATTCACAGCTTCGCAGTTATGTTTTCAATATGCACGACTTGAAAGATACGTTAGGAATAAAACAGTTCAAGTCAAATATTACTAACCTCAAGAGGAAGGATGATGTCGTCGTTGTAGCTCCTTACTTCTTCACATTCTTCAAGTCTTCACGTAATACTTGTAAGTCTCATATCCTAATAACTTTCTAGTAAACCTGTACGAAGTTGACTCTAGTAAATAATCAAGCGACTCTTTAAATGAGTTTTGGTTCACTAAAATATGACAACCAAACTTGACATACCAACGCTTGGTGGGTTCAACCGAGCAATGCTCGAACAAAATGTTAGAAAGTTTTTTCAAACATGTTGAAAACTATTCAGAAGCAGGAAAAACCATTGATAGCCTGGATGATGTCCTAGAACTTATTGTTCAATTAAATATAAGAATCTTTGAAAGAAAGCGAGAAACACTCAGTCTTCAAAATGATCTAGAAGATTATTTGGAAAAAAAATTAGCTTTGTGCAACGAAGTTCATCAGCAAACTTCATAGTGTGAATATCTTAATCAATCGCTGGAACATTCACAAATAAGGAATAAAATCCTTATAGAAGAACTTCTTACAGATACATGTCGAAAGGTATACCTTGATAAGTGTTTAGAAAAATATTTTCAAAAAGGAATGGATACCTTAAGGGGACATATAAAATGTCTTGAACAAAAGACATCTGCAATCTGTTTAATGGAAGATCAAGATCACACGGGTTCGAGTTCGAAGATCATACCATCCTGGGCACAAGATGTAATCAAGAATATAGCATCACGCAATATTCCTGATAAAAAGGATGAATTCGAAACCCACACAAGGGAACACGATCATGACCCCAAAGATAAGAAGGAAGATGTTGCTCAAATGGTACTAGGCGAGGAAGGTTCTTCTCACCCTAACACTTAATCATGTGGGAAAGTGCATCCTTACAATGCCCAATCATTTGATGTAAGGAAGCACAAGTATCTGGGCATCTGGTATCCTGTTAATATCTCTTATTCAACATAGAGAGTATACACAATCTACCTAAAGATACTTAATAAGTTCTCGTATGTAGAAAAGTTGTCTTACAACAACTTGTGTAAACATGATAAGGTTTCTTGTCTAAAGTATTTTTAGATACATGATATAGAAGATTGATTATTTCCAAAAAATCTTTGTGATTTGATAACACATAAGATGCGAAAAGCTTTTCGAATCTGGTTAGAATTATTTATTTAAGGCTGGCACCTATGTTTGGTATATGTTAAAACATTCTCTGGTATATGTAATCATCTTGTTTGAGAACTTATACTAAAGGATGTATCCTCAAACCAGATCTCAAGCTAAGATTCTGAAAGCGTTGAGTGGAATGGCTTCTAATGAAACTGTTAATCTTGATGATTCCTTCAAGAAATCTAGTTGTGAAGATAAAGGAAAAGAAAAGAAAGATGTGACTCATCTTCTTGTCCAAAAAAACAGTTTGGATGCTAAGATTGATATTCTCAATCTACGTCAAGTCCTCCCCAGTACTATTGAAACACATCACAGACAGGCATCATTACTAAGAACTGTTATCCTTAACCAAAGAAAGCTGATTAAACTTGGAATCGATAATTGGGAGTATGCTCATAATATTAGTTGAAAGGTTAATGCCTTAGCCTGTGAACATAACCAAGGTACTGTGTGCAGAATCCTGGAAATCAATCGTGATGTTGTTGATAAAGATCCTGAGAAATTTGAGGAAATTGAAGATGATCTTTTAAAAAATGTTTAAAGATCTCTTCAAGAAAAATAAACATCAGTTTTTGATTTATTTCAAGTATTGTATAAGGTATATTTCTTGAATAAAACTATCAATTATTTATGAATAAAATTATTAGTTTATAATTTTTCTTGTGATAGTTTCCGATTACATAACCCGTGCTTTAATGTCTATATTATTGCTATGTGTTTTCGGTTTATGGGATGTCTAATTTCAGTTTTCATAACCTTAATATTCAATTGTCATGTACCTGAGTACGATGACAAGAGGGGGGGTAGATTTGAGGATAAACCTCTCTTGATTCTCACGAATCAAGCCTATTATCTGGTTCAATGAAGAACACAGCCTAAGAACAAAGTTCTATTTGATTAATAATTTGGATAACCTCTCTATACAGGACTCTCTGGCTTATAAAGCCAACTCAATCAAACCTAGAATCTAACGGGTACAAGGAGCCCTGGTGGTCACATCCGACACACCAGTTACAACTACTAATTAAACTGATTACTACTAATTTATCTAGATTTACTTACTATTAACTGTAACAAATTAATACTACTACAATTTAACACCAAAGGCTAATGACAAGCCGATAATGGATAAGGGCCATCCCCCGTAGACTAGGGATATGACAATACTTTCCCCTCCAAAACATCCTTGTCCTCAAGGATGAAGAACTTGGTAGCAAGATTGTCGTCGATAATGTTGGCAAGTGTGGCTGCTAGACTCTAATAGAAATCCTTGGCCCACTATCCTCAAATCTTACATCTTGGGAAGAAGTGATATGAGAATGTATCTCTCTGTCTCTTTCACAAGCATGTATAAGCAGGGACTTGATTTCAGCAACAACATGGCCCCTTGACATCACCACCTCCTGATCCTTCTTCGCAAGAGATGAGTACGGCTGTTTGAAACTGACTATGTACCTTGTAATTAAGCCATTATTCCCATGTAGGTAGCTCGCTTGCCATTTAGGAAGTTGCTTGAGCTTGTATGACCAACAACCAACTGTTTATAGGTGAAAACTATTCCTGCTGGTTTCGGTAATTTTGGGTGTGTGGGTGAGAAATAAATCTAAACCCTAAACAAATGCACTGCACGTGAGTGCTTTTGATTCGAGAGATCAATCTGTACAATTCTGGCCTAAACCAAGAAATGGCCGTTCCAGACTTTCTTCGGTCACAAAGTGAAGGAGATGGGGTTGATCTTAGGGAGGGAAGCGAAGAAGGTGTTGAGATTGTGAAGGTGTTGGATGTTTATGACTTGTATCAGAATGGTGATTTCTGGATACTGAAGACAACACTTGGTTTTTTCTGTGTTCGTCTGTGTTGTTTGGAAATAGGTGAAAGACCTATTTATACAAGTCATTGAGTGCAACCCTCATCTCATAGGAAGTGGAGGAGGTGAAGTGATGGAGTAGTGGGGTCGTGCAGGAGTGTTGATTGTTACACGATCACACCTTTTCCCACTTCCCTCATCACTGTTAACCGTCCACTCTTCCTGACACGTTCTTGTAATGGCGCGTTGCACGCTGCACGCTGTAAACCGCCAGACCAATACCCCAGTGAGTATCCCCTAGTTTGTGACATGTTTGATGTCTCGAGTGAGTGGGTCGAGTCGTGGGACCCTCAGGAAATAACACGTGATGCTATTAGGTTAAATAACTAAGTTATTTAGGAAATCAATATTCATGAAATATCGTGTATACTTTATGCATGTAATGCATCGAATATAATCAATATGTATGAAGCATCGCTGTTTTAAAGATTAACGGAGTAAGTCGCGGATTAAGCGTCTTAAAATAGTTGCACGTCCAACCATCTTCGAGTGATCGTTTGGAGGCCGCATGGGCGGGCCATCCCTTGGCCGATCACTCCCTGTGGAAGAGTGACGGACGGTGATCACCAAGGTGCCTCATTGGCCGTTTAACTCTTAGCCTAGGCTTTCCGACCAAGCTGGAAAAGTTATACGGACGAGATGATCTGCGGCACATGTTTGCGACCGTTGATGGATTTTAGGGTTTTAAAAAGGTGCGCAAGCATCACTCTTTAGCTTGACCGAAATCAAGCATGGACAAAGTTTTTGGTGGGACCGACCGAGCACGCGTGTAGACGGCTTGCCGGTGTACAAGTCCATGCCACTCTGTCTCGCGGAGATGCAATTTAGGCCACTCAATTTGTCTGGCAAAGGTGATTGGTCGTGATCGATTTGCGACAGAAATCCTTTGCCGCAAAGGATTTTAGGGGGCCACGTCATGCCATCTTTGGGCGCGCGTTTTGAGGCGCCTGGCCATGGTCCACCTTGGACGACCGGTCACACGCACAGGTGGGCCCACGGTGATCATGTCGACGTCCTTGGGACCTCTTGAGTCTATATCTACACCCTCCGTTTAGGCTGGCGAAGATGGATGGACATGATCGAACTGCGACAGATATGCATCGCCGCAAACCCTAATTAGGGTTTTAAACAGTCACGCGCATGTGACTTTGGCCAAACGGTTTGGCAAGCTGCGCTTCTCTTTGGGGAGGCCGATTGTGTGGGGCCCACGTTGGGCTAGTGGTGAACGTGTGTGCACCTTCCTGATGGTCCTAAGTTCGATCTAAGCCATCCAAATAGGCTGGCTAAGTTGGATGGTTGTGATCAATTTAAGACACTAGTGGAATTCCGCGACCCTTAGAAGCATTACGCCCTCCATGGTTTGAGCAAACGTTTTTACTACTCCATGGTTTGTCGTGAGAAAACCGATCAAGTGAGGGAAAAGTGGGCCCACCAACGTGTATATTAGCGTTTCCCTGATCATCCATCGAATGATCTAATCCGTCCAACTAGGCTGGCGAAGTTGGACGGTCGTGATGATTTTAAGACTGATTTGATCAGTCTATGTTCGATCGAACCTTTACAAAGCAGCACGACCATCCTACTTAGGGTTGGCGTTTGATGATGCTAGGAGGTGTTCGTGTGATGCCCGGCCAGCTAAGGTATAAGTGGGCCCACCTGTGTTCATCATGACAATCGCCTATTTTTGCCAAGGTTTGGCTAGGCTTGTTAAATTGTGCGGCAAACTTGTGTGGCCGCAATCGTTTCTGAGACTGATATGGACAATCTAGATTTTCCTTAAGGAAATTAAGCATGCTCGATCGGGCTAACTAAAGCGCGTCGATGCGAGGCTCTCTCTATCAGAGAGTGATGTAGCCTGTGTGAGTACTTCGTGCATGTCTCAATATTGGCACGGAGATTCGTGTTACTCTACTGAGAGTGAACACTCAGTCGTCATGTCATGCCAATAATGAGAGTTCGGCTGAGAACATAGCACGGAAGGTACTGGGCAAATCATGAATTAATTGTTAATGCTAATAAGATCCACAGAATATTTGGGATTGCTGTTGCACGCACTATTATGGGTAAATCTTGTGTATTTTATTGAATTGCTTCGAATAAATAAAGTGAAGAGGTTTTCTGCACTCTGTCACTTTTAAACGGCCTTTCCCTTTGCAGGGTGACAGTGCGTAAAAATACTGGTTTTATAATTTTAGCCCTGAACTAAAATCCACCATCAACATTAAGTCCCCTGCATAGCACGTAATGGTTGCACTATTGCGGGGTAGGCATTAGATGGTGATAGTAAAAAAATAAATTCACGGGAAAGGTTTCAGTGCATGTTACCAGGATATAATCTGGCTCGTCTCTTTGGGCGAGATGCGTTTCCTCTCATTGCATAACTGTCCTCAAATATTCGGATTGATAAGCATCATCTGATTGTTATCCGTAGCCTTCATAAACGGCAAGTGAAGACTCCTTTTCTTCTTGGGATCTGCTAGCTTGTGAAATATAAAGAAGACGCTGAGACTTTTTCTCCCATCGTAGAATTGTTTTCTTCTCTATTCCAGGTATTGCTCCATGTTTATTAATATCTTGATTGATTGATGATGATTTTTTTTTTGATGCAATCGTAACTCCTTCTTGCAGTACATCATGGAAGTTGCTGGTGATGACTACTCTGTAACCTCTCCGGAAAGAAGTTTTGAAGTCAACAAGCCCGAGGCTGATGCGTTCGAGGAGGTGATGGCTAAAATCGATCTTCCCCTTCGCGAGACCGGTCGTGCTATACAGGGCATGTCCATTCTGCATCTGCACATTGCTCGAGAATGTATTCAGGCTCTTCTGGCTTCAATCGACATGGAGGAGAGATGGAGGCATAATAAAGCGTCACAACCATCAGTAAGCGCAAGAGCTGAGAGATTCGCAGCACGGCTGAAAAGGCGGAGGGTTGAACACAAACGACCTCCGAATGGAGATAAGTGTGATTATACGATCCACGATGGTGTGATAATCCTCGATTCTGATATGGAAGAACTCGAGCATCCGAAGGTTGTCAGTACAATCTCCAATGTTGCAGTGGCCCTTTAGGAAGATATGGAAGCCGTTCCTACTGAGGATGTTGAAGCGGAGAACGTTGATGATGCAGAAATATCCGAAAAAGAAGTTGAGGCGGACCCAAAGGAGAAAGAAGTAGTAGCCTATCACGATAATGTTGAAGTAGGCTCTGACGGTGGTGAAGGCGCGGTTGATCCCCTTGATGACTAGATCTCCCTATTTCCTTTTCATTTCTTTTCTTGGACGAGTATTTTCCCGTAGTTTGTGAGCACTTTCTCCTTATACTCAGTGGCGGCTGAGTTTATGGTTTTCTTCGTTTTCGTTTGCTCGTTTAAATAAGGCTTTCATTTACATAGTTTCGAGGCAAGACTACATTAGAATCTTCTATGTGCGTATAGGCAGTGATGCGTCTTCATGTGATTGCACGTTATTCTTGCGATGAAAAATTAATGCTATAATGAGACACCACGAACCTGCCTGTCTTCCTGATATGAAGCCCGCATGATTCCTTCTTGTTTGAGTAGACTGCTCACGCTTTCCCCTTTTTTTCTGCACATACTCTATTCCTCCAACGCTTCCCGAAGGTGTGAAATGTTTCCTTTTTAGGGTTCTCTAGTTTAATCTGGTGGGTAATGATGATGACTCAGGCTTGACTCAGAATTTTGTGTCATGCCCAGGGGGTGAGGAAATTTCTAAAAGGAAATAATACTTTGATTAATTGAGAAATTGGAACCCTAATAATTATGAATGCGAGTAGTGCAATCATTTTAGAGGAATTACAAACATTGCGTGGAAAGGGAAATTGTTGGAGGAATCATCACGGAGAACGCTGGAGAAAAGGGTAACACAGCATTTTTAGGTATTGTAGGGTTTAAGCCATCGTGAGTGGATCATCACGCCCTCAAGCTTGTCAGCGTTGATGATCTTGCAATAGCCGCCTAGGATGATATCTGCCACCAGGTACGGTTCATCCTCCTTTGCTGTTGGCAAATCAGGTTGAGCAGTCATCTTCACTGCTACGTTTCCAACTTGAAATGTGGTCACCTTCACTACTACATCTCTAATTTGAAACGGGTTCGGACTTGGTACAATATCTTGATTCTGTGACGTGTTTCCTTTGATTGAAACAACCTCTAAGTTTTTGGCAAAGCGCTTGAAAGGACCGGCATCCCACTCACACCTCTTAGTGGCGGTCAGGTTGTTGATTGAAACGAGTCCCCGAGCCTCAACAGGGAGATGAGTGATTGTTTGCAAAAATGGTTGTTCAATGAGACTTACTTGGGCTCGAAACCTTTTAAGGTATGATGAAGGGCTTTCTCCAGGAAGTTGTGTCACATTTGCAAGCTGTTGATACGGCAATAGGTAATCTTCGGGATTGGACAACTTGTTGGAAATTCTTTCAGGTATTGAAATCAGCAAAGGGCATACTCCTAGCTTCGCTTTGTGTCGTGTATCCATGAGCGTCCCAAAATCATATCATAATTCGAATACTGCTTGACAATGTAAAATTTAGCGTGTGTCAGAGCATCACCCATCTTAACTTCGAGATCGATGTACCCATAGGCGTCTACGAACTCCCCTTCTGAATTCCTGATTACGGTTGGGCTACAAAAAGCTTCTTGTTTTGAAATCTTTGCGGTTCTCAGATGTTGAATTCGGAGGCTGCATCAATCAATGTGCTATTGAACTCTACATCCATCAAACAAGCGACGGTCAAGAGTCCCCTGTTCCCCTGGCCGGTTGCATCTTCCAGGAAAGATTGAGGTTCTGAAAGTGTTTCATTTTCTGGATACAAACGCCTGCCTGACACAATGCGATTGAGGTCTGCAAATATATCTTGACGATGCACCTTGGAGAAATATAAGATTTCATGTAAACGCTCCATCATATGTTGTACAGTCTTGTGAACAGAATCCTTGGAAATCATGCAGCTCCTAATAGGAAGAGGATCTCTATGAACACCTTCGTTTCCTAATTGGAGTTCCCCTGCTTCTACCTTTTCTCTGAAAATGCTCTTCAATCTGTTGCAATCACTGGTTGGGTGATGGACGAATCTATGGTAGCGGCAGTACCTAGGATTTGCCATTTCTTCCTCAGTCGGCGGTCGTTTGAGAGGTGGTAGCTTGATCGCGTTGTTTTGAATCCATGCTTCCAAGAGCTCTATGACTTCATTCATGGGAAAGGGGAAGTCCGGGACCGCATCTCCAGCTTCTTGCACAGGAGTTTTGTTCGTGTTCTTTCGGGATGGAGTTGTCTGCGCCGGTGCTGTACGTTTAGGTTGTTGTTCTGCTGCCGGAGCTTTCCTTTTTCCTCCTTCGCCCACCACACTCACAGAAGGATCGGTGTTATATTGCTTGTTAATGAGACGTCTGCTTCCTCGACTCTGTAGATGGTGGATTTTCAACAAAGGGTAAAACCGTAAAATCATGATGCATGTTTCTAACATGGCTTTCAGGCAGGCAACGATTCATATTTTACGAATCCACGGTGAATATGCCTTTCGAAAAGCCTCCACTAGCTGAGCGTTCGATCCCTGGCATTTCGTCGTGCCCTCTATGCAGAATAACATAATTGGGCGGTTCTCCGTAGATTGAGAGCAATAACGCCTTCAGGACGTTGGTGATACTCACTGTTCCCTGACTACACGAGAGAGGTCGTGTATATACCCAGGCGGTTCTCCGTAAGATTGAGAGCAATAACGTCTTCAGGACTTCGGCAACACTCGATGTTTCACTGACTATACGCAAGAGATTAAATTCTACCGTGACATTCACCACTGAATTCCTAGAAGATAATCTATCTTATCTCATTACTCCCATTTCATGATCGAAATGGTAATAGATAAATGTATTAATCCGATTTCGTGACCGAATCCACGGCTGATCTCATGAAATGGTAATAGATATTACTCTGATTTCATGGTCGAACCCACGGCTGGTCTCATGAAATGGTAATATCACCACTTATTTTATTACTCCGATTTCATGGTCGAATCCACGGCTGATCTCATGGAATGGTAATAGATAATCTCATTACTCCGATTTCATGATCGAATCCACGGCTGATCTCATGAGATGGTAATAACTACTTTCATTACTCTGATTCTGTGGTCGAATCCACGATCCCATGGAATGGTAATACCTATTTTATTATTCCGAATTCATGGTCGAATCCACGGCGATCCTATGAATTGATAATAAAAACTACTCACTTTTATTACTCGAGTTTCATGAATCATTCTCCACTGAATTTCATGAATTAGTAATAAATACTCAACAATCGGGCATCCTGGACTACCATGATAAGCCCCATAAAATGGTGGGAGTATACTCGACAATGATGCACGAACGAGCACCCAAATGCGCGAACGCGCATCCAAAATATGGACAAATGAGGAATTCTGCACAAAACAGGAGAGAGAAAATAATAACATTAAAATAATGGAGAAGCGCCCATGGGTCGGCCCCACCGGCCCGCCGGCCGTGCCCTAGCCGTGGCCGGTCCCATGTTTCCTCCATTATTTTCCTTATTTTTGTTGTTTTCATAAACTCATGAAGACTCCTCCATTCCAGCAACTTTCCTTGTTTGAGCAAAACTCGTGGTTTCTCTATATTTTCATGGTTTCTCCATATTTTTGTGGGATTTCACAAAAGAAATAATAATATAAAATAGGGAAAGGCGTTGCGGGACCGGGTAACATAGCCATCCGGCCATGCCCTAGCCGTGGCCGGTCCCACACCTTGTAATCCCTAATCTTTCATAAATTGTTATTTTTCTCATCTTGTGAAACTCCCCAGTTTTAGCAAAATTCATGGTTTCTCCATATTTTCTCAAATATTGCGCGAACCATGAAAAAGCCAAAAGTCAACATGGTCACACGACCGTCTAGGCTACTCATGAAAAATACATCAAAATATTATTATTTTAATATTCACAAAATATTGATCAAACGAGCATACTTGCTCATTCGAGCAAAATCGAGGATTTCAGTCAAAGATCAAACTCTTCTGAAAATCCGAAATATTGCTCAAACGCACATCGGAAAATGCTGAAACTCTCATAACTGAGACATGGGCATTATGGAAACACGGGCATGATCCCTTGACCGACCAAGGGCGGCTCTAAGGCTTGCAACAAGCCGGTCCCACACGTTTTCACACTTTTTGACCTAATTTGTGCAATCGCTCATATTGGGTCCAAACTCTTCACAACTAACTCAGAGTTTGTGCAAACGCCCACCAGCGGTCCCACGGCCACCAAGGGTGATCTCACGCCATCTTGGTCAGTCCCTCACTTTTCTATAATTAGGTTTTCTCACCTAATGCTCAATCAAGCGCTATTTTAATTGTAGGATTCAAATATCGCACAACATATTTTCTTAGCGTGCGAGACTCAATTATTTCCTTAACTCGCGAGAATGTCTCGCGAGAAGGTAGCAAAAGCCTGCGAAATTATTAAAGGGGTCGCGAGAATGTCTCGCGAGAAGGTAGCGAGAGCCTGCGAAATTATCAAAGAGCTCGAGAGAATATGAGCTGTCATCCACTATGTAAACACCTATATAAAGAGGAGAGCAGGAGAGAGAAAAAAAAGACATTTTTTTAGAGAGAGAAATATTTTGGAGAGAGATATTTTTGGAGAGAGATTTATTTTCTTTATCATCTTCTCCCCCAAATAATTAGATCTAGAGCTCTACAAAATATCCATTAATGGAGATTCTCAATGTAATTCAAATGTAACCTCAACAATCATAGTGAAGAATCGTGGATGTAGATCACATTGATCGAACCACGTAAAAAATCTTATGTGTCTATTTAAATTTCTAGCACTTATATTTGAAATTTAGATGATTAATAAGTTTAGATCTAGAAATTATTATCAAGATATAGTGAGGGGTGTAGTGTGGGATTTCCCGCAACTACATATTGGCGCTAGAAATCAGGGGGACCTAATCTTGTTGGTTCAAGAAAATCTAGAAAAATCAGCTACAAGCAGATGAATTCAATTGGATCTATAAAATTTAAGGGAAAAAAGAGAAGAAAAACACCATACAAAGAAAAGAACGATGTAGACAAGGAAAAGGGACTGTTAATTGTTAGATTGAAGAAGATTCAAAGAAATTAGTTATTGTGGGAGATGGGTTTCAATGGATCTAAAGGAAAAAAGAAAAAAGACGTGAACTCAAAGCCGCACACAAGCAAAGAGGAAAAGATCGGACGAGAACCACAGACAAATTCACACAAGAGAACTAAACTCAATAGTGCGAGAAAATCCACAACAAATTCCGGACCAATCCAAGAACAGGGAATTCCTAAAGGAAAAGAAATCAACAGTTCCAATAAAAATACTTCACAGTACACGCGAAGATATAGATCCTCTTTGCGAAGAGAACCGCAACTCATGAGTGATCATTATGAGATAGTCAAGGAGGATAATTTGAATATCTTACTTATAGCACCTCATCGTTTTAAGCTGGATATGGGACATACGAGGATAAATTGTGAACCAATGAATAAGCAAACGCCTAACAACAAGCTCCAAATCTCGCTGAAACAAGAGATTCTACAGCTTGAGAAACGGCTACAAGATCAATTTGTTGAAAGGAAGGCACTTGAAAAGGCACTTGGATACAAGTCCACCTCGCAATATACTTTGGATGAATGCTCCATTTCAAAGCCTGCCACTGAGCTTATAAAAGAGATTGCGGTACTAAAACTGGAAGTTGTATATTTGGAACAGTATACACCGAAGATAGAAAATCTAGAGGTTCAATCTAGTCGATTTCGATCACCTCCAGATTCAGTTACCAAATCACAGAGGAAACCAAATCATGTCGAAGTCACTGAGAAGCTATTAGATTTTGGTTTAGACCATAGCCAATCTTCACTCTCGCAACGTTCAGCTTTTTCGGCCAGAGCCTCTCCTCCAAAAGAAAATCATGCCATTCACAACCTCTTTATCTTGAGGTAAACAACAAGTACAGGTCAATAAAACGCACAGGTGAAGAAATTGGTAAGGGAGGATGCTTCGCAGGAGCAGAAAATATCATTATAGACCAAAATGGAAGTCTCGCGAAGTTATAAAGCCTTCCTGCGAACAGGAAGGAAGGGAAAACTTAAAGAAAAGAGATGAAGAGGGTATTAAAAAGTGAAACAAAAGGAAAACGAAGTCTCGCGAAAGTCATTTGAAGGAAGAACCATCTTATCACCAGCCATCTATCTGCGAGATTTAAATATATCATCTCGCACAAAGAAGTCTTGATAATCAGTAAACGAACGACACATCAAAAGGTACATATAATCGTCTCCAGAAATATAACTTGCAAACGAGAGATGGAACGGGACAACAATGAATGCATCTCCCAAAGAGGCAAACCAGCTGGAACACTAGCAAAGAGACAAACCCAATGGAACCAGTGATGAAAAGATGAAAGTAGTGAGAAACCATGAGCATGACCAGAACACGAAGAAGGAGAAAATGAAATACCATACAGCAAAAGAAGTAATGCTGCATGCTAAGGTTTCACGGAAAATACGTGCAGAGCAAAAAATAAATATGCACAGGGAAGAAGGAACGTTAATGAAGTATACTTCGCTACATGTTGGAGATGCACTCACCTATGCAGACCGAAGCAACTTTATTACTTCTGCGAAATCCCAGTTTGTCCAAACCTGTTAAGTTATTATCAACAACAGGAAACGAAGAAGAAAGGACGAAGAGGAAGGGTATAAAGGACATTGAAATGAGGATAAATAAAGTTAATCATGTTGTTCCAGCACAAACAGAAATTGGCACAGATGGTTAGAGATTTGGAATATGAGTTAGATCTCGCAGGGTCAATTCTCGTTGGGCTCATAAATTTTTTTTTTTTTTACATTTTTCATGGAACTGCCAAATGAAAGGGAAGTATGAGAGAAAGTTAATTTCGCAGTGGAGGGTTAATCTCGCACGCTAAATTCGCAAGGGAGAGTTAACACAGTTGGTATGGTACGAAAATATGCAAGAAGCAGGTCAAGGGTTCAAATCCCATCTCTCACACTTCTTTTTGCTGCGAGATAATTATATTTTGTGCGACCTTTATACATTTCAAGGATGCTAGCTTCGCAAGCCAATCATATACTTCGCAAGAGACAACAACTGACAACAAACCGCAAATGATATGCTATTATAAGAATGAATGAAAGAAATGACAGAAATGAAAGAATAAATGAAGGAAGTGACAGAAATGAAGAAATGAATGAAAGGATGAATGAAAGAGTTGACAAAAATGAATGAGCAAATGAATGGGACGAACCTTTATGGCGTACACCCTAGTTCGCGAATTATATTTCGTAAAGAGGCAAATGTAAGACCTAAAGTGCGTCATATAAGAGGGTATCTCTTAACATGGCTCGGGTGGAAGGTTACACCGCTCCTGAAACCTGGTCATGCGGTTTGGGGCCCATGAAAGCCTATCCTAAGAGGTACCTTGGATTCCCAACTATATATGTAGGTTATACCCTGGTTGGGCGACCAGGGTCTCTTTCAAGGAGTCGGCGTATGATCAAGGCGCCGAGGTACACGGTGTTGAGTCAAGAGTGCGGGGAGCATGGAACTTCCTTACCACTCTTGACAAGTCTTGGCGCATCTTTCTCGGCCAAGAAAACTCCACTTAGGGTGCAGCCTTGTAACCATAAACTCTATAGGTATAAGGGATAAGAGGCTGCGAAAACAAGCCGGTTGTTGTTAAGACCGGATGGGAGGAGCTAGCCTTGTATGGCCGATGTACGCCTCCTTGAAGGGGCAACCGGGAGATGATAAGGGCGGCACCCTCCATTAGGGAGCTGATAAGTGCCAAAGACGCAAATGTCATGAGGCTTTGTTTTCGCAAGGAAATTTAGGCTTGTCATATTTGTGCAATGATCCTGGAGAGGCAATAATACTAACGCGAGGGTAAGGCGAGATCAATGGGTCTTTACACGAAAGTGTACGGACGTCCTGCGATTTCGTCGCAAGACGGCAATGTCATGGGGCTTTATGTTCGCAAGAATATTTAGGCTGTCATATTATCGCAAATGAAACATCCTGCAGAGGCGATAATACTAAGAAAAGATAAGACAAGATCAATGGGTCTTTACATGAAAGTGTAACGACGTCCTGCGATTTTGTCGCAAGACGACAATGTCATGGGGCTTTATGTTCGCAAGGATACTTAGGCTGTCATATTGTCGCAATGAGGGTGGCAAAATAAGACCTTTAACTAGGAAGGCAAAATAAGACCACACAAGATAGATAAAGGCGGGATCAATGGGTTTTACGCATGAAAATGTAGAGACGTCCTGCGATCTTGTCGCAATGACAAATTCAGCGAAATATTTACAAGATTATGCTTAATCTTCCATTTGCATACAAATAACGAGGCAAGAAAAATGAGGCGGGCGTAAGAGCTTGCGAGGAACAATAAATACGTGAAGAAGAATGCATATATTAACGACAAAATCGGAGAAATGAAGAATGGAAGTGATTTAAAGCTACATCAATTTTAGAACAGCGAAATGAGCTAAGTAACACAAACATTAGCTATACATTGCAGTAGATAAGCATTCTCATCATACAAGCATCATAATCGCATCATGAAAGCATTGCATAAGCATTTCATGGCATAACCATTGCATACACATTTCATAACATAATCATTACATAAGCATTATACTCGCACAAGTATTTTACAAAATTTTACGAATTATCCGAATCTCTCGGCCAACTATTTATAATCTCTCGAGGTATTATTCGAAATTTAGAGAGAATGAGTCATAATTTCTCGGATTAGTTTGCGAAATGTGGTTATTTCATAAAATTATAAGCAACTTGAAGAGATTATACTATCGCATGAGCACAAAGCATGAGCGGAGGCAAAATGAGAATGAAGATACAACTCCCTCATCCAACATTTTCTTAAAGATTCTACCTTCAAAGATAAAGAACAGAGGCAATTATGGATAACCAAGAAAAAATTTTATGTTCTTTATCTTCTCATAAGAATCACTTCCAAAGAAGATACTCACCAGTGAACAACAAGAATCCTCACCAAAAATGGAATAATAACCCGCATCAACGGAGGCAATACTTCTTATACTTCAAGGATTAATACTTCTTATTCACTTCGCAAAGTTTCGGAACTTAACGAAAGAATAGAGAGCATAGCATGAGGCAAAGAACATGGAGCGAGAGTTTCGCATAATGGATTCGCAATACTTCTTATATTTAGAGGATTAAGTACTTCTTATACTTCTCAAAGGATACTTCATACTTCTTATATATTTCGAGGATCGAGTACTTCTTATACTTCTTCAAGGATACTTCATACTTCGCATACTTCAAGAGATAATACTTCTTATTCACTTCACAAAGCTTCGGAACTTCGCAAAAGAATAGAGGCAAGTACGTACTTTTCAAGTCCAGTATTCTTCCGCCCGTTCCTTCATCAAACAAAGATCAAAGATTACATCAACAACGGATTTTTCCTTAAAGAATGCTCTTCAAGCAATATTCAAGGAAAAAGAGGCAAGATATGAGATTCAAATATCGCACAACATATTTTCTTAGCGTGCGAGACTCAATTATTTCCTTAACTCGCGAGAATGTAGCAAGACTCGCGAGAATGTCTCGCGAGAAGGTAGCAAAAGCCTGCGAAATTATTAAAGGGGTCACGAGAATGTCTCGCGAGAAGGTAGCGAGAGCCTGCGAAATTATCAAAGAGCTCGAGAGAATATGAGCTGTCATCCACTATGTAAACACCTATATAAAGAGGAGAGCAGGAGAGAGAAAAAAAAAGACATTTTTTTAGAGAGAGAAATATTTTGGAGAGAGATATTTTTGGAGAGAGATTTATTTTCTTTATCATCTTCTCCCCCAAATAATTAGATCTAGAGCTCTACAAAATATCCATTAATGGAGATTCTCAATGTAATTCAAATGTAACCTCAACAATCATAGTGAAGAATCGTGGATGTAGATCACATTGATCGAACCACGTAAAAAATCTTATGTGTCTATTTAAATTTCTAGCACTTATATTTGAAATTTAGATGATTAATAAGTTTAGATCTAGAAATTATTATCAAGATATAGTGAGGGGTGTAGTGTGGGATTTCCTGCAACTACATTAATAAATGATGAAACCGGCATTTAATCGTCATTCCTTCACCAACTGGTCAACTCAGGACCCTGGTGTAACGCTCACTCGAGAAATTGGGCATCACATGGACGTCCATAGTCCCATGTGGTCGGTCCCTCCTTCGCTCATGACCTATTTTCATCAATTCGTCAATCAATGAGCAATTGCTCAAAATTATGGTTTCGAATAAACGCTTAACAAATCACCATTCGGAGCAAGTTCAAACAATAAATAAATTTATGTTAATCCAGCAAACAACAAATGGATTAATTATATAATATTCGGTAATCTACTAATATTTTAATATTTTATTGGGTCACGTCACCAATAAATAAATAATTTGTCGAATTGAGCAATACTTTCTCAATTGCTCGAATATTGATCCAGCTGTCAATATTCAGTAATCCACAGATTTGCTAAGTTGCTCGAATATTGATCCAACTATCAATATTCAGTAATTCATCAATAATTCTTCGAATTGAGCAATACTTGCTCACTTGCTCGAATATTGATCCAACTATCAATATTCAGTAATTCGTCGAATTGAGCAATACTTGCTCACTTGCTCGAATATTATATATCCAACTATCAATATTCAGTAATTCGTTGAATTGAGCAATACTTTCCCAATTGTCCAACTATCAATACTCTTCGTTGAATCGAGCAATGCTTGCTCAAATGCTCGAATTTACAATAATTGCACACGAGCAATACCAACATAAGAACTAACACGTTCAAATCCATGAATCGCTGAGCAATCGCCAATCATGTGCGATTCAAAAAATCTTAGATTCTAAACAGTCAACAACTGACTAATAAAATACACGTCTGTCATACAGACTCCACGATTCGTGAGACTTCAATCACGTCACATGGGGGATATCAATTAGGGTTTTGGTCTGGAGGCCTACGACACGTGGATTCATCCACGATGAGAAATGTGAGTAAGTCGTAAACGGTTGAGGGAGTTAGCAAAGTAGTGGGTGGATGGTTAACCAAGTCTCCGCGACGACTGAACTGGTTTCACCATGATTTTCCACTTTCCCACTCTTTCACTCATGAAACCGTCACACTTACTGGGATCAATGTGTTCGCTATTCTGACAATATAAATAAGTCTCTGGATCCACGATTGAACGACAATAATTTTTTCGAGCAATCACTCTCAGAAATTCCATCAATCGCCCAGAACTTATTCGAACTCCACAGTTCATCAAATTTGCAGAAACCTTCAGCACATCCACAATCCTTGATCATCATTGATCCCACACAGTTCTCGGTTTCCCTCCTACAGATCAACCCATCTCCTTCTTTGTGACCGAATTGACTTTGGAACGGCCATTGTCGTGGTTTAGGACGGAGTCCTACAGATTGATCTCTCGAATCTAAGCACTCCCTTTGCAGTGCATCTGTGTGAGGTTCAGCAGTTTGCTCGGTTGAGGAGTCTCGACAGTACGTTCGAATCTTCACTTTCCCAAAAAACCAGCGAACCGTTTTTCCCCATCCACAGATTGGCGACCACAGTGGGAGATTAATCTCTCGGTTGCAATCTATCCTTTTTACAAAATGGTTGATCTTAGGTCAGGTTCAGTTACCAATCCTAACCCAAACAATGCTAGCACTAGCAACAACGGTGGTACTCCAGAAACCGCTCCTACTTCCAATGATGGTGGTGATACTACTCCTCCACAAACCAATATCGGAAGTAATCCTCTTTGGTCGGTCTTCCGAGAAAATCAGAGAAAATCCGCCTACCAAAGATGATCTTATGAAGGTGCAAGAGACTCTCGCCAAAAATCAGATTGACATGGCTACAACACAGAAAGAGCCATGCAATTATCTCAAAACTCTCACCGACAAGATGTCAGAGAAAACTCAAGAGAAGGGAAAGGCCAAAGAAACATCCTCGACTGCTGATCCTGAAGTCACTCCGATCCATGTAGTAGACAATGATGAAGTTCAAAAGGCTGCAGATAACCCAGCAACAAAAGAACCTGCAGGCTTCATCACTCGTGAAGACCTGGAACGCTTCATGGAGGATCGAGGAAAAGACAAAGCATCACCTGTTCATCGTCATCAACCTCCATATCCTGCTGCTACGCAAAGAATTCCTCTTCCGAAGGGCTATACTTCCCCAATGTTCACACTGTACAACGTGTAGTTGCAGGAAATCTTACACTACACCCCTCACAAGAATTCACACAATCAAACCATTTTAAGATGAACAATTATAATTTTTATTGATTAACTTCTTGAATGTTTACAAGATAAAATGGAAAAGAGCTAAAGAAATTACAATCACTATAAACTTTCTCTCTCTTAATGACTTGTTCAACACTCGAAAAAAGATCTCTCCCCCAATAGGCCGGTTCGGCTCTTTATATAGGGTATTACATAGTGGATGACAGCTAAGCTGTCCTTTATTTTCGGGAATGGTTTGCGAATTCTCGCAAGTGTACAAATACATAATCTCGCGACACTCCTAGATCTCGCTAGATCTTCACATCTTTCTCGTGTTCTGGCTGTCGTCATCCATTGCGTCATTTATTTTACCCGTCTGCGACACCTTCGCAATATATCGTTTATGGATTTCGCAAAGGTGGTAGTGTTGCGATATTCTGATCCTACATCTTGCCTCTTCTCATGTCTTCTCTGCGAAGGAGAGAATGTCATGAGAATTAGTATTTTCAAACTGCCGCAACTGCTTATTTCTTTTCATCAATTCCATCGTTAGAATTCCATAAATTAAGCGTGACCGCTTACACGTGTCCAAAATTTCCCTTTTTACCGGCGCATTTAATGTTAACCGGTCATCCTTTTCTTGTCTATTTAAGGAGAAATTCCTCATGAAAGTGTTTCTTTTCTTTTACTTCGTCTTCTTCATCGTCTGCAACTTTTTATTGCTGTTCTTCTTATCATCTTTCTGTTATTGTTTCTCTGCTACTCTTTCTATGGAACCATCAAGGTTTGTTGAATTTGCTGAAATTGATCCTTTTGTGATTGATTTTTTCTACTGAAATTGTTTTATCCTGATATTATTCCTTGTCTAATGATTCCCATGTTGTTTATGTTTCAGTAAGAACAAATCTAACACCAAGTTCACAGTTCTAAACCCTAATGTTCTCGTGGGCTCGCAACCGAAAGTCGCTGTTACTAAAAGGAAGTCTGCGAATAACAAGGTATTAAGAAACACTTATTCTTCTAATAACAATATTGTTGCCTCTGTTTCTTATTTGACTTGTGATTCGCAGGATGACAGAAATATTGATAGATCCCCAAAGAAACCTCGCCGTTCCAAAAATGTCGAATCTTCTGTTTCCTTTCCTATATTCAAGCTCACAACTCCTCCTGCGATATCTTCGCAAGATAAACCAATACCTCATGTGATATCTTCATGATTCTACTTTAGTTATCTCTGAAAATGTCGCTACCTATTTTCCTCCTATTCCTGAGTTTTCCATAAATGAAGTCCCTCAAGATGAACCCTTCTCTTCTTCTATTATCCATGCTTCTGCCTCACCCCCAATCATTGACCTTCAACGGGTTTCCTCTTTTCATAACATTCCTACGACCAAAGATGATTCAACTCTCCCCTCTTCTTATGTTGCCATTACTTCTTCATCTGGGTTTATCCCTCTTACTAAAGAAAATCTGGAGGGAGTGGATGTAGCTTTCAAAGTTTTATCAGATATCATGAATGACGCCAAGAAGACCTCCATTGATCCCATCAAGTCTAGTGTTTGCGAGTCTTTGAGTAAATACTTTAGTTCTGATAAGAAGTTGCAAATGTCTTTAGAACAGGAAGTTAAAATTTTGAAGAATAATCTTCAAGACATGACTGTGAAGTGTGAAACTCTCCATCTTGAAAATCAGAAGCTTCAAAACATTTCACTGGATCGTGATAATCTTCGCAGGAAGAATGAAGAATTAAAAGGTATTACTTCCCCTTTCCATTTTTATTTTATTTTATTTTATTTTATTTTTGAAGACCTTGTTCGCCTTTCAAGCTTTAAACCAGAAGCAAAAAATGGAGATATATCAGTTGGAATCCGTCGCTGAAGAAACTCGAATGGATAGAGATGCTTGGATGGAGCAATATAACCAATTAGATAATCTTCATACATACTCTGTTGATCAAATAGATAACCTTGCCAAAGAGAATGCTCACTTAGTTCAGAAGCAAGAGTCATTAAGTAATGAATTGTCTCATCTCTCTTATTCTTTGGCTAAATCTAATTTGGAGTTGGAAACCTTATCAGATGAGAATGGAACTCTATCTCAAGAGAAGCGAGTTTTGTTAAACAAGGTGGCGATTTCTTCGCAACAGCTTGATGTCTGTCAAAAAATATGTAATGAACAGGAACAATCTCTCTGTTCGCTGAGAAGTAAACTCAAAGAAGTCACTGCTGAGAGGGATAAGCTTATTCAGGGTAGAATAACTTTAAGTGTGAAAACAATCCAACTCAAGGATCAATATTCCAAGTTAAAAGAATCCTACTCCTCCCTTGCTAAGGAGAATACCTTACTTGTTTCTAACGAAAAGAGTTTGCATTCTCGATTAAAAGGTCTGGTTGGAGATAATTTTGATAGTGCTATGGATCATTTGGAGAGTAGTTGCTTGGCTTTGACCCAACATCTTATCTTGCAAAAGGAAGGTAGTCATAAAATTTGACTGCCTCATCCGTTTTTTCTTTGTCGAATTTTCTTATGATATCCTTTTTTGCGAATTCCTTATTTGTATAACTCTGTTGTTCTTCATTTTTGCAGAATCTGAGAAAGATCTTTGTTCTTCTCTTTCTACTTTGGAGGCTAGATATGCCAAGATTCACAAAGAAAATGTGATTCTTTCCGCTACTCTCGCTCGTTCTCGCGATCGGGCCGAAAGAAGATTGGATTACCTCAGTTACTCCAAAGACATCCATAGTAGAAATCATCAGAAGGCACTTCTTCACCAGTTTCATCTCAAAGCTGAAGTTCTTTTGAATGATGTCTTATTGTCCAAATCTCTTGACCCTGTATCTGTTAAACCTCTGGAAGTAGAGGATGATGAAATCCCTAATTCTCCTGATAGTGACTATGAATACGAAAGCGGCGAAGATCTCGCTAATGAAAAGGTGATCCCATCAAACAATGAAGTCATGAACGATAATCCTGGTGAAGGGGGTTAAGGCAATAATATGGAAGGTAGGTGAAGGCGATAAAATTGTTGAAGATGAAAGAATTAATGTTGAAAATTTCATTTCTTTTGTAATTTCATTTCTTTTAGGTGAAGGGGTTAGCTGGCCATTAGAGAATGCAACAAAGTTAAAACACTCTTAAACTTTCTCTCTCCTAATGGCGATCCCCCCACACAACATAGTATGGGTAATACATAGTGGATGACAATGTGGTCTCGAAATCTCGCGACACTTCTTAACCTCTCGCCGGGTTCCATGTCTTTCGGTAAATTTTAGTTGTTGAAGATGAAAGAATTAATGTTGAGATCTTATTGAATTTCTTTTGTAATTTCATTTCTTTTAGTCTCTTGACCTTCATAACCACTTTTTCTTGCATATGATTTTTTTTTTCCCCTCTTTTTCATTTCCTTTTCTTTGATTCTCTCCTTCCGAGTGCACTTTGTTGTAAGGAATATTATGTTTTTTTACTCTCGTCAACCATTCCCGAACAATTCTCATATTGATCAAAAGATTATAGTCTCTTAATCCTTATTACTTTCGCAGATGTATATAATCTCTCCGACGTGAAGGGGTTTTTGAGGAAGAAAATTAGTGACCATATAGATGATAAGGATCGCATTGCTAACAATGGTGCACAGGCATTAGCAACATTTCAAAATCTCTCCTTGAATTACAAATTGAGCGAGAATGCAACAAAATTATTAACTTGTTGTTACTTATTTTGCCGAGAAAGAACAACTGTGGGAATTTTCCGAGGAATTGAAGAACTCGAATCTAAAAACAACTTTATTTCATGAAAGAGTCTCTCCCTCAATAACAAGTATTCGATAGTATGGAAGATGAATAACAATATTCCATCTTTTCCATTCCCATACTTGCCTCTCGTATTTATCTTCTCATGGAAGAGTTAGTTATCCTCATGTATTTTGTTGGATAATAATTTTAGTGTTATCGAAATGTATAGGCTGCGACAGTGGAGAATGCTATCTGAAAGGTGATAAAATTGTTGAAGATGAAAGAATTAATGTTGAGAATTGAATTTCTTTTGTAATTTCATTTCTTTTAGTCTCTTGACCTTCATAACTTCTTGCATATGATTTTTTTTGCCAAGAATGGCCGGGGTAGGTTCATCCATCCCTGCACTTCCCTGAAGAGACCCTCGGTCGCCCAACCATTTCCTTTCCTAAGTGCACTTTGTTGTAAGGAATATTATGTTTTTTGTTGAACAATTCTCATATTGTCTCTTACTTTCTTCTTTGTGATGAATGACATGCATAAATAATAGTTAATTTTTATAAATCTTTTGTTATATGATCTTATTTTGCCTTCCTAGTTAAAGGTATTACTGTGCCATCTCTTGTCATTGCGAAAAAATCGCAGGACGTCTTTACACTTTCATGTAAAGACCCATTGATTTTGCCTTATCATTTCTTAGTATTATTGCCTCTGCAGGATAATTTTATTGCGACAATATGACATGCCTAAATCTTGCGAGAATAAAGCCCCATGACATCGCCGTCTTGCGACGAAATCGCAGGACGTCCTTACACTTTCATGTACTGACCCATTGATCTAGTCTTATCTTTGTTTTTTGTATTATTGCCTCTTCAGGATCATCGCACAAATATGACAAGCCTAAATTTTCTTGCGAAAATAAAGCCTCATGACATTTGCGTCTTAAGACACTTATCAGCTCCCTAATGGAGGGTGCCGCCCTTATCATCTCCCTGGTTGCCCCTTCAAGGAGGCGTACATCGGCCATACAAGACTAGCTCCTCCCATCCGGTCTTAACAACAACCAGTTGTTTTCGCAGCCTCTTATCCCTTTTACCTATAGGGCTTATGGTTACGAGACTGCACCCTAAGTGGAGTTTTCTTCGGGCCGAGTGCAACATATGCCAAGACTTGCCAAGAATAGTCGAGACACTTCAAATGCCCCAGGCACTCTTGGCTCAACCGTGTACCTCGGCGCCTTGATCATACGTTGACTCCTTAGAAGAGACCCTCGGTCGTCCAACCAGGGTATAACCTTATATATATAGTTGGAAATCCAAGGTATCTCACCTGAATGGGCTTTATTGACCCCAAATCTCCATGACCCAGGTTCCAGGGGCGGTGTAACCTTTTCCCCGAGCCATGTTAATAGATACCCCCTTTTATGACGTAATTTAGGTCTTACATTTGCCTCTTACGAAATTTTGATTCGCGAACTAGGGTGTACGCCATAGCAGGTTCGTCCCATTCTGATATGTCATTTTTTTTTGTTTATCTCTTGTTATTTTCTTTGCGAGATCTTCGCATGTTCTTTCTTTGTTTCGTGCAATTTCGCAATGATTCTTTCGCAACATTTTCATATAAGTTCATTTCGCTTCAATCATACATTTCTTCGCAGTCTATTCTTTTCCCACAGTCTTCTACGGGTAATATTTCTTCAAGTATAATCTATTCCACGGTCTATCTAATCTGTGGCCCACATCTTTGCCCTCGGGATCCATTAATCTATATGCCCCTGTTCCGACTATCTCCTTGATGATATAAGGTCCATCCCATTTTTTCGCCAGCTTGCCACCACTTTCTCGCTGATATATTGGTGTTTCTCTCAATACCAAATCGCCTGGTTGAAATTCGCGTGTCTTGACACGTTTGTTATATTCTATGGCTAATCTTCGCTGGTAATTCTCCATATGTTGTAGTGCTCTTTCTCCTTTTTCTTCTAATTCATCTAACTTGATCAAAATGTTACCCGCACAAAGATTTTTCTCCCAAGCTTCTTTCTTTGTTGTTGGAATAATAACTTCTGTTGGAAGTACAACTTCAACTCCATATGTTAAACAAAATGGTGACATTCCCGTAGCTTCTCGCCTGGTTGTATTATAATCCCATACTGCATTATGCACTTGTTCACACCATGCCCTATTATGTCCTTCTAACTTATTCTTCAAAGATATCTCGATTGTTTTATTTGTTGCTTCGCTCTGTCCATTGGCTCATGGGTATAAAGGAGTTGATTTCCCACACTTTATCTGAAATGCATTAAGCAACAATTCTATATTTTGTCCCTCAAATTGCTTCCCATTGTCAGATACCAACTGTGCGGGGATTCCAAATCTGCATATGATGTTTTCGAATATGAAGGTAAAAATATCTTTATCGCGAATGTGTTGTACCGCTTTTACTTCTGCCCATTTTGTGAAATAATCTGTAGCGACAATCAGATACCTTCTTTGCCCTGTACACTGTAAAAATGGTCCCACAATGTCTAAACCCCACTTTCCAAAAGGCCATACACTTGTTGAAGAAGTTAATGGTGCTCCTGGTGCATGTATTTTCTTTCCGTGCCTTTGACAATCTTCGCAACGCCTTGATATTTGTTTCGCATCTTCATGCATATATGGCCAATAATAGCCTTGCATTTTCGCCTTATGTGCCAAAGATCTTCCACCACTGTGATTGCCAGCATCTCCACTGTGTAACCTCTTTAACCTCGCTTCTCCTTCCTTTCGTGTTAAACATCTAAGCGAGGGTCCATTAAAGGATCTTCAGATGCATGTACTCCGTCTCTTAATTCATAATTTGTTGCACGGCTTTTTAATTTGTGCGCCTCTAATCTGTTTCTTGGTGTTTCTCCTTTCATCAGATATGCATGAAGTTCTGATCTCCAATCTTCACTATGGAGTATTGGTGTTCTGTCTTCTATGAGCATCACATCTGCCTCCTGCTCTTCCTCTTTGTTGATTGATGGTGATAGAAGTGTTTGTATTTTTATGCATCTCGCAGCTGGATCTGTCATCATGCTTGATATAAAAGCAAAAGCGTCCGCGAGTCTATTGTCTTTTCTCGATATATGTCTCCATTTTATTTTTGGTATCTTCATCGACAACTCTTCAACAAGTTTCTTATACTTTTTCAAAGATGGTTCATTTGTAGTATATTTTTTTTTATTTGGCGAATAGCTAATTGTGAATCACTGGTGATTCTCACATTTTCCAACTTCATTTCTATTGTGAATTGCAGAGCATGTATTATAGCTTCATATTCTGTTTCATTGTTGGTAGATCCAAATTCCAACCTGAAAGAAAAAGCCATTTTGTTGCCTTCTGGCGAAATCAAAACGATCCCAACTCCGTTGCCTTCCCCATCTACCAATATTTCCCATCTGTTTGGCTCAGTTAATAAATCCCTTGGATTTCCATGTTCTTCTTCCATATCCATCATTTCTTCTGCAGCTTCATCCTCTTCCAAAGGAAATTCAGCTAAAAAGTCTGCGACAACTTGTGATTTTGGTGAAGACAGTATTTCATATTTGATTTTGCAATGACTTATTTGAGCACTCCATCTCTCAACCCTACCTGATCTTTTTGAATTTTTTATTACCGATGTAGTTGCAGGAAATCCCACACTACACCCCTCACTCGAATTTGTTTAATTAATCCATTTGAAGATGAGTAACAATATATTTTATTAATTGTTTTCTTGAAAGATTTACAAAGAAATGTAGAACAGATCTAAAGAAATTACAATCACTCTTAATTTTCTCTCTCCTAATGACTTGCTTAACAATTCAAAAGAAATCCTCCCTCACAACAGACTAACTCAACCCTTTATATAGGGTAATACACAGTGGATGACAGCTAAGCTGTCCTTTATTTTCGGGAATACTTCGCGAAGCGTCGCAAGTATGTAAGTGTTAGACTTCGCGACACTCCTAAATCTCGCCAAGTCTTCACACTTTTCTTATGTTCTAGCTGTCGTCATCTGGTGCGTCATTTAAATTATTTCCTTGCGACACCTTCGCAATGTAGTTGTTTATTACTCTCTCAAAATACTGATGTCGCGATATTCTGGTCCTACATCTTGCCTCTTCTCATGTATTCTCTGCGAAGTAGAGAATGTCATGAGAACTAATGTTGAAGAACCAGTTTCGATATGTCGCCACCGTTTAGTTTCCGTTCGTTTTTCTTTTACCGACAAGATTCCGTGAATTTAGGGATGACTGTTTACACGTATCTAAGATCTTATTTTTTACCGGTTCGTCCGGTTACCCTTCTCTCGTCTATTTAAAGAGGAATTCCCTTTGAAAATTCTCTTCTTTTACTTCATCTTCTTTATTGTCTGCAATTTTTCTCTGCCGTTTTCCTTCGGTATCTTCCCCGCTTTAATTCTTCATTCTTCGTTTTCTATGGCATCAAGGTCTGTTGATTTCACCAATTTTGATTACTTCATGATTGATCTCTTTTATTGTAGTCTTTTATTTGAATATTGCTCTTCTTTTAATATTTCTCCCACCATTTTTATTTCAAAGCCAAGACAAACCCAGCTCCAAATTCACCGTTAAGAACCCTAATATTTCTTCAGGTTCAAAATTGAAATCCTTCGCTTCTAAAAGGCAGCCTGCGAGTGGCAAGGTATTTAAGAAACATTTACTCTTTTAATCACAATATTGTTGCCTCTGTTTCTTATTTAACTTGTAATTCGCAGGGATGGTAAAAATGAAGGTAGATCTCCCAAGAGGCATCACCACTCTAAGCCTGTCGCACCTTCTCATTTCCTTTCCCGGGTTCAAACTTATTTCTTCTCCTGTTGTGCCTTCGCAAAGCGATTCATCTCTTCCAACGATTGCCTCGCAAGAGAAACCAACCCCTTCTCTTCAAGATAATCCATCCTCTCTGCGATATCCTCGCAGGATAAATCAATTCCCGAGTTTTACGTGAATGAAATTCTTCAAAATGTACCCCTCTCCACTCTTTCTCTTAATACTTCTCTTTCTCCTTCACCTGTTTACTGACTTCTTCAATCGGCATTCTTATGATCAAGAATGATTCAGCTTTTCCTTCTTCCTCCTCCTCGAGTCTATCCCTCTTACCAAAGAAAACTTAGAAGGGATAGATATAGCTTTTAAAATTTTATCAGACACCATGAACGATGTCAAGAAAACCTCCACTGATCCTATCAAGTCTTGTGTTTTTGAATCCTTGAATAAATACTTTGACTCGACACGTTGTCGCAAACATCTTTGGAGCAAGAAGTTAAGATCTTAAAGAACAATCTTCTCAACATTTCATCGGATTGCGACAATCTTCGCAAGAAGAATGAAGATTTAAAAGGTACATTTTGCCTCTCTTTTTTTTTTTTTTTTTTTTTTTTTTTTTTTTTTTTAAGACTCAAGTCCTTGTTCACCCTTCAAGCTTTAAACCGAAAACGAAAAATGGAGATATATCGAGTTGGAATCTACTTGTTGAAGAAGTTCGAGCTGATAAAGATTCTTGGGTGGAGCAATATAACCAATTAGATAATCTTCATACATATGCTGTTGACCAAATAAATAATCTTTCTAAGGAAAATGTTGATTTAGCTCAGAAACACGACTTGTTAAGTAATGACTTATCTCGCCTCTCGTATTCTTTGACTAAAGCTAATTTAGAGTTGGAAACTTTATCAGATGAGAATGGAATTCTTTCTCAAGAGAAGCGAACTTTATTAAACAAGGTGTCGGTTTACTCAGCAGATGATATTTGTCAAAAATTGTGTAAAGAGCAAGAACAATCTCTTCGCTCGAGAGAAATAATCTTGAAGAAGTTACTATCGAGAAAGATAAACTTATTCAAGGTAGAATAACTTTAAGTGTAAAAGCAAACCAACTCAAGGATCAATGTTCCCAATTGGAGAAATCCAATTCTTCCCTCGCGAAAGAAAATGCCACACTTATCTCTAACGAGAAAAATCTGCGAGCTCGTTTGAAAGGATTAGTTGGAGATAACTTTGATATCGCCATGGACCAACTGGAAAATAGTTGTTCGACGTTAACCCAAAGACCTTATTTCGCAAAAGGAAGGTAGTCATAACAGTTGGCTGCCTCATCTATTCTTCATTTATCGGTGCTTCATAATTTTTGTTTGTTATAATATTTTTTGCTTTTATTCTTTGTTTCGCAGAGTCTGAGAAAAATCTTCATTCTTCCCTTACTGCTTTGAAGTCTGACCACTCAAAAATTCGCAAGGAGAATAAAATGCTTACTACTTCCCTTATGCATTCTCGTGACAGAGCAGAAAGAAGATTCAACTATATGTGCGGTTACAAAGATATAGAGAGTAAAAACCAGCAGAAAGCGCTCCTTCGTCAACTTCATCTTAAAGCTGAAGTTCTTGTGAATAGTGTTTTGCTATCTAAATCTCTTGATCCCGTATCTGTTGCACCTCTGGAAGTGAGTGATGATGAAGTTCCCAATTCCCCTACAAAGGATTATGATTATCAAAGCTGCGAAGAAGTCGCTCCATTGATGAAATTTTCAAGAAGGATCCAAACGAAGGAACTTCTATGAAAATCGTCCAACCGGCGAAAAAGAGGCTGATAAAATTGTTGAAGAACCAAAGAGCATCTCCTGTTGTCGAGAGAGTTGATGTGGAAAATTGAATTCTCTCTGTAATTTTTATTTAAACTCCCTTAATTGGATGACATTTTGCATAGGATGCTTTTGAATTTCTGTTGAAGTACTTCTTTTGATTTGGAGGACAAATTCCCTGATGATTAATCTCTTATTACTTTCTATATATATCTTGCCTCGCAATTATAATCTCGCAAGCATGTTTGTTTACCTTTATTTTTGTTGAAATATATTATTGCGACAAGATCGCAGGATTTCTTCATAATGAAGAAACCTATTGATCTTGTCTTACCATTAATTGTATGGTCTTATTTTGCCTTCCTAGTTAAAGGTCTTACTTTGCCATCCCTCATCGCAACAAGATCGCAGGACGTCTTTACATTTTCATGTAATGACCCATTGACCTTGCCTTACCATTGCGCAAGTATTTTTGCCTCTGCAGGATATTGTACTTGCGACAATATAACAGGTTTAAATATTCTTGCGAACATAAAATCCCATGACATTGTCGGCTTTGCGACGAAATCGCAGGACGTTGTTTCATTTTCATGAAAAAACCCATTGATCTCGCCTTACCTTCATGTTAGTATTTTTGCCTCTTCAGGATCATTGCACAAATATGACAAGTCTAAATTTCCTTGCGAAAATAAAGTCTTATGACATTTGCGTCTTTTGACACTTATCAGCTCCCTAATGGAGGGTGCCGCCCTTATCTTCTCCCCGGTTGCCCCTTCAAGGAGGCGTACATCGGCCATACAAGACTAGCTCCTCCCATCCTGGTCTTAACAACAACCAGTTGTTTTCGCAGCCTCTTATCCCTTATACCTATATGGTTTATGGTTACGAGACTGCACCCTAAGTGGAGTTTTCTTCGGGCCGAGTGCAACATATACCAAGACTTGCCAAGAATGGCCGAGACACTTCAAATGCCCTGCACTCTTGGCTCAACCGTGTACCCCGGCGCCTTGAGCATACACTCGACTCCTTGGAAGAGACCCTCGGGCGTCCAACCGGGGTATAACCTTATATATATAGTTGGAAATCCAAGGTATCTCCCCCGGATAGGCTTTCATGGGCCCCAAATTTCCATGACCCAGGCTTCAGGAGCGGTGTAACCTTCCCCCTGAGCCATGTTAAGAGATACCCCCTTATATGACGTACTTTAGGTCTTACATTTGCCTCTTGCGAAATATTATTCGCGAACTAGGGTGTACGCCATAAAAGTTCGTCCCATTCACTCACTCATTCATTTTTGTTATTATGCATTGTTTGCGAAATATTCGCACAATCTTGCTTTATTTTCTTCAATCTCGCAATCTATTTGTCGCAAAAACATTACATCACAAGCTCATTCCATTTCTCCCATCTTCTATGGGTAATATTTCTTAAGATATAACCTATTCCATGGCCTATTTGATTTTTGTCCTACATCTTTGCCTTCAGGATCCATCAATCTATATGCCCCTGTACCAACTATCTCCTTGATGATATAAGGTCCATCCCATTTTCTTGCCAGCTTGCCACCATTTTCTCGCTGATATATAGGTGTTTCTCGCAGCACCAAGTCACCTGGATGAAATTCACGTATCTTGACACGCTTGTTATATTCTCTGGCCAATCTTCGCTGATAATTCTCCATATGTTGTAGTGCTCTCTCTCTTTTCTCTTCTAATTCATCTAACTTGATTAAAATGTTACCCGCACTGAGATTTTTCTCCCAAGCTTCTTTCTTTGTAGTTGGAATCTTAACTTCTGTCGGGAGTACAGCTTCAACTCCATATGTTAAACAAAAAGGGGACATGCATGTAGCTTCTCTTCTAGTTGTATTATAAGCCCATACCGCATTGGGTACTTGTTCGCACCATCCTTTATTGTATCCTTCTAACTTCTTCTTCAATATGTCTCTGCGATTGTTTTATTTGTCGCTTCGCTCGCCATTAGCTGCGCGGGTATAAAGGAGTTGATTTCCCACATCGTATCCGAAATGCATTAAGCACAATTCTATATTTTGTCCTTCAAACTGCTTCCCATTGTCAGATACCAACTGTGCTGGAATCCCAAATCTACATATAATGTTCTCAAATATGAAAGTAAAAACATCCTTATCGCGAATATGTTGTACCGCTTTCACCTCTGCCCATTTTGTGAAATAATCTATAGCGACGATTAAATATCTTCTCTGTCCCGTTCCTAGTAAAAATGGTCCTACAATGTCTAAACCCCATTTTCCAAATGGCCAGACACTTGTTGAAGAACTTAACGGAGCTCCCGGTGCATGTATTTTCTTCCCATGCCTTTGGCAATCCTCGCAACGCCTTGACACTTGTTTTGCGTCCTCATGCATATATGGCCAATAATAGCCCCGCATTTTTGCTTTATGTGCTAAAGATCTTCCACCGCTATGATTACCGGATCCCCACTATGCAACATCTTCAATATGATTTCCCCTTCCTTTCTTGTTAAGCATCTAAGTGAAGGCCCGTTAAAAGATCGTCGGTATAGCACTCCATCTCTTAATTCATAATTTGTTGCACGGCTTTTTAATTTGTGTGTCTCTAATCTATTTCTTGGTGTTTCTCCTGTCATCAAATATGCATGAAGCTCTGCTCTCCAATCTTCTTCGCAAAGTGTTTGTGTTCCATCTTCTACTACCATTACATCGGTTTCTTGTTCTTCTTCTTTGTCAATTGACGGCATCAAAAGTGTTTGTATTTTAATGTTTCTCGCAATCGGATCTGTCATCATACTTGATATAAAGGCAAAAGCGTCTGCGAGCCTATTATTTCTCCTTGATATATGTCTCCACTTTATTCTTGGTATCTGCATCGACAACTCGTCAACAAGTTTCTTATATTTTTGCAAAGACAATTCGTTTATGGCATATTCTTCTTTTATCTGGCGAATTGCCAATTGTGAATCACTAGTAATCCTCACATTCTCCAGCTTCATTTCTATTGCAAATCGCAAAGCATGTATTATAGCTTCATATTCTGTTTCATTATTTGTTGATGCAAACTCCAATCAAAGAAAGAGCTATTTTATTGCCCTCTGGCGATATCACAACAATTCCTATTCCATTTCCTTCTCCATTTGATGACCCATCTACTAATATTTCCCATCTATTCGGTTCTGTCAACAAATCTTTTGGATCTCCATGTTCTTCTTCCACATCCATCATTTCTTCCACTTGATTCATCCTCTTCCAAAGGAAATTCTGCTAGAAAGTCTGCGACAACCCGTGATTTTGGCGAAGATAGTATTTCATATTTGAGTTTGCAATGACTTATTTGAGCATTCCATCTCTCAACTCTTCCCGACCTCTTTGAATTCTTCATCACTGATTCTATCGGTACTTTTGTCACCACCTTAACAACATGCGCTTGAAAATATATACGAAGCTTAAATGTTGCATAAACTAATGCCAAGGTTAATTTTTCAATTTTTGAGTAATTCCTTTCTGCAAGCATTGAAAGTTTTGTTGATGTAATAAATTGGTTTTTCTACTCCTCAAGTCCACTCGCAGAACACCGCACTTAATGCATGCGAGGTTGTCGCTAGATAGATCAACAATTCTTCTCCTTCTTCTGCTTTTTGCAAAATTGATATATCCATTAAATGTTCCTTTATTCCTTGCAAGGCTTTCTCGCACTCATCTGTCCATTTAAACTTCGATCCCTTTCTAAGGATATTGAAAAAGTGCTTGCATTTGTCAGATGATCGCGAGATGAACCTCCTAGCGAGGCTAACAACCCATTTAACTTTTGAACATCTTTTACTTGTCGCCGTGTTGGCATATCGCGAACTCGCTTGTACTTTTTCTGGGTCGACTTGAATTCCTTCTTTGGATACAATGTACCCTAAAAATTTTCCAAGAGCGACTCCAAAGGTACATTTTTCTGGGTTTACTTTGATATTAAATTGCCTCATTTGTTCAAAAATTTCTTTCAAATCCTGTATGTGGTCTTTTGCTTTTTTACTTTTTATTAACATATCATCTACATATACCTCTAATGTTTTGTGTATCCATCTCGCGAACACCTTTTCCACCATTCTTTGGTATGTCGCACCGGCATTTCGTAAACCAAACGACATTTTTGTATAACAGTACAATCCTCTTGGAGCAAAGAAAGCAGTATGTTCTTGATCTTCTTCGGCGAGAGGAATTTGATTGTAACCCTTATATCCATCAAGAGATGATATCCTTTCGTTTCCTGCCGCTGCTTCAACCAATTGTGGAATATCTGGTAATGGGAAACTATCTTTAGGACAAGCTTTGTTTAGATCAGTAAAGTCTATACAAATTCTTATTCCTTTTTTCTTCTTTGAGACTATAACCATATTTGCTATCCATTCGGGATATTTTGCTTGTCTAATGATTCCTGCGTCCAACATTTTCTGCAATTCTTCTTCTATTTGAGGATGATATGCTGTCACGATCTTTCTAATTCTTTGTTTAAATGGTTTTACATTCTTGTCAATTTCCAATTTATGGCAAGCCACTGATGGATCTATACCAGGCATTTCATCCATATCCCACGCGAAAATATCTTTGTAATCTCGCAGCAAATCAACAGTTCTTCTCTCTTCATCCGCTTCCATTTTAGTCCCAATTTTTAAGATTTTAGGCTCCTCCTCGGTTCCAACATTCACTTCTTTTGTTTGTTCTACTGCGATATAACTAGACTTCGGTTCTCCCATAGGAATTGGTCCTTTCATTTCCTTCGCGAACTCACTCCCTTTTCCCATGATTTCGCTAGGTATTCATTTTCCCTCTTTTGCTCTTATCATGTAAATTCTAAATTCTTCTTCTTTCTTAGCTGCTTTTACCATCTTCCTGCGATCTTTTCGCTTCTTCACTTGCCCTTCATAATGCTTTACTTCGATTTGATGATATATTCTTCCTTTATCAATATCTCCTCTGATTTCACCAATTCCACTCAGCATAGGAAATTTGATGCACTGATGGAGTGTTGACGCTATCGCCTTAATTGCATGTACCCAAGGTCTCCCTAACAATATGTGGTACGTCGATTCCATATCCACTACACTTAATGTTACCTGTGTTTCAATTTCTCCGAGTAAAATTCGTAATTTTATCTCTCCTTTAGGTACTGTTATAGATTTTCCAAAACCATGGATATAATACCTTGGGGAACTCATTTCTTCATCTTTATATCCTAATTTTTTGTAGGTATGGTAAAACATGATACTCACCAAACTCCCTGTATCCACCAAAGTTCTATTTATTGCCCATTCTTCCGCTGCTTTTGTCGATTCTTTTCTTTTTCTGCTTGCATTTATCGTGATCACTAGTGGAGATGTATGATTCAAACTTTCTCTAGGCACTTCTGCTGTTGTGAACGTTATTTTCTGTTTTCCCATTCCTTCAAAGACGATGTCTTCTCCTCATCTATAATCTTCTTTCCTTCAAAATCTCGTTTATGTATCCTTCCTCTAATATTTTCGTGGAATTCATTAACCATTGCTTTTGTAATTGAATTGTATTCCATATCTTCATTATATTCCTTGTTTCTTAACTCCTCTACCTCATCTGATTTAACATTTTCCTTTCTCATTTTCTTGATTTAAACGATTTTAACTGCACTCTTCGATCTTCAATCTTCAATCTTCTTCAATCCCTGTTTCTAGCGCATATGTAGTTGCAGGAAATCCCACACTACACCCCTCACTCGAATTTGTTTAATTAATCCATTTGAAGATGAGTAACAATATATTTTATTAATTGTTTTCTTGAAAGATTTACAAAGAAATGTAGAACAGATCTAAAGAAATTACAATCACTCTTAATTTTCTCTCTCCTAATGACTTGCTTAACAATTCAAAAGAATCCCCCCACAACAGACTAACTCAACCCTTTATATAGGGTAATACACAAATGGATGACAGACTAAGTTTGTCCTTTATTTCGGAATACTTCGCGAAGCGTCGCAGAGTATGTAAGTGTTAGACTTCGCGACACTCCTAAATCTCGCCAAGTCTTCACACTTTTCTTATGTTCTAGATGTCGTCATCTGGTGTGTCATTTAAATTATTTCCTTGCGACACCTTCGCAATGTAGTTGTTTATTACTCTCGCGAAGTATTGCTGTCGCGATATTCTGGTCCTACAACCGACTCAATTGGTATTTTTGTCATTACCTTGACTGGATGTGCCTGGAAGTATATGCGAAGTTTAAATGTTGCATAAACTAACGCCATTAGTTTTTCAATTCTTGAATAATTCCTCTCCGCGGCATTGAAGGTTTTGCTGATGTACTAGATTGGCTTCTCCACTCCTGCGTCTATTCGCAATAATACTGCACTTAGTGCATGCGAGGTTGTCGCAAGATAGATTAATAATTCCTCCCCTGGTTCTGCTTTTTGTAAAATTGATATATCCATTAGATGTTCTTTTATTCCTTGTAAAGCTGTTTCACATTCATCTGTCCATCTGAATTTCGCTCCCTTTTTGAGTATGTTGAAAAAATGTTTACACTTGTCGGAAGACCGCGAGATGAATCTTCCTAGCGAAGCTAATAGTCCATTTAACTTCTGTACATCTTTTACCGTCGCTGGCGTTGGCATATCGCGAATTGCTTGTACTTTCTATGGGTCAACTTGTATTCCTTCTTTTGACACAATGTAACCTAAAAACTTTCCTGATGCAACTCCAAAGGTACATTTTTCTGGATTTACTTTGATGTTGAAATGCCTCATTTGTTCAAAAATTTCCCTCAAATCCTGTACATGATCTTTTGCTTCTTTACTTTTTATTAACATGTCATCCACATATACCTCTAGCATTTTATGTATCCATTTCTCGAACACCTTTTCTACCATTCTTTGGTATGTTGCTCCAGCATTTCGCAGACCAAATGGCATTTTTGTATAACAATATAATCCTCTTGGAGCGAAAAAGGCAGTATGCTCTTGGTCTTCTTCAGCGAGGGGAATCTGATTGTAGCCTTTGTATCCATCAAGAGAGGATATCCTTTCATTTCCCGCCACTGACTCAACCATTTGTGGAATATCTGGCAAAGGAAAGCTATCCTTCGGACAAGCTTTATTTAGATCGGTAAAATCTATACAAATTCTTATCCCTTTTTTCTTCTTTGGGACTACGACCATATTTGCTATCCATTCGGGGTATTTTGCTTGTCTGATGATTCTTGCGTCAAGCATCTTCTGCAATTCTTCTTCTATTTGAGGGTGATATGCTGTTGCAATTTTTCTAATTCTTTGTTTGAATGGTCTTGAATTTTTGTCCAATTTATGGCACGCCACAGATGGATCTATACCATGCATCTCATCCATATCCCATGCGAAAATGTCTTTGTAATCTCGCAACAAATCAATAGTTCTTCTTTCCTCATCTGCCTCCATCTTAGTCGCAATTTTTAACATCTTGGGTTCTTCTTCAGTTCCAACATTCACTTCCTTTGCCGGCTCCGCTGCGGCGTAGATAGCCTTCGGTTCTCCCATGGGTGTTGGTCCTTTTAATTCCTTCGCAAGCTCATTCTTTTCTTCCGAGATTTCACTAGGTATCCCTTTTCCTTCTTTTGCTCTTATCATATAAATTCTAAATTCTTCTTCTTTTTTCGCTGCTTTTGCCATCTTTTTGCGATCTTTTCGCCTCTTCATCTGTTCTTCATAATGTTTTACCTCTATTTGATAATACATCCTTCCTTTATCAGTATCTCCTCTGATTTCACCAATCCCATATGGCATAGGGAATTTGATACATTGATGAAACGTTGAGGCTACAGCTTTAATTGCGTGTACCCATGGTCTCCCCAACAACATGTTGTATGGCGATTCCATATCCACTACACATAATGTCACCTGTGTTTCAATTTCTCCTGACAGAATTTGTAATTTTATCTCCCCTTTAGGTTTTATTATAGATTTACCGAAACCATGGATATGATATGTTGGGGAAATCATTTCTTCATTTTTGTACCCCAATTTTTTATAAGCATGGTAAAACATTATATTCACTAAACTCCCTGTATCCACCAAATTTCTATTTATTGCCCATTCTTCCACTGTTTTTGTTGGTTCTCCTCCTTCCTTGCGTGCGCTTATCGTAATCACTAGTGGAGATGTGTGATTTAAATTCTCTCTTGGTATCTCTGCTGCTGTGAATGTTATCTTCTGTTTTTCCCAATCTTTCAAAGGCGATGTCTTCTCCATTGTTGTAATCTTTTTTCCTTCAAAATCTCGTTTGTGTATTCTCCCTCTGATACTTTCATGAAATTTATTAACCATCGTCTTTGTAATTATATTACATTCCAATTCTTCATCACTTTCCTTGATTCTGGCTTTCTCTATTTTAACCAATTTATCCATCATACTCCTGATTCGAACAATTTTAACGATAATATCCAATCTCTAATCTTCAATCCCTGTTTCTAGCACCAAAAATGTAGTTGCAGGAAATCCTACACTACACCCCTCACAAGAATTCACACAATCAAACCATTTTAAGATGAACAATTATAATTTTTATTGATTAACTTCTTGAATGTTTACAAGATAAAATGGAAAAGAGATAAAGAAATTACAATCACTATAAACTTTCTCTCTCTTAATGACTTGTTCAACACTTGAAAAAAGATCTCTCCCTCAATAGGCCGGTTCGGCTCTTTATATAGGGTATTACATAGTGGATGACAGCTAAGCTGTCCTTTATTTTCGGGAATGGTTTGCGAATTCTCGCAAGTGTACAAATACATAATCTCGCGACACTCCTAGATCTCGCTAGATCTTCACATCTTTCTCGTGTTCTGGCTGTCGTCATCTATTGCGTCATTTATTTTACCCGTCTGCGATACCTTCACAATATATCGTTTATGGATTTCGCAAAGGTGGTAGTGTTGCGATATTCTGATCCTACACAACGGAACATGGAATGCTCGAGAACACGTCTCTCGATTCCTAGAGGCACTAGGAGAGCACAAACACAACATGTTATCCGTCTGAAGGAATTCTCGAAATCTCTGATAGGCCGAGCGTATACCTGGAAGGATGGCTCAGAAGAATACTAAACATCCGAACGATTATGTAAAGAGGTTCAGAGTCCAAGCTTTGGATTGTCATGACCCGAATTTCACTGAACAAACTTGTGGATTTGTGCATTGACGGAATGATCCCGGTCTACAGAACCTTGCTAGAAAATCTCCGGTTCCAGACTTTCTCAAAGCTTCATGAAGCAGCCGGACGATCAGCGACTACTGCACCTACTTTACTGGAAAGAACAAAGTGTGCAAGGTCGAGAAACCTCGAAGCAGCCGACGCCTAGTCAACAAGCAACACAATCTCCAACCTTCCATGAATGTTGTTGAAGGAAGCAAGAGAAAAGCCGAAGTGCAGCCGCATAAGAACGCTTCTCCAACATCCCAAGCTCCTCCGAAAGTGCAAAGAAAGGATAACCAATCTTGCACAATCCTCGACCCGGCATCAACGAACGGGAAATGATCAAGCGGGGACTCAAACTTCCATATTGATCGAGTTACTGGAATTATGTGTTCAAGATGATGCAATCTACTGTTCATCAGAGAGAGAGTCTAACTGAAGGAAAAATGGAGAATCCCAGGTACTGTCATCTTCATAGATTCATCAATCATCCAACAAGTAACTAAAATATTTTGAAGCACATCTTCAAAGAGAAGGTTGATCCACAATAGCTTCAACTGGGGACTGAAGGAGTACACACAAATCCTCTCCCAATCAGAACCTTTACACTCTCTAAACAACCAGTCAAAGAAGCAGTTCAATCATTGATCGAGCATATCTGTGAAATTTCTCTATCTGTTTAGGGCACAAAGGAAAGACATGTTCACAACACCGAATTACATTGTGTCAGACGTCTTTCCATCCCGGAAATACTCCTTGAACCTTCATCCACATACAAGGAGATGCACGACTGGGGACTGCTTACCACAGTAATTCGGAAGAATGTTGATCGATGCTGACACCACCATCAACATCATTCCACTGAAAACCTCATAGCCGTAGGCATCACTCGACAAGAAGCTACTCGTGATCCCATCTCAATCAGAGACCTTAAAGCTCGGAAATACTTATGGATACATCACTCTCAAAGTGAACATAAGTTCAACAAATCAAGTTTCACATAATCAGGAAGATCTAGGATATGACATGGTCTTTAGACGAACGTGATCCACGCTGAAAAGATGGCTACTGACAAAGTGACTTTAGTTACACATCTCTCCAACAAAGAAAGTTCTGATCCATAAGATTTGATGAACATTCCATCATCAGAGCACTTGGAGGAATTTCAAGCTTTAACGAAGTTGAAGAAAGAACCTGCAAAAGATGCATATACATTCATCAAAAGGTTCCGCACTCAGTCAAGTTTCATTCCTTCCATGTCTATGTCATTTATTTCCCCATATGCTATCCTAGCATGAGGACTTCTGCTAGCAACTCTACAAGATGTTATGAATGGTAGCTTCACCCTATTAGTATTTTACTAAGTGGTTGAATCTGAAACCTCTCTGAATCGGGCATCTCACTGAGACATTCATTACTAGGATGATGTCCAAGCATGGCAAAGAACACTTTAGGCATTTCTTTATAGCCTTGCAGGAGTGTTCATGTGTGCCATAAAATCAGAAAGCTCTGATGTCTGCACAAATGTTGAATCTCACTACCTCAACGAAGGGGATGCTGAATCAACAGAAGATAGTTGGGGCCGAGACGATCAAACCTAAGACATGCTCAAAGGATATGATGCTTCAACGTTCAAGCATCTAAGTAACTTTCAAATTGTACTCCCATCAAAGAGTACACCTTCGATAATAGCGCCTCCGGCTTCAGCACAAATATCTCGACACTGATTCAACACCAGCACGATCAAAATGTAACTTAACTACAATCAGTAAGTCTTCATTATCCCATTATAAGACTTCTGAAGCAGATGCAGCATCATTCATCCATGGATGTCAAAAACTCCTTCAACATACACCGGGGACTTAATCTTATGAGGAAGATCGATTCAAATCTATTTATTACAACCTGATATGATTACATGAAACTTCATCGACGAGACCTCTCTATATTACAAATCACTGCACGACTGAGGAACTTCCTCTCTTTACCACAATGAAGACCGGTGCTGCCATCTTCCACAACAACGTCGATTCACTGATGAAGCCAGTTCACAGTAAAGTCATACTGTTCAAAAGCATTCCTGATGATCAGTACACCTTCATCTTGGGAATGCTCAACCCACCAACTAGTTCGTGAATGTAAAGGCTCACTGGATGGAGGAGCAAAGATTATGTCGATAATCATGGTTCTAGTCTTTTCGGTCTCTGGAGCAACTTCAACCATGGTATTAGATTCAACAATAATCTCTAGAGGAATACCATACATAATCTTAGCATCAACAAGGATCTCTGGAGCGTAATCAGTCGTGATCTCAGCATCAACAACGGTCCCAGGAGCAACATCCTCATGACAGGGCTTCATCAACTAACCATTCTCTGAAGTGTTACACATGAAGCAGACTTCTCTAGGAACTAATGATTCATATCAAGATGTGCAGACATGATGACATCTTCACATGAAAGTATTCCCGAAACTTGCACGACTGGCGGACACAATCCAAAGTCTTCTGCAATATGTTCTCATCGTCTTTACAAATGAGATACGACACACTTCAGGCCATGGGTTTACAAAAACGTACCAATGGGTGAGGAATGGGACAATACTTCCTCAACGAAAGATGTACGCCTATGTCTCTTCTACAACATACCAAAAGGGGGCATCAATTGGACATACGAGCTGAAAGATATGGCCTTTACTGTCAAGTCTACGAAATCTGAAAAATTTGTACGGGATTACAAGTTACAAATGTACATGCTTCGTTTGGTGACCTCTACAACTCCAAATTGAGTGATTATTTTCTCATGTGATAACTCAGTCTCTTAGCTTCAACATTTGGGGTCAAGCATCGAATTCCCACGTCGTATGAGGTTCCTACAGCTTCCAGAGCGTACAACATGCAAGCAGTAATTCTTGGACGGGATTCATAACTTCCACAGTCGATCGGTGTCTACCAGGTATTTCCACTAAGTCCTTCATCAAGGTACCTCCAACTTCGACCACCTCAGTCTTTACATCAAATTTTCTATCCGGGTCCTCTATCTAGGTCTTGCCAGAAGAAGGGAAAACGAAAGAGAGAGATTCAAAAAAATACCCAGGACTGACGGTCCACTGATCATGACGACCAATTTCACAATCCAACACTCGTCGTGTCGGGCTCTCCAGTGCTAATCAATCATCGTAAAAGGAATTCTACCACCGGGACATGCCACCATGGTCATTACATCATCCCCTCTTGAGAACGACCTCAGTTATGGCCCCGTGATCAGGGTTTCAGAAGTGATGTTTCTACGACTGATAGAAACAAGATGGCACTGCAAGCACCATGCTCATGTATCAATCAAGGGGTCCTGATATCAAATGAATCAATGATATTAAAATCCTCCATCAACCATTCAAGACACAAGCGAATGGTTTAAAGACACAACAGGAGTGTTTTACAACAAGCTCGTCTAAGATGATTTTACACTTTCCCGTACAAAGCAGCAAGCTGGGAGAAACTGGTGAAGAAACTATGGATGGGTCATATACCATTCTCTTCATATGGATATCCCCTACAACATATCCAGAATTCACATCAATTGGAGAAACGAGCAAAACGATGTGGCCAAAACTTTGGACTGCATGACAGCTGAAAATTTCTTGAAAAACTCCTAGAAGTTTACTGTTTCGTCAATTTTGGCCCTTAAAAGTGCTCAAAGCCGAAAAGATTCTTTGAAAAATCTTGGAAATTTCCTGGGCATGAGGATACATGGGTAGATCGCGAAAATCCGACATCGGACGAAGATTCTACAACAATTTCAATGAAGACCTAGCTTCTGAATTTTATGATGACGAATTATGACAAAATTCTTCATTCATCCACCAGGAGCTACACCATCAACACAAAGCTGAACTTCATCTTCAGCCGATAGTCTCACCTGCTGAAGTCGGCGGTGCTTCTATGATGAGGGACGACTCCCTGATGATGATCGAGAGACATACAATGCGTCATCCTTCCAGCGTCTCTGAAAGGCCGATTCACCTCGGCATGAGCATCTGCAGAAGTCTTCATCTTTGACTTAATATTTTTGGAGTGTTCCCGGAAGAGCCAGAAGAGTGGTTGTAACCAGAAGTCACCATTATTTGAGGCGAAAGGCATGGAGTCATGGATATACCAATAACAAACACGCAACAAAAATGGTAATCCTCAACTCTTACTTATTTACGGTTTCACGAACTTAGTGATAATAACGTAAAAACCTCGAAAAAATTGCTCGCTTCTTCAAACTTGCCAAGGTGAGCAAAATTCATTATTTAAAGTCAACACCTGAGTTTTCATGAAACTATGAATAATTCACATAACCTTTCATGTGAACATTCACTGATTTTCTACATGTGTGCATACACTTTAAAATCGCCAAACTCATACATATACAATTGTTTGCTTTCATCAATTGCTCAAAAATCATAAATTGATTTTTATAAAATCGTGAACAACCCACGTAAATTTTTACTGAGTGAACATCCACTAGTTTTTCAAAAATTGGACAGACATCCATTCCACAACTGTGAAAATTCACATACAAATATTATTTCACCATGTATAATTATCTACTTTCAACAGTTGTTCAAAATCAAAACGATGATTTTACAAAAATATATTTTAACGTGAAACTCACGTAACTTTGAAAATATATGTATGTATTTTTCTATTTTTATTTTGCTCCCTCTCGCGAGCATCCGTCTTTGAAACGAGACTATATTTTCAAAAGATTTCTGAAAGCTCGAAGATAATTTTTTTATGAAAGCTCATAAACAAAATTTTATTACTAACAGACGCACGTCTATTTAAAAAAAAAAAAAAAAAAAAAAAAAAAAAAAATTTTCTCTCGTATGAGCATCCACCTTTGAAATGAGAGTTTATTCCCTTTTGTGAAATCTAACATAAACAATTTTGGTTTCGTGAAAGCTCATAGACAAAATTTTATGTCATTAGACTCAGGTCTATTTTGTTTGTTTCTTAAACTAATGAATGAACGTTTGTTCTTAAAATAAGGATTTCCTTTTTGGGGCCAAGCCCGTAAACGCTAAACCGACCAAAACTGGACTTTTGACCGACCAAATCAGCGATGCTTCATCTCTCCGTGCTCACGGAATCACACTCTATCATACCATCAGGGTCCTCACCCAAACATTTGCTCGTACATGACACCATTGGAGCAAATCCAGGATTCTGATAATACCTTTGTAGACCGAGTTCGACCACTGATCTCGTCGACTGAAAATCACCATTTAATGCTTACTGCGGAACATGACTGTCCCTCACTAAGCAGGGGACTTAATGTAGATGGTGGATTTTTAACAAAGGGCAAAACCATAAAATCATGATGCATTTTTCTAACACGACTTTTAGGCAGACAACGATTCATATTTTACGAAGCCACGGTGAATATGCCTTTCGAAAAGCCTCCACTAGCTGAGCGTTCGATCCCTGGCATTTCGTCGTGCCCTCTATGTAGAATAACATAATTGGGCGGTTCTCCGTAGATTGAGAGCAATAACGCCTTCAGGACGTCGGTGATAGTCAATGTTCCCTGACTACATGAGAGAGGTCGTGTATAGACCCAGGCGGTTCTCCGTAAGATTGAGAGCAATAACGTCTTCAGGACTTAGGCAACACTCGCTGTTTCACTGACTATACGCAAGAGATTAAATTCTACCGTGACATTCACCACTGAATTCCTAGAAGATAATCTATCTTATCTCATTACTCCTATTTCATGATCGAAATGGTAATAGATAAATGTATTACTCCGATTTCATGACCGAATCCACGACTGATCTCATGAAATGGTAATAGATATTACTCCGATTTCATGATCGAACCCACGGCTGGTCTCATGAAATGGTAATATCACCACTTATTTTATTACTCTGATTTCATGGTCGAATCCACGGCTGATCTCATGGAATGGTAATAGATAATCTCATTACTCCGATTTCATGATCGAATCCACGGCTGATCTCATGAGATGGTAATAACGACTTTCATTACTCCGATTCTGTGGTCGAATCCATGATACCATGGAATGGTAATACCTATTTTATTATTCCGAATTCATGGTCGAATCCACGGCTGATCCTATGAATTGATAATAAAAACTACTTACTTTTATTACTCAGTTTCATGAATCATTCTCCAATGAATTTCATGAATTAGTAATAAATACTCAACAATCGGGCATCTGGACTACCACTGAGTAAGCCCCATAAAATGGTGCGAGTGTACTCGACAATGATGCACGAACGAGCACCCAAATGCGCGAACGCGCATCCAAAATATGGACAAATGAGGAATTCCGCACAAAACAGGAGAGAAAAAATAATAACATTAAAATAATGGAGAAGCGCCCGTGGGCCGGGCCCACCGGCCGGCCGGCCGGCCGTGCCCTAGCCGTGGCCGGTCCCATGCTTCCTCCATTATTTTCCTTATTTTTGTTGTTTTCATAAACTCATGAGGACTATTCCATTCCAGCAACTTTCCTTGTTTGAGCAAAACTTGTGGTTTCTCCATATTTTCATGGTTTCTCCATATTTTTGTGGGATTTCACAAAAGAAATAATAATATAAAATAGGGAAAGGTGTTGCGGGACCGGGCAACATAGCCATCCGGTCATGCCCTAGCCGTGGCCGGTTCCACACCTTGCAATCCCTAATCTTTCATAAATTGTTATTTTTCTCATCTTGTGAAACTCCCCAGTTTTAGCAAAATTCATGGTTTCTCCATATTTTCTCAAATATTGCGCGAACCATGAAAAAGCAAAAAGTCAACATGGTCACACGACCGACTAGGCTACTCATGAAAAATAAATTAAAATATTATTATTTTAATATTCACAAAATATTTATCAAACGAGCATACTTGCTCATTCGAGCAAAATCGAGGATTTCAGTCAAAGATCGAACTCTTCTGAAAATTCGAAATATTGCTCAAACACACATCAGAAAATGCTGAAACTCTCATAACTCAGACACGGGCATTATGGAAACACGGGCATGCTCCCTTGACCGACCAAGGGCAGCTTTAAGGCTTGCAACGGTCCCACACGTTTTCACACTTTTTGACATAATTTGTGCAATCGCTCATATTGGGTCCAAACTCTTCACAACTAACTCAGAGTTTGTGCAAACGCCCACCAGCGGTCCCACGGCCACCAAGGGTGGTCTCACGCTATCCTGGTCGGTCCCTCACTTTTATATAATTAGGTTTTCTCACCTAATGCTCAATCGAGCGCTATTTCAATAAATGATGAAACCGGCATTTAATCGTCATTCCTTCACCAAATTGGTCAACTCGGGACCCTGGTGTAACGCTCACTCGAGAAATTGGGCATCACATGGACATCCATAGTCCCATGTGGTCAGTCCCTCCTTCGCTCATGACCTATTTTCAGCAATTCGTCAATCAATGAGCAATTGCTCAAAATTATGGTTTCGAACAAACGCTCAACAAATCACCATTCTGAGCAAGTTCAAACACTAAATAAATTTATGTTAATCTAGCAAACAACACACGGATTAATTATATAATGTTCGATAATATACCAATATTTTAATATTTTATTGGGTCACGTCACCAATAAATAAATAATTTGTCGAATTGAGCAATACTTGCTCAATTACTCGAATATTGATCCAGCTGTCAATATTCAGTAATCCACAGATATACTAAGTTGCTCGAATATTGATCCAACTATCAATATTCAGTAATTCATCAATAATTCTTCGAATTGAGCAATACATGCTCACTTGCTCGAATATTGATCCAACTATCAATATTCAATAATTCGTCGAATTGAGCAATACTTGCTCACTTACTCGAATATTATATATCCAACTATCAATATTCAGTAATTCGTTGAATTGAGCGATACTTGCCCAATTGTCCAACTATCAATACTCTCCGTTGAATCGAGCAATGCTTGCTCAAATGCTCGAATTTACAATAATTGCACACGAGCAATACCAACATAAAAACTAACACGTTCAAATCCATGAATCGCTGAGCAATCGCCAATCATGTGCGATTCAACAAATCTTAGATTCTAAACAGTCAACAACTGACTAATAAAATACACGTCTGTCATACAGACTCCACGATTCGTGAGACTTCAATCACGTCACATGGGGATATCAATTAGGGTTTTGGTCTGGCGGCATACGACACGTGGATTCATCCACGATGAGAAATGTGAGTAAGTCGTGCAACGGTTGAGGGAGTTAGCAAAGTAGTGGGTGGATGGTTAACCAAGTCTCCGCACGACCTGGAATTGGTTTCACCACGATCTTCCACTTTCCCACTCTTTCACTCATGAAACTGTCACACTTACTGGGATCAATGTTGTCGCCATTCTGACAATATAAATAAGTCTCTGGATCCACGATTGAACGACAACAATTTTTTTGAGCAATCACTTTCAGAAATTCCATCAATCGCCCAGAACTTATTCGAACTCCACAGTTCATCAAATTTGCAGAAACCTTCAACACATCCACAATCCTTGATCATCATTGATCCCACACAATTCTCAGCTTCCCTCCTACAGATCAGCCCATCTCCTTCTTTGTGACCGAATTTACTCTGGAACGGCCATTGTCTTGGTTTAGGCCGGAGTCCTACAGATTGATCTCTCGAATCTAAGCACTCCCTTTGCAGTGCATCTGTATGAGGTTTAGTAGTTTGCTAGGTTGAGGAGTCTCGACAGCACGTTCGACTCTTCACTTTCCCAAAAAACCAACGAACCGTTTTTCCCCATCCACAGACTCTCACGTGCATCTTCGTTTCGAACAATTCTTGTTCTTTCCAATAATGTTGGGGCCGTTGTAGCTGAACGCTTAGCGGCTTCATGGAGCTCGGAAAATGTTTGAAAGCCCAGATTCTCCAACAAAGCACGGTATATGGGCACCATTCCGTTGATGCATGACTCCACCAATTGGCGCTCGGTGACGTTCGGATCATGATGACAATCCAACGCTTGAATCTTGAACCTCTTAACGAAGTCGTTTGGATGTTCGTTGTTTCGTTGAAACATTCTTCCTAGGTCTGAAAAGGTGATCTGCTCAGACATGAAGAAATACTTTTTGTAGAAGGCACTGACCATCTCGCTCCAATTGGATGTGATGTTAGGTGCGATATTGTTGTGCCCGGTGTACGCTCTTCCAGTAAGTGACTTTGAGAACTCTTTCAGGCGCAGAACATGATTATATTCGTGTTCCCCTAAAGATTCCAAAAATCGGGAGATGTGTTCACGAGCGTTACCAGTACCATCACGAGCGTTACCCTTAGAATCCTTTGTACATCCTAAGGGTATGGTGGTTGATGCTGGTGCATGTCCACAAGATTTCCTTAGCCCCGGTTTTGGAGGAGTCGCTCCAGGTCCTCACATGTAATAAAGTTGGATGACTGGTCCCTTTCTCTTGGGCGTTCAGGAGCATTACGAGCTTCTTCATCCATGTGGGCCCGCGCCGTTGAAGTGCCTGCTCCGGGTGTACTGAACACGTTCCTTGTTGGCTCCAGGGGCTGTCGTGACTCTTGCGGCAATCGTTCGGTTAAAGTTTTGAGAAAAGTAAGTACCTCCTTCTGAGTTGCATCCATATCCGTTTGGGCTCTAGCAAGAACTTCCTGCCTTTCCATCAAATCCACAATGGTAATAGGGGGTTGTCCACCTCTTGTTCCTCCAGTCCCTCATCCTGACGGAGGAGTGGCAGTTGCCCTGGTGACAATTGGAGGCGTTACACTTGAAGAAATGCCGGGGTTTGCGGCTGCTCTGGCTCTGGTGATAAGGGGCGTCACGCTTACTGGAATCTCTCCCGCTCCGCTGGTGTTGGTGGTAGAGGAGGCGGCTCCACGAGATGTAATGCTCACATTCTACACGGCAGCTCCACTGACAGGGACATCGACACCGAGAGTGTTGCCAGCGCTAGTTCCATCGTAATTGATTGCTGATCCTGACCTAAGTTCTACCATCTTGAAATCGGAATTGAAAAATGAAATTGGGAATTTGGAAATTGATATTGCAACCGAGAGATTATCTCCCACTGTGGTCGCCAATTGTTTATGGGTCAAAACTATTTCTGCTGGTTTCGGTAATTTTGGGTGTGTGGGTGAGAAATGAATCTAAACCCTAAATAAATACATTGCATGTGAGTGCTTTTTATTCGAGAGATCAATCTGTACAATTCTGGCCTAAACCAAGAAATGGCCGTTCCAGACTTGCTTCGGTCACAAAGTGAAGGAGATGGGGTTGATCTTAGGGAGGGAAGCGAAGAAGGTGTTGAGATTGTGAAGGTGTTGTTGTTTATGACTTGTATCAGAATGGTGATTTCTGGATACTGATGACAACACTTGGTTTTTTTTGTGTTCGTGCGTGTTGTTTGGAAATAGGTGAAATACCTATTTATACAAGTCATTGAGCGCAACCCTCATCTCATAGGAAGTGGAGGAGGTGAAGTGATGGAGTAGTGGGGTCGTGCAGGAGTGTTGATTGTTACACGATCACACCTTTTCCCACTTCCCTCATTATTATTAACCGTCAACTCTTCCTGACACGTTCTTGTAATGGAGCGTTGCATACTGCATGCTGTAAACCGCCAGACCAATACCTCAGTGAGTATCCCCCAGTTTGTGACATGTTTGATGTCTCGAGTGAGTGGGTCGAGTCGTGGGTCCCGCAGAAAATAGCACGCGATGCTAGTTATTTAGGAAATCGATATTCATGAAATATCGTATATACTTTATGCATGTAATGCATCGAATACAATCAATATGTATGAAGCATCGCTGTTTTAAAGCTTAACGGAGTAAGTCGCGGATTAAGCGTCTTAAAATAGCTGCACGTCCAACTATCTTCGAGTGATCGTTTGGAGGCCGCATGGGCAGGCCATCCCTTGGCCGATCACTCCCGGTGGAAGAGTGACGGACGGTGATCACCAAGGTGCCTCATTGTCCATTTAACTCTTAGCCTAGGCTGTCCGACCAAGCTGGAAAAGTTGGACGGACGAGATGATCTGCGGAACATGTTTGCGACCGTTGATGGATTTTAGGGTTTTAAAGAGGTGCGCAAGCATCACTCTTTAGCTTGACCGAAATCAAGCATGGACAAAGTTTTTGGTGGGACCGACCGAGCACGCGTGTAGACGGCTTGCCGGTGTACAAGTCCATGCCACTCTGTCTCGCGGAGGTGCAATCTAGGCCATTCAATTTGTCCGGCAAAGGTGAGTGGTCGTGATCGATTTGCGACAGAAATCCTTTGCCGCAAAGGATTTAGGGGGCCACGGCATGCCATCTTTGGGTGCGCGTTTTGAGGCGCCTGGCCATGGTCCACCTTGGCCGACCGGTCACACGCACAGGTGGTCCCACGGTGATCATGTCGACATCCTTGGGACCTCTTGAGTCTATATCTACACCCTCCGTTTAGGCTGGCGAAGATGGATGGACACGATCGAACTGCGACAGATATGCATCGCCGCAAACCCTAATTAGGGTTTTAAACAGTCACGCGCATGTGACTTTGGCTAAACAGTTTGGCAAGATGCGCTTCTCTTAGGGGAGGCCGATCATGTGGGGCCCACATTGGGCTACTGGTGAACGTGTGTGCACCTTCCTGATGGTCCTAAGTTCGATCTAAGCCATCCAAATAGGCTGGCTAAGTTGGATGGTTGTGATCAATTTAAGACACTAGTGGAATTCCGCGACCCTTAGGAGCATTACGCCCTCCATGGTTTGAGCAAACGTTTTTACTACTCCATGGCTTGTCGTGAGAAAACCGATCAAGTGAGGGAAAAGTGGGCCCACCAATGTGTGTATTAGCGTTTCCCTTATCATCCCTGGGATGATCTAATCCATCCAACTAGGCTGGCGAAGTTGGACGGTCGTGATGATTTTAAGACTGATTTGATCAGTCTATGTTCGATCGAACCTTTACAAAGCAGCACGGCCATCCTACTTAGGGTTGGCGTTTGATGATGCTAGGAGGTGTTCGTGTGATGCCCGACCAACTAAGGCATAAGTGGGACCACCGGTGTTCATCATGACAATCGCCTATTTTTGCCAAGGTTTGGCTAGGCTTGTTAAATTTTGCGGCCAACTTGTGTGGCCGCGATCGTTTCTGAGACTGATATGGAGAGTCTAGATTTTCCTTAAGAAAATTAAGCATGCTCGATCGGGCTAACTAAAGCGCGTTGATGCGAGACTCTATCTGTCAGAGAGTGATGTAGCATGTGTGAGTACTTCGTGCATGTCTCAATATTGGCACGGAGATTCGTGTTACTCTGCTGAGAGTGAACACTCAGTCGTCATGTCATGCCAATAATAAGAGTTCGGCTAAGAACATAGCACGGAAGGTACTAGGCAAATCATGCATTAATTGTTAATGCTAATAAGATCCACAGAATATTTGGGATTGCTGTTGCACGCACTATATGGGTGAATCTTGTGTATTTTATTGAATTGCTTCGAATAAATAAAGTGAGGAGGTTTTCTGCACGCTGCCACTTTTAAACGGCCTTTCCCTTTGCAGGGTGACAGCGCGTAAAAATACTGGTTTTACAATTTTAGCCCTGAACTAAAATCCACCATCAACACCAACGAGTCCATAACCTTTATAACTCACATATATGTATGCCCTTGAGGGACTACCCCCTGGAATACTAGCCTTGACCTTAGATATATTGGGAGGATCTAGATTCCCTCCACTGTCTTTAACTCTCACCAGTTGGAAACATTTGAGAAGTTCAACCAAGTCAGGATTTTCACCACTGTCATCTTCACCCTTGTTCAGGAAACCTACAACATCCTCAAGCATTCTCCATTGTTGATGGTGGATTTTCAACAAGGGATAAAATCGTAAAATCATGATATTGCATGTTTCTGACCCGACTTCAGGAACGCATGTGACTATTCGTGTTTTACGATCCGTGAACCGTTTCACGATCTCTGACTGAGTGAGCATTCCTCTCAGAGCCATGATGAATATGTTTCTCGAAAGGCCTCCCACTAGTTGAGCGTTCGATGCTACGCATTTCATCGTGCCCTCTATGTAGAAGAACGATTGGGCGGTCCTCTAGACATAATTGTTTGTTAGAGGGCTTAACGCCTTCAGGACGTCGGCGATACTCGTTGTTCCCTGACTACATAGAGAGACCCCCCTCTACATAAAAGAACGATTGGGAGGTTCTCTGGACATAATTATTTGTCGGAGGGCTTAACGCCTTCAGGACGTCGGTGATACTCGCTGTTCCCTGACTATGTAGAGAGACCGTGTATAGATTCAGGCGGCTCTCTGGACATAATTGTTTGCTGGAGGGCTAAACGCCTTCAGGACACCAACGCTGCACGTTGTTTCCTGACTATGCACTCTTCAGAACGAGTATGATGCTTCAACTATCTCATATCTCGATTCTACAATAGATTAATTCTACCGTGACATTCACCGACTTCATTCCTAGAAAATAATATATTTTATCTCATTTGGCTATCCCCGGCTGATTCCATGGATTTGTAATAGATAACCATTTTATCTCATTACTTTGTTCCCTGAATTCCCCGGCTGGATTCATGGATTAGTAATAAATACTCAATTCATTGTTATTACTCCGTTTCATGAACCATTCTCCGTTGAATTCCATGAATTAGTAATAATTACTCAACAATCGGGCGTCTGGACTATCACCGAGTAAGCCCCAAGAAAATTGTGAAGTGTACTCAACAATGATGCACGAACGAGCACCCAAATGCACAAACGAGCATTCAGAATATGGACAAACGAGGAAACCTACACAAAACAGGAGAGAGAAAATAATAATTAAAAAATATAAAGAGGCGTCTAGGGAGGGCCGGGCCCGCCGGCCGGTCATGCCGTCGTGGCCAGTCCCCCACGCCTATTCCTTTATTTTTTTCTTATTTTCTTATTTTCATGATTTCATGAAAACTCCTCCATTCGAGCAACTTTCCTTCTTTGAGCAAAACTCACGGTTTCTCCATATTTTCCTCAAATAATGACAAATAATAAAAATAGGGGAAGGTGTCACGGGACTAGGCTACCTAGACGGCCGGGAAGCCGGCCATTCCATCGTTGTGGCCGGTCCCACACCTTGCAATCCCTTGTTTTCACAATTATTATTTCCCTCATCTCATCAAACTCCTCTGTTTGAGCAAAAACCCTGGTTTTTCCATATTTTCTCAAATATTGCTCAAACCATGAAAAAACCAAAAAGTCAACTGGTCACATGACCGACTAGGCTACTCACGAAAAATATTAGAATTTTATTATTTTAATATTCTCAAAATATTGATCAAACGAGCAAAGCTCTACTTTCTCATTCAAGCAAAATCAAGAATTTCAGTCAAAGATCAAACTTTTCTGAAAATCCAAAATATTGCTCGAATGCACATCAGAAAATACCAAAATTCTCAGAACTGAGACACAGACATTATGGTGACATGATCATGCTTCCTTGACCGACCAAGACCGGCCCTAAGGCTTGCAAGGATCCGGTCCCACACATCATTATAATTTTGACCTAATTTGCTCAATTGCTCATATTGGGTCCAAACCCTTTCCAACCAACTTGGAATTTTCTCAAACGACCATCATCTGGTCCCACGACCACAAAGGGCCGGTCTCATTCCCTCTTAGTCGGTCCCTCACTTCTCCATAATTAGGTTTTATCACCTAACGCTCGCACGAGCACTATTCTAATAAATGATCAACACCGGAATTTGATCATTCTTTCACCAACTGGTCAACTAAGGACTCTGTTGCATGCTCACTCGAGCACTTGGGCACCACACGGTCGTCCATCATCAAATGTGGTCGGTCCCTCCTTCACTCAGTGACCTATTTTCAGTAATTCATCAATTGACTAACAATTGATCAAAATTAGGGTTTCGAACAAACGCTCCACAAATCATAATAATCTGAGCAAGTTCAAATACTAATAATTTTATGTTGATCCAGAAATCAACTTCTTAATTAATTATATAATATTCGGTCCAGCTACCAATATTTTAATTAATATTTTATTTGGTCATGCTACCAATAATTCATCAAACGAGCAATATTCGCTCAAACAAGGAATATTGATCCAACTACTAATATTCAGTAATTTTACTCAGACAAGTAATATTTGCTCAATCCATCAATATTGGTTCAATTATCAATATCCAACAATTCATCACACGAGCAACATTTGCTCAGACGAGCAATATTTGCTCAGTTCATCAATATTCAATATTCAGTAATTTATCGAATTGAGCGATACTTGCTCAGTATATCAATATTTCGCCGAATATTGATTAACTTAATATTCAACAATTCGTTGAATTTATAATATTTGCTCAGACGAGCAATATCAACATCATTCAAGAACTATACGTCTCAGTAGACATGTTCAATCCATGAATCACTGAGCATTCGACAATCATGCTCGATTCAACAATACTTAGACTCACCGTCTAATCAGTCAACAATTAACCAATCATATACATGTCTGCTTTGCAGACTCCGCATTCGTGAGACATCAATCACGTCACATGGGGGATATCAATTAGGGTTTGGTCTGGCGGCATACGGCACGTGTGTTCATCCACGATGGAAAATGTGATTAAATCGTGCAAATGGTTGAAGGAGTTAGCAAAGTGGTGGGTGCATGATCAATCAAGTCTCCACACGACATGGAACTGATTTTACCACGATCTCCTGCTTTCCCACTCTTTCACTCCAGAAACCGTCACACTTACTGGGATCAATGTGTTCGCTATTCTGACAATATAAATAAGTCTCTGAATCCATGATTGAACAAGACACAGAAAGCCCACAATATATTGAATAGACAATCCATCGTCTAACCAGGGATCATCGTGTGAGAAACACTCTCTCAATCATTTGAACTTATTCATCATTTGCAGAAACCTACAACACATCCACAATCCTTGATCATCATTAATCCCACACAATTCTTAGCTTCCCTCCTACAGATCAACCCATCACCCTCTTGTGACCAAATTGACTCTGGAACGACCATTGACTTGGTTTAGGCGAGAGTCCTACAGATTGATATCTCGAACTCAAAGCACTCCTGTGTAGTGCACCTGTTTGAGGTTAAGAAGTTTGCTCGGTTGAAGATTCTCATATGCACGGTCGTCTCTTCACCTCCCTAAAAAAACAGCGAACCCTTTTTTCCATCAACAGATTGGTGACCACAGTGGGAGATTAATCTCTCGGTTGCAATCTCAAACTTTCACGAAATGGTTGATCTTAGGTCAGGTTCAGTTACAAATCCTAACGAAAACAACGCTAGCACTAGCAACAATGGTGTAACTCCAGAAACTACTCCTGCTTCCAACAACGATGCTGGTGATACCACTCCTCCTCAAACCAACATCGGCAACCATCCTCTATTCGCCCGGTCTCCCGAGGAAATCAGATAAAATCCGCCCACCATAGCTGATCTCATGAAGGTGCAATAGACTCTCGCCAAAAATAAGTTTGACATGGCTGCAACACAGAAAGAGTTACGCAATTATCTCAAAACTCTCACCGACAAGATGTCAGAGAAAACTCAAGAGATAGGAAAAGCCAAAGAAACATCTTCGACTGCTGATCATGAAGTCACTCCAATCCATGTAGTAGACGACGATGAAGTCCACAATGCTGCTGATAACCCACCAACAAAGGAACTTACAGGCTTCATCACTCGCGAGGACCTGGAAAGCTTCATGGAGGATCGAGGAAAAGAAAAAACACCATCTGTTCACCGTCATTAACCTCCATATCCTGTTGTTACACAAAGAATTCCTCTCCCGAAGGTCTATACCTCCCCAACGTTCACATTGTACAACGGAACGAGGAACACTCGAGAACATGTCTCTCGATTCTTGGAAGCACTAGGAGAACATGAACACAACCATGTTATCTGTCTGAAGGAATTCTCGAAATCTCTGACAGGTCGAGCATACACATGGTACAACAACATTGCACCTGGGAGCATCACTGGCTGGGGAGAAATGGTTAATGCTTTCTATCGGAAATACTTCTTCGTCTCTGAGCAGATTACTCTCTCCAACTTAGGAAGAATGTCTCAGAAGAGCAATGAACATCCGAACGATTATGTGAAGAGGTTCAGAGTCTAAGATTTGGATTGTCATGACCCGAATGTCACTGAACAACAACTGGTGGACTTGTGCATCAACGGGATGATCCCAGACTATAGAGCCTTACTGTAAAATCTCCAATTCCAGACTTTCTCAAAACTTCATGAAGCAGCCAAGCGATCAACAACTACCACTCCGGCCTTACTGAAAAGAACAAGAACTACAAAAGTCGAGAAACCGCGAGAAACTAGAGGCAGTGCCAGGCGCTTGATCAACAAGCATCATAATCTCCAACCTTCCATGAATGTTGCTGAAGGGAGCAAGAGATAAAGCCGAAGCGCATCCACATAAGAACAACGCTTCTCCAACATCCCAAGATCCTCCGAAAGCGCAAAGAAAGGATAACTAATCTTGCACAAACCTCGACCCGGCATCAACGAACGGGGAAATGATCATATAGACTCAAAATTCTCTCTTCTCATGAATGAGTGATCGATTTACTGGAAGTATGGGTTCAAGATGGTGCAATCAAATTATCGTTCATCAAGAGAGAGCCAACTGAAGAAGAAATGGAGAATCCCAGACGTCTGTCCATCCCGGAAATACTCCTTGAACCTTCATCCACAGACAAAGAGATGCACGAATGGGGACTGCTTACCACAGACCATCTCAGAGGAAACGAATTCAGAAGAATGTTGATCGATGCTGACACCGCCATCAACATCATTCCACTGAAAACCCTCAGAGCCGCAGGCATCACTCGACAAGAAGCTACTTGTGATCCCATCTCAATCAAAGACCTTGAAGGAACGCTCGGAAATACTTATGGCTACATCACTCTCAAAGTGAACATAATTTCAACTTGGACAAAAACCAAGTTTCACATAATCAGGAAGATCCAGGATATGACATGTTCTTCAGACGAGCGTGGATCCATGCTGAAAATATAGCTACCGACCAAGCGCCTTTGGTTGCACATCTCTCCAATGAAGAAATTTCTGATCCAGAAGATTTGGCGGACATCCCATCATCAAAGCACTTGGAGGAATTCCGAACTTTGACGAGGTTAAAGCAAGAACCTGCAAAAGATGCATAGACATTCATCAAGAGGTTCCGCACTCAGGCAAGTCTCATTCCTTCCATGTCTATGTCATTTATTTCCTCACATGCTATCCTAGCATGGTGACTCAATTCTGCTAGCAATTCTGCAAGACATTATGAATGGTAGCTTCACCGTATTAGTATTTTACTGAGTGGTTGAATCTAACACCTCTCCGAATCGAGCATCTCACTGAAACATTCATTACTGAGGATGTACGAAGCATGGCAAAGAACACTTTGGGCATTCTCCATAGCCTTGCAGGAGTGTCCATGTGTACCACAAAATCATAAAGCTCTGATGTCTGCACAAGTGTTGAATCCCACTACCGCAACGAAAGAGATACTGAATCAACAGAAGATACTCAGGGCCGAGACGATCAAACCTAAGACATTCGATGCTTAAGGGGTATGACGCTTCAACGCTCAAGCATCTAAGAAGCCTTTAAATTGTACTCCCAATCAAAGAGTACACCTTTGATAACGGCGCATCTTGCTTCAGCACTAATATCTCGACGATGATACACTGATTCAATACCAGCACGATCAAAGTGTAACTGAAGTACAATCGATAAGTCTTCATTATCCCATGATAAGACTTCTGAAGCGGATGCAACATCATTCATCCATGGATGGCACAGACTCCTTCAACATACACTGGGGACTTGATCTTATTGAAGAAATCGATTCAAATCTATCAATAAATGCTATCCACATAATAAGTCATTGCAACCTGGTGTGATTCCATGAAACATCATCAACAGAACTTCTCTACATCACAAACCTTTCACGACCAAGGAGCTTTTTCTCCTCACATACAGAATGGAGACTGCCGCTGTTATCTGTCACAACAACATCGATTCCTTGACGAAGCCACTTCACACTTGATAGACGCATTTATGTGTCTAATTTGTCCTCAATGTTTCGTATTGTTAGTACTCGTTTTTGTCCTTATTATGGTGTTTTGTGTGTTTCTAGGTATTTTTTGGAAATAAAGATTGTTGGAAAATTCGGCTCGAAAAGTTGCTCGGAACACCCCCCGGAGGACATTTGATATTCGGACTCCCACTTTGGATAAGGGGTAACCCAATTGCTAAGGGGTAACCCTTTGCTATTCGCACCCCACAGCTGGTTAAGGGCTGTCTCTCTTCTTCATCGTTCAAAAAAATAGAAAATGGCGGGAAAGAAATGGTCTTCTCCGGCAGAATTAGGGTTGGATTTTTTGGAAGGGATTAAAGGAGACTAAAGGGCTGGAATTGATTGGGTACTCTTCTATGGGCTAGACAGGGATGGTAGAGGTGTTGGTTTCGATCCAAATTGGCTGGAATTTCCGCGAGAGGAAAAACAGGGCAACACACACCGGAGGAGAAATACACGGGATTTCGCGAGCAGCAGAGGAGTTTGCACGCGTTCGGAAGACTCTAACAACTAATTGGAGTTTGAAGAAGTTAAATATGGCAACTTGGAAGCTTCAGAACGCGTGTAGAGATCAAAAAAATCTCAAACGGTTGTGAAGAATAATACCAAATAATGGAGAATTTTATGTAGTTATGACGTGAGATTTTGCTTCTGTTGGGATATAAATAGTTGCTGAGATATCATAGAAGGGATATCGAGAGTTTTGGGGAGAGGATAGAGATTTTTAGTAAACTGTTGGTTTATACTATTTTCCTCCATTTTCTTCTTTGTAAACACAATTTGAGCTATAAAAATATATTTTGAGCGTGTTTTGCACTATGTGGAGCTAAACCTTTCTCTGGGACGACAGAGGAAACCAAAATTCGTCATGTGGTAAATTCATTTAATTATTTATATGACTATTTGCATTAAAATAAAATTATAAAAAGATTTTTCTTAATTAATTGTCATTTCGTTTGATGGTTTATGCTTAGGATTTATTCTTTTGATATGCCATGCTTAAGATTTACAATTAATATTTTAAGAATCTACATTAGGCAAAGAAATAGAGTCAAAATTCTTATTGAATGAGCTATAATGGTTTAGAATAAATAAGTGAATTACATGAATTTGAATATTTGGTGGAATCCTAGTCCTAGTACCTCTCGAAACATTGTTATTATTTTGTATATATTTGCTAGTTTTATAATTTAAATCTAAAATTCAATTTCATCAAGTCCGATTGAACGACAAAACTCTACTTACCACTATTCTAAATTCGATCAATTTTTGGCGCCGCCGACGCGGACTTGTGTATAGATTTGTTTTTAGGTTTTATTATTAATTTTTTATTTTTATTATTTTTTTCCTTTTTACGCGTTTTGGTTTTTCTATTTACTTTTCAGACTTGGTGCGGAGCTTATATAAAAGAGAAAGTGTTGAGAAGTAAAGCGAAGCCAAAGAAAGAAAGAAGAGAGAAAATCCAAAGGAGTAAAAAAGAATATTTTTGTGTATAGTTAATTTATTTTTATTAGATATTTTTTTTTTAATTTTTTTAGAAACTGTAAATAGGCTTTTATTTTTGTAATCTTTTATATTTTTGGATTTTTTATTATTTTTTTATTTTTGGACATTGAACATTGGACATTATTAATTTTAAAACCCTAAGGAAGGGTTATTTAAATATAAACTGCACAGGGAAGGACGACGATTACGATATCGTCTCGGCCCCTCGGGTTCGTACACTGACATAGGAGTCAGTGGCCCGATTCGACTTCAACGGTTCATCCCCCGTCTGGAACGGGAGGTAAGAATTCTAAACACCCGCGAATCCCCTGTTAGCGGGTTTACTGGATGATTTTGTATGCATATATATTGAGGTCTTGAATACGGATGTTTTAATTTCCTAGTAAAGGGCAAGGACTGGCCATACAAGATAAGGGTTCGGATTTCATCACCGTTCTCTTCTTGCCCGCCTTAGGAAAACAAAACCAAACGTGAACCTAAGCCTAAAATTTTGAATAGAACGAGACCGATAGGGTAACGAGCTTAATAGGAAAGTCGTTCGAAAAATATTAGTTACTCTATTAAGCATACTTCGAAGTTCATGATGATTTCTGTGAGTTGAATGCGTGACTGCGCCGCCTTGTAATGCGGTGAGGCCTTGGGTATCAAAGCTCCACGCAGCTTCCCTCGCCTCTATTCAACTTACTTAAACTCGGATTGATTCCAGAGGGGTTTGCTCAGATTGTAACGAATTCCCTTTCGAAGGATTAGAAGCTGGTCTAGAAAACAATCTAAGTGGAGCCATTATGCTTTTTGTTTGCTAGAAATCAGTAGGTTTGTTGTGGTCGAGTCATCCTTTTTTGTGTTTATGTGGAATTCCCTTGCAGTTAGGATGTCAAACTGGTATAGCCAATACAACGAATATCCAACTGAACAATATGGACATTACTCTTTTTATGACCATAGTGTGAATAGTAGTTGGGAACGCCAATCTTTTGAAGGTTATGGGTCATACCATGGTGAGCCCAATTAATATCCACACGTGCATCAGTCTTACGAGCAAAGCGATCCTCCAATTTCTTTAGAAGAGTCTCTCAAGAGTTTCAATGAGTCAACACAGAAGTTTCATTTATTTATGAAAGAGACTTATAATATTCCGCTTCCAGAAGAGTCCGTAGAGCAGTCAACTAAGATATCTCTAGAAGACTCCCTCAAGCAATTTACTGAGAGTACAAATAGGATTGTGGAAAAATTTGCTCAAGATAGTATTAAATTCCAATATAGTGTTCCCAATACCACCCTTGAAAATAAGGATACTTATTCGCATAATCAAGATGACGAGGTTAGAATTGGTAACACTACTTGTTTAAATGAGGTTCAACCATTTTCATGTTTTTATAATAATGATTATGATGAGGATAGTGTTGATGAAGAATTCGAATAAATAGGCATAGTAATCAGGAATTTGTTACTCCGATTGAACTTTATAACGATAATATTATTTCTAGTTCAAATCCAAATAATTTTAATAATTATTCACCTGTTCAAAAGGATGAGGATTTGACTAGAGATACCCCCGTTTTAGACGATATAATATTTCCTTTTGATTACGAAGCCAATGATGGTTTAGAGTAACGAGTATATTTTGAGTCTAGCGATTTAGAAACAATAGACTTAGAAAAAGAAAATGAACTCGTAGAGATGAGTGAGGATGTACCTGACTGTAATGACCCTCAAGCGCGTCAACGCCATTAGACTAGTCAAGAGACTAATTAGCCGCTAATGACTCGATTAGATAATATAGATTTTAATTATTAGGAATTAATCTAACAACGATTGAGGTACGAAACTAGTATCGTTAGATAGGTATCGAAAAGTTATGCGAAATGAATTACAAGAATGCGCAAATCGGATACCCGAAGAAGAGGATACGAAGCTCGGAAGTTGGAGAAGAAATTAGTCAACACGTCGTTGACCGGCAAACGTTGACCGTTCACTGTACCTGAAGCTTGACCGGACCTTCCGTCTGTATAAGTGTGTCCCTTAGTATTTTTGAGCGGTTAGTAACAATGCAAATTTAATTAAGTTAAATCAAGTGTTTAATAGCTAGATTATATTAATATTAGATTAATCACCTAATTATTTTATTAGTTAATGAAATAGATATTTTGATTAGAACTTATCCTAGGTTTTAAGTAAGCTGGTGCTGTTGTCTAGAGGAGAGTTTAGAGGTGAGTCATGTGTCCCTTACAAACTTAGTCATTAGACCTTCTGAAGAAGTAAATTAGTTTCTTATTCTTTTTATCAACCGTAACAAATGGAAAGGGAGAAATAGTTAGTTAGAGATTAGAAGATGAGAAGTTGATGCTGGACATGAAGAGGGGTTGGATGACGGGATTAAATCGGGGGTTTGTGAAGAATCTCTTGTGGTGTTGTGATAGTAATTAATTCATGGTGATGGCTTTGAATATGAGTGATGGTATATATGATGATGATGGAGAGTTGGATTTTAATCAACTATGAGACCAAGGTAACATCTCTAATGAGTCCTAGCTTGTGATTTATGATTTGGGTATCTTTTAATACTGATATAGGTTAGAAGAAACCATGAAACTATAGTTTTGATCATTATAGCAATATCTAAGAAATGTTCATGATTTTATGTATGGTATATTGTTCGCTGGCCTATATGTATGGACTTGATTAGGTACTTTCAAGTGAGATCTAGATATAGCTCTATAAATGATAATTGTAGTACGCCGGGTAATAATTCTGTTCATATAAAGTTTGTTTAATTTGGTTAAGTAGCGTGTGAAACATAGTTGATCGAATATGTGCCGACGCAGCTGATACCATTAGTAACAGTCCCGAGTAGATATAAGTTAGAGTCTTTCTTGATAGGTTAAAATGAGAACTGGAAAATATTCACTACGCATAAATTGTAGAGGATGATCCCGCGCTTTTGATGAGCCGTAGCTTGTTTAATTTGGAGTTATATACCGTAATCTAGAGACCCTAGAAGATTACCCCGTGAGCTGAGTTTAGTGTCAACACTTAGAATATTTTCAGCTGTTGGTGAGGAAGATGACCGAGTCAGCTTCTGACTCACATCGAGTCAGACCTAGTTAGAAGATCAGACCTTTCGGGTCATGAATCGGGTTAATGGGTCGGGTCATGGGTTGACCCGATAATTCAGTAAATGGGTATGGGCCGGATTAGTGGGCCGTGCCGGTTTAGGCACATGGGCTTGGGTTTAGGACAGAAATAGTATTTTGTGTTTTTGGACCACTTATGGTCCGAATTAGCTTTTGGTTCCTTCTGCAAAGTTGTAGGGTTTTTCGACGGCTTTTCGATGATACCCAATTTGACCCTAGTTGGATAAGTAAATATTGTTTTATCCCAAAATTACTTCTTACTAAGGTGTAGAACCATTAATAAAACCAGAACCGTTAGTTAGTTGACTTAGCCTATAACTAGACAATTGTATGAGATTATGTTATGAGTCTTGTGTGAGCCTTTTGGCTAATCTCTTAGAGTGCTTCTGTGATTGACAGTTGCTCTTTATTAACAACGATCGATTCAAAAGACGAACCAGTGGATTGTACATCTCGAGGTAGGCGTGGCTTGTCATCAAAACAGGTGGGAACCTTGTAACCTTCTGGTAATCATTAAGCTTTCTTATATTCTGCGAGCATGATGAGCCTTTACTATTCAGTGAGCATGGTAGTGTATACTTTGATTTACTATTCATGTATCCTTGAGTGTAATGTATATGTTGTATTTGTATGTACGATGTTTGTTACGATGTGTTTTGTGTGTGATATGCATTGTGAGATTTCCCTGCGAAGAGTGTCTGTGTTTCCCCACGGCTCTTAGCTAAGTTAAGTAAGGCGGTAATTCATCCGTCGACAATATTATGTAGTAGGGCGGTAATTCATCCGTTTAAATATTATTATATCTAATTTATTTAGTAGAGCGGTAATTCATCCGTTTTAATAGTATTAGTAGGGCGGTAATTCATCCGTTATAATAGTACTGCTTATTAATATAGTAGGGCGGTAATTCATCCGTATGCAATCTTATCTTAGTAGGGCGGTAATTCATCCGTTATGATATTATATATACTATTCTATTTGAGAGAAATCACTCGTGTGCATATTATACTTGTTTGACTAACTTTCTGATCTTGATGGTAATATTCTGAATCATAGTTTGTATAGGCACTCTGTGTGGACGATGTTATCATTATTGATTAGGGTTGCTTTCGCGTCGTCTTCTCCAATGAGTTTGCCGAGGTTAGAGTGACACTTGCTTCGTGTTGTATGAGTTGCTGAATGATTAGTTTCTTTTTGTTCTTTCACTTCATATTCTTTTAGAAATGTGAAGTACGTTAGTGATTACTTGAGAGTTACATGTTTTCATTGGGCACCCTTTTGGGATGATGTGCTCACTCGTTCCCACTTCAATTTCAGTTACCAGAAGAAATGGTGCACGTGAAGATACCTGTTTTTTTGTTGTTAAAGCGTTACCGAACTGTGTTACATTTGTGTACCTTTTGTATATGTGTATCCTTATTTATTATAAAACAACATACTAATATATATATCATTTGACAGTTCTTAATTTATAAATATCAGAGTGCTGGGTTTAAGTTTGATTTTTAGTTCACTTTTTGTGATTATGATTCTTAAAATCGTTAATCTGGAATTGATTCTTAAATTAGGTTGTAATCCTATTAGCTAAGCAGGTTTAAGAATTGGGGCGTCACATGTTGGTATCAGAGCTCACTATTAGATCTTATATGGGAAAAGATAGAGATAGCCAGTACCAGTTAGTGAACTAGATTAGTTTAGAACTGGGTTGGGTTGAGAGATAAATTTTAATCACTAAAAGTTATTAATAACTAAAAGATTTATTTGATTAATTGATTTGTTTGTTTGATTGTTTATTTATGTAATGAAGTAAAAAAAAAAAAAAAAAAAAAAATTGTAGGGTACACCAATAACTTTAGCTAATAAGGATTGAGAATAATTAATTAAAATAAATAAATAAATATATATATATGAACACGTACATAATCCAATACTAGAAAAATAGTGAAATTAGTATTATTGATAAATGTTGAAAATCACATATAGATTCAATGAGCACCATGACTTATACGTAGAATCAACAATAATTTATAATCACATAAATATTAATAATATTGTTGGGATTTCATAATATTTGTAATAAGAGTAGTTAGAATAATAGTTCAACCATCAATGATAATAATAAGATAATATAATAGTAATCATAGATGATAATCAAAGTAGTAATAATTTTAATAAAGGAATGATTTGCATTTATCGTTTAGTATCACATTGAACTTAATTTAACTAAAATTTCATTTAAGATATATAAATAATACTTATTAAAGTTCTAATAAGATTAATAATTATTATTAACGAATTAAATTAATGACAGACTAGGGATATAGGTTTTTTGTTTAAACTAGATAATTAATATAATACTTATTAGACATTAGACGTAAAAGGTGAAGATATAATATATAAAATAAAAAGACTCAACTTGTTAGTAATTTTGTATCGAAGTTATTTTTTTCTTGTCTAATAGATGATCCAGTAAATTTTTTTAAAATGAAACAAATATACATAATGTAGTAAGAATAGTATCCAAATGTTTGGTGAATTAAAATAAAATAAATTTGTATATTAATTGGATACTTTATATTAATAGCATAATCTAATAAATACCATTAACACAAGTTGAAATTTTATGCAGACTAAAAATTTAAATCATATTAATTTATCAACACTAATATTTAACAACATATAGTATGCGGATTTCATATGAATAAATAAAATCTACTATATCAATCCTTATGTGAATGTAAAATTATATTTAGAAGATTAAGGCTTAGTGTACCAACTGGACTATGAATTTAAGAATTAATGACAACAATAACGCAGTTGATAAATATATTTGAGTAATCAAATTGGTAGCAAATTTATAATAGTTAGTTTTTGAAAAATTTATATATGATATCACAATAAAGTTAAAAATATTAGATATTATAATTTGACGTGAAATATTTATATTGACAAAATAAATAAATGAAATGAAAAAAAAATAAAAAAAAATTGAAGATTAAATTGTTCAAAATGATGTAAACTATTTATATATTTATGAAATAAATTTATCAGACTTACACCAGATACGATAAAAGTTTAGAGACTAATCAATCTTAATAAATTAATACTTAGTTAATCCCCAGTGCTGAATAGTGAGGTTGGTAGTTCTGATGTGTTCGGGTGATACTTGTTACGTAGGTAGGCATTGTCAGGAGTCATGAACCTAGACAGGGCAACTGCATTCTTGTATCACTAGGCATTGAAGGGAGACTTGCTTCTATTAGTAAACTGATAGATCCCAAATTTTACTTAGAAACTTATTTATAGAATATTTTCTCCCGTAATTAGAACCAGTAACTTTTTGAAATGAAAATTAGTATTTTGAACCTAAAGCCACAAATTTTAGTTGTAGAAAGCCATATAGGTTTGTGCTTTGTTTATTGTTGTTTGCGCTTAGACAAGAGATGGAATTATTCTATAAGGTGGGGAGTTTTGAAGATCGGAAGAATGGTTTGATTTTCGAGGACGAAAATGATATAAGGTGGGGAGAATGTAATGACCCTCAAGCGCGTCAACGCCATTAGACTAGTCAAGAGACTAATTAGCCGCTAATGACTCGATTAGATAATATAGATTTTAATTATTAGGAATTAATCTAACAACGATTGAGGTACGAAACTAGTATCGTTAGATAGGTATCGAAAAGTTATGCGAAATGAATTACAAGAATGCGCAAATCGGATACCCGAAGAAGAGGATACGAAGCTCGGAAGTTGGAGAAGAAATTAGTCAACACGTCGTTGACCGGCAAACGTTGACCGTTCACTGTACCTGAAGCTTGACCGGACCTTCCGTCTGTATAAGTGTGTCCCTTAGTATTTTTGAGCGGTTAGTAACAATGCAAATTTAATTAAGTTAAATCAAGTGTTTAATAGCTAGATTATATTAATATTAGATTAATCACCTAATTATTTTATTAGTTAATGAAATAGATATTTTGATTAGAACTTATCCTAGGTTTTAAGTAAGTTGGTGCTGTTGTCTAGAGGATAGTTTAGAGGTGAGTCATGTGTCCCTTACAAACTTAGTCATTAGACCTTCTCAAGAAGTAAATTAGTTTCTTATTCTTTTTATCAACCGTAACAAATGGAAAGGGAGAAATAGTTAGTTAGAGATTAGAAGATGAGAAGTTGATCTTGGACATGAAGAGGGGTTGGATGACGGGATTAAATCGGGGGTTTGTGAAGAATCTCTTGTGGTGTTGTGATAGTAATTAATTCATGGTGATGGCTTTGAATATGAGTGATGGTATATATGATGATGATGGAGAGTTGGATTTTAATCAACTATGAGACCAAGTCTGATTGACTTCGAGGATCCGCAATTATTTAGGTTATTATTATGTGCTTCTAAGCTTTTATTTGAGTTTTTCCAGACTCTAGAACCTAAACATTCGGATTCAACTTTTGAGGAAATGCAACCCATGAAAATATGTTATCTAGATCCAGTTATAGAACTTTGAACTGAACCACAACTAGATGTAGTTGTCTTAATCAGGAAACTAGACAAGGGTGTGTTTTATTTGCTAATTTTCTTGGGATGTTGCATATTCCTTTTACTAGTGATAGCCCTATTTGGTTTTGGGGATCCGCAATTATTCCGGCTATTACTTTATGATTCTATGAGGTGACTAATTCCTTCTGATGTCTGGCTGAAGACTTTAAACTTAGCACTTCTTGGGAGGTAACCCATGCTCTTGCAACACGGTAATATCTTTCCTTACTCTTTTGTTCAAGTGGTGACAGTTTCTCATTGTTCATGCTTTTAATTTCATCTTTAGAACATTGAGGACAATGTTAGATTTAAGTTTGGGGGTATAGGAGAAACTTTTTAGTTGCAATAAATAAACTCCAGAGACTAGAAATTTATGCTTATTAAGGTTGGCACTAACTAATCTAAGTGGATGGGAATATCTTGGTTGTAGGAGTTGAGGAACCAATCTGATTAGATGGAAACATCTAAAGAGTCTATTCATAAAAGCACAGAGCTCATGTGTTAGAAAAAGAAAACATGGTAGTTTCGCCATATCCTCGTGATGGAAATATCGAAAGAATCCTGATCACTTCTTTTATTTTTTTCTTTACCATTGCTAGGGTGAAATAGAGGGACTGAGATACTCAAAAAAAAAAAAAAAAAAAAAAAAAAATGAGACCAGACCACTAGACCAACCTAATAAATACAATAAAGTCGATCACCGGTACCCTTGTATATGCCAGTTGAGTTGACCTAGAGTTAGGATTATCGATCACCGGTCCCCTTGTATATGCCGGTGTGTTGATATTAGTCCGGACCCGGTATCTCGGTCCATTAGGATAGGTTCACCTTAGTTAACATCATCCACGTTTTCTCTACATCCATCTTCTTAATCTATCCATGTGATTGGTTGACTCGGTTTATGATGTCCGAAACTATCCGAGTAGAGCTCACACTTTATATGAATTTTAGTATGCTTGAGTGCAAACTCGTGTACAGCAATTGGAATTTCGCATCGGGGTACTTCCTCCCGTAGTCAATAAGTATGCCAACCGAGGAGATTCTTTAGTGCCTTCCAAGGTTCTCACGTAGATAGCTAGGGTCCTGGTAAAGGTTTTGTGGGTACACCTCTGGTAAACCCTCCGGAGACAACACTCCGCCACTAGGGCCACCTAGGGGTTCAAATGATTTTTATTTTCTAGAATAAATTTGCTCGAGGACTAGCAAATAATAAGTTTGGGGGTATTTGATAGACGCATTTATGTGTCTAATTTGTCCTCAATGTTTCGTATTGTTAGTACTCGTTTTTGTCCTTATTATGGTGTTTTGTGTGTTTGTAGGTATTTTTTGGAAATAAAGATTGTTGGAAAATTCGGCTCGAAAAGTTGCTCGGAACACCCCCGGAGGACATTTGATATTCGGACTCCCACTTTGGATAAGGGGTAACCCAATTGCTAAGGGGTAACCCTTTGCTATTCGCACCCCACAGCTGGTTAAGGGCTTTCTCTCTTCTTCACCGTTCAAAAAAACAGAAATTGGCGGGAAAGAAATGGTCTTCTCCGGCAGAATTAGGGTTGGATTTTTGGAAGGGATTAAAGGAGACTAAAGGGCTGGAATTGATTGGGTACTCTTCTATGGGCTAGACAGGGATGGTAGAGGTGTTGGTTTCGATCCAAATTGGCTGGAATTTCCGCGAGAGGAAAAACAGGGCAACACACACCGGAGGAGAAATACACAGGATTTCGCGAGCAGCAGAGGAGTTTGCACGCGTTCGGAAGACTCTAACAACTAATTGGAGTTTGAAGAAGTTAAATATGGCAACTTGGAAGCTTCAGAACGCATGTAGAGATCAAAAAAATCTCAAACTGGCCGTGAAGAATAATACCAAATAATGGAGAATTTTATGTAGTTATGACGTGAGATTTTGCTTCTGTTGGGATATAAATAGTTGCTGAGATATCATAGAAGGGATATCGAGAGTTTTGGGGAGAGGATAGAGATTTTTGGGGAGAGAATCGAGAGTTGTAGTAAACTGTTGGTTTATATTATTTTCCTCCATTTTCTTCTTTGTAAACACAATTTGAGCTATAAAAATATATTTTGAGCGTGTTTTGCACTATGTGGAGCTAAACCTTTCTCTGGGACGACGGAGGAAACCAAAATTCGTCATGTGGTAAATTCATTTAATTATTTATATGACTATTTGCATTAAAATAAAATTAGAAAAAGATTTTTCTTAATTAATTGTCATTTCGTTTGATGGTTTAAGCTTAGGATTTATTCTTTTGATATGCCATGCTTAAGATTTACAATTAATATTTTAAGAATCTACATTAGGCAAAGAAATAGAGTCAAAATTCTTATTGAATGAGCTATAATGGTTTAGAATAAATAAGTGAATTACATGAATTTGAATATTTGGTGGAATCCTAGTCCTAGTACCTCTCGAAACATTGTTATTATTTTGTATATATTTGCTAGTTTTATAATTTAAATCTAAAATTTAATTTCATCAAGTCCGAGTGAACGACAAAACCTTACTACCACTTTCTACAACATCATTGAAAATATCATCAACACTTACTGGATGGAGGAGCAAAGACCATGTCGATAATCTAGCCTTTTCGGTATCTGGATCAACCCCAACCATAGTATCAGCATCAACAAGGATATGTGGAGGAACTCCATTCATGGTCTCAGCATTAACAAGAATTTCTGGAGAAAATTCAATCGTGATCTCAGCATCAACAACGGTCTCAAGAGCAACATTCTCATGACATGGCTTCATCAATTAACCATTCTCTGAAGTATTGCTCGATGAAGCGGACTTCTCCAAGCACTAATGATTCATATCAAGGTGTGTAGACATGAAATATGTTCACATGAAAGTCTATCCGAAGCTTGCACGAGGGGCGGGCACAATCCCAAGTCTTCTATAAGATATTCTTATTACCTCTACGAATGAGATACAATATACTTCAGCCCATGGGTTTACAAAAACGTACCAATGGGTGAGGAATGGGACAATACTTCCTCAATGAAAGATGTTAGTCTATGTCTCTTCTACAACATACCAAAAGGGCACGTCAATCAGACATACGAGCAGAAAGATATGGCTTCCACACTCATGTTTACGGAATCTGAAAAATTTGCACGGGATTAAAAGTTATGAATGTGCATGCGTCATTGACTTCCCTAGACATCTCCAAACTGAAGGATTCTTTTTGCATATGATTTCTCAGTCTCTTAGCTTCAAAAGTTGGGGTCAAGCACCGACTTACGACGTCGTATGAGGTTCTTACGACTTCCAGAGCATACATCATGCAAGCAAAGCGGTTAATTCTTAGACAAGATTCATTACCTTCACGATCGATCGGTATCCACCAGGTCTTGCCGGAAGAAGGAAAACAAAAAGGAGAGATTTAACAAAATATTGGGGACTGACGGTCCACTAATCATGGCGATCAGTTTCACAGTCCAAGACCCGTAGCACCAGACTCTCATGTGCTGATCATTCATCATAAAAGGAATGCTACCACCGGGACATGTAACCATGGTCATTACATCACCCCCTCTTGAGAGCAACCTCAGTTATGGTCCCGTGACCAGAGTTTCAGAAGTGATGTTTCTACGACTGACAGAAACAAGATGGCACTGCAAGCACCATGATCATGTATCAATCAAGGGGTCCTGATCTCAAATGAATCGATGACATTGAAATCCTTCACCAATCGTTCAAGACACAATCGAATGGTCTAAATACACAACATGAGTGTTTTACAACAAGCTCGTCTGAGATGATTTTACACTGTCCCGCACAAATAAGCGAGCTAGGAGAAATTTGTGAATAATCTAGGGATGGGTCATATACCATTCTCTTCGTATGGATGTCTTCTACAACATATCAAAAATTCACAGCAATTGGAGAAACGAGCAAAGAGATGTGGCCAAAACATTGGACTACATGCCAGCTGAAAAATTTCTGGAAGTCTCCTGGAAGTTTACTATTTCGCCTATTTCGGTCCTTAAACATGCTCAAAACTCAAAAATATTCTTTTCTAAACCTTGGAAATTTCCTGGGCATGAAAAAACATGGGTAGATCGCGAAAATCCGACATCGGACGAAGATTCTACAGCGTTTTTACTGAAAGACTGAAATCTGGATTTTTTCTGAAATTACAGGAGGAATACTTACTTGAGGAGCCTCTAAACCGTTCGAATGACTAATGTTGTTGAAGTCACTGTTAGTGGCATTACTACCTCCATTCAGTTCCGGTTTTGAAGATTCTTCGTCTCCTCATTTTCCAAGGAATAATATGCTTCATCAATATGTTGTCTATCCGCAATAATCTCCTCATGGATACATCGACAACAATTAATATTACTTTATTCAAGGAGATGCCATGATCGCCTGCACGAAAAGAGATACTTACATCAACTCCCTCATCGGTGCTGGATTCCTGAATTATTTGCCCAGAAGCAAGATGAAGACTGTCAATGATCAATGGAGCAAAATTCTGATATTAACAAACATTTGTTTGTGATCCTAATTGTACGGATAAGAAAAGTCATGACGGAGGAAACATCGAGAACTCACCAAAGAAACGGCTGGGGACTGCATGTCATTTACTAACATCCTGTAGTCCTTACTTCTGGGTTCTCCGCCCTGAAGACTTTCTTCCATCGTCGTGAAATCTACATTGATCCGGGATCTCACTACACGATCATCCTGTGATAAATTTAATGAAATAACCAGGAGTACAACTCAATATGAAGGATCTCTCACCATCACTCAGAGGTCCCAGAAGTACCATTTATTAAAGTTTCATCCGTAGAGATATCATCTCTGGAAACACCATCTTTGGAAGTGTCAAGTCAGTCATTCTTGCAAAGTGGTTGTGACAGATGCATAACATTTCTACTTCAGCACATCGTTCATACAAAGCGCAGGATTCAACAAAACAATGAATCATGGAATAAAGGTGTTCACAACAACGTCTACAAAAATGGTAACTTTCAACTCTTATCTGTTTACGATTCCACTAACAGTAGTGATTGTTATACAAGAGTTAATACTTCAAAATTTGATCGTCTCCTCGAACTTGCAAACACGAGCAAAATTTTTATTCAAAATCATAACTTGATTTTCATGTGAGCAATCCACAAAATTTTCACCGTGTAAGCGACTCCCACCGAGTGAACACTCATTGGTTTTTGTGCATACACTATCAGATCACAAAATCCATACAAATAATATTTTATCAAAAATTGTTTACTTCTAGCAATTGCCGAAAATCAAAATTTGATTTCGCATAAATTTTCACTGTGTGAACATTCACTGGTTTTTCAAAAATTGGACAGACGTCCATTCTACAATTGTGAAAACTCACATACAAACATTATTTTACCGTGAATAATTGTCTACTTTCAAAAGTTGCTCAAAATCAAAACATTGATTTTACAAAAAATATATATTTTAACGTGAAACTCACATAACTTTGAAAGTATATGTATATATATTTTTTGCTCCCTCTCGCGAGCATCCGTCTTTGAAACGAGAGCATATTTTCAAAAAATATATGAAAGCTCACATATCGAAAATAAAAAATTTCATGAAAGCTCATAGACAAAATTTCTCTCGTCTGAGCATCCAACTTTGAAACGAGAGTTTATTCCATTTGTGAAATCTCACAATTTTTTTTTTTTTTTAAAACCCTCTTATGCTAGGGATCATTGCTTGTTTCTTAAACTAGCGAACGAACATCCGTTCCTAAAACAATGATTTTCCTTTTGGGATCGACCCACAAACGCTAAACCGACCAAAACTTGACCTCTGGTCGTCCAAATCAGCAGTGCTCCATCTTCCCGTGCTCGTGAGATGACACTCTATCATACTGTCAGGGTCCTTACCTGGGCATTTGCTCGTACATGACACCATTTGAGCAAATCAGGGATTCTGAAAATGCCTTTGTACGACTAAGCCCGACTGCTTATCTCGTCCACTGGAAAATCACCATCCAGTGCTTACTGCGGAACATGATTGTCCCCCACTAAGCAGTTCAAGTTTGGCCAAGCACGTGAAGCTTCATCTTGCAATTTGCAAGTTTGGCCAAGCACGTGAAGCTTCATTCATCCAAGTTGCGAGTCGGCCAAGCACGAAGAAGCTTCATTCTTACAAGTTGGAAGTCCCTCGATCATAATGAAGCTTCATTTGGGCAAGGGCTCGGCAAGATCCGGCCTCGGGGAGTTGATGAATGATTTTTGCTCCCCTAATCTTATTTGTAGAAATGCAAATAAGACATATATAGGGAAGGGACGCTGGTATGGAAAACTAGTTGGTTTGGCATCAGTTGGCTCATCTTCATGCGCCAATTGTGTAAGTCCCCAGCTCAGTGAAGCTTTACTCTTGCAATTTGCAAGTTTGGCCAAGCACGTGAAGCTTCATCTTGCAATTTGCATGTTTGGCCAAGCACGTGAAGCTTAATTCCTCCAATTTGCGAGCCGGCCAAGCACGATGAAGCTTCATTCTTACAAGTTTGAAGTCCCTCGATTAATGTTGATGGTGGATTTTCAACAAGGGCTAAAATCGTAAAATCATGATACTGTATGTTTCTGACCCGGCTTCAGGAACGCATGTGACGATTCGTGTTTTACGATACGTGAACCGTTTCATGATATCTGACTGAGTGAGCATTCCTCTCAGAGCCATGATGAATATGTTTCTCGAAAGGCCTCCCACTAGCTGAGCGTTCGATGCTAGGCATTTCATCGTGCCCTCTATGTAGAAGAACGATTGGGCGGTCCTCTAGACATAATTGTTTGTTAGAGGGATTAACGCCTTCAGGACGTCGGCGATACTCGTTGTTCCCTGACTACATAGAGAGACCCCCCCTCTAAATAGAAGAACGATTGGGCGGTTCTCTGGACATAATTGTTTGTCGAAGGGATTAACGCCTTCAGGACGTCGGTGATACTCGATGTTCCCCGACTATGTAGAGAGACCGTGTATAGATTCAGGCGGCTCTCCGCTGGAGGGCTAAACGCCTTCAGGACACCAACGCTGCACGTTGTTTCCTGACTATGCACTCTTCAGAACGAGTATGATGCTTCAACTATCTCATATCTCGATTCTACAATAGATTAATTCTACCGTGACATTCACCGACTGAATTCCTAGAAAATAATCTATTTTATCTCATTACTCTGTTCCATGGCTATCCCCGGCTTATTCTATGGATTAGTAATAGATAACAATTTTATCTCATTACTTCATTCCCTGAATTCCCCGGCTGGATTCATGGATTAGTAATAGATACTCATTGTTATTACTCCGTTTCATGATCATTCTCCGCTGAATTCCATGAATTAGTAATAATTACTCAACAATCGGGCGTCTGGAGTATCACCGAGTAAGCCCCAAGAAAATGGTGAAGTGTACTCAACAATGATGCACGAACGAGTACCCAAATGCACAAACGATCATTCAAAATATGGACAAACGAGGAAACCTACACAAAATAGGAGAGAGAAAATAATATTAAAAAAAATATAAATAGGCGCCTAGGGAGGTCCGGGCCCACCGGACGGCCGTTCATGCCGCCGTGGCCAGTCCCCCACACCTCTTCCTTTATTTTTTTCTTATTTTATTATTTTCATGATTTCATGAAAACTCCTCCATTCAAGCAACTTTCCTTGTTTGAGCAAAACTCACGGTTTCTCCAGATTTTCCTCAAATGATGAAAAATAATAAAAAATAGGGGAAGGTGTCACGGGACCGGGCTACCTAGCCGTCCTGCCATGCCCTAGCCGTGGCCGGTCCCATACCTTGCAATCCCTTGTTTTCACAATTATTATTTCCCTCGTCTCATCAAACTCCTCCGTTTGAGCAAAAACCCTGGTTTTTCCATATTTTCTCAAATATTGCCCAAACCATGAAAAAGCCAAAAAAGTCAAATGGTCACATGATCGACTAGGCTACTCACGAAAAATATTAGAATATTACTATTATAATATTCTCAAAATATTGATCAAACGAGCAAAGTTCTACTTGCTCATTCAAGCAAAATCAAAAATTTCAGTCAAAGATCAAACTCTTCTGAAAATCCAAAATATTACTCGAATGCACATCAGAAAATACCAAAATTCTCAGAACTGAGACACGGACATTATGGTGACACGGGCATGCTTCCTTGACCGACCAAGGCCGGCCCTAAGGCTTGCAAGGAGCCGGTCCCACACATCATTATAATAACCCTAATCTAGCAAGAGAGATGAAAACCAACTCAACCGACTCCACATGGTCATCCATCATCCCATGATCATCGACTAAACAAGCATTCAAATCATGTAACAATATTAATGGTGAATCATAAACGATAATATGAGAGAAAACTAATATATTGAATCAAAGAATCATGCTTTGTGAAATCCAACTTATTCCATAACCAATAATAAACTTAGGTACTCATATTCATGGAGTTCATCACAAGAAGAAAGAGAAAAGACTTCATGGTGTAAAACCCTAGAACAAAGTAGAGGCAAAAGAAGAGAATAAAAGATTATAAAACGTGGTGTCCAAAACATTGTATTCACAAACATGTTTTCAAGTCTTCCCTTTTGTAGTCTTTTCTCCTTCCAAAACTAGGTTTTGTCTTCAAAGTCCATTAGTTGGAAATTCACACTACAAACTATAATCATATTTATGCTACCCCTAACCAATCAAAGAATCATGCTTTGTGAAATCCAACTTATTCCATAACCAATAATAAACTTAGGTACTCATATTCATGGAGTTCATCACAAGAAGAAAGAGAAAAGACTGGAGAGAAACACAAAACATTGTGTAGTCTTTTTCTCCTTCCAAAACTAGGTTTTGTCTTGAAAGTCCAAAACGCCCACCATGGAGAGAAACCAAAAAAAACTGGGAAAAATTGTGGCTAGGAATCCCGCGGAATAGTTCTTGAAAAACTATTTCAGGTGACCGGCAAAGTCAAACCGGTCACCGGTCAACGGGTCAACTCGGCGGGTCAACTCGGTCAGACCGAGTCAAACCGGGTCAGGGTGAACTACCGAGCCAGATTGCTCAGTTCAGGAGTTAGACCTGAGTAACCTCTGAGTTGGGGCTAACTCAATCTGACTGGGCTTGTCAAGAGCCATTGTAAGCCTAAACTCAACCCCAGCCATGATGGCTGTACAGCTGCACTATCATTGCCAATCCTAGCCATTCTCTGCCTGCAACTCAATAACTCAACTCTGCAGCCTAGCAAACATCTAATGCCTTACCACCACCACATCAGTTCTAACTTCACCTGAAACTGCAGTTTAGTGCCTGTCATTCCATTTACAGCTCCTTAGTCTCTGCAACATAACACGGCATCACCCTAGCTCAGGCCAACATCTCAACAATGCCACCAGCTCCCCTCTATAGCTCCATCTCCACTCTGCAAATCCTCTCCATCTACTTCAATCAGCCAACCTCACTTCCCAGGCCAGCATCAGCTCAACCTGGCCATAACTCCACCTGCAAATCATGTAGCTTACCACCACCACCTGCAATGGCTTAGTCACAGCACCATCCCAGCCTTTACTGAAGCTCTAGCTGTCACATACCCAAGCTCGGCCGGAACCAAATCACTCTTGAGCCAACACAACACAAGACCATACCGTCACAACCTTCTCTACCTGTTGCAACCTCATCAAGATTGCCTGCAATTTGCCAGACCACTTGATAGCTCAGCCTTGCCCATAGGATTTCCACCTGAACCTTCATAAACTATCACTTCCACCTGCCATTACATTGTAGCCATATCTGCAGCATCAGTTGGCACCAGAATTCGCAGCTCGCTGCTCAGTATAACTCAGCACAGCTCACAGCCACCAGCTCCTTCCCTGAAATCAACACAATCTCCTTCTCAGTCATACCCAGGCCTTAATACCACCAGCACTGATTTACCCATTCTAGATTCCTTTACATTCACAGCATCAACAATTCCTTCTCGGTTCACTCGAGCCCTAAATTCTTCAAGAACAAAATAACCTAGAACTCATCCTTCAACAACTTCCAGATCCCCTTTCTTCATATTAATGATTTCTCGACTCTTTTTCATCTCTCGATTTGCAGCTCATAGAACCCTAATTCCAGACGAGTTATTAATCTCTTCTCCGTTGATCGATTCGGTTCAAGCCCCATTTCTTCAAATCAAGCTCAATCAACCTTCTAAGTCTCCCCCAATTTGCTTCCAGGTTCTGATCTCCACCATTACTCAACTTCTCGATCTCTCTGTGTTTGTCAATCCAAGACAATTCCCATTCCTCCCTGTCTTCTCTGCTCTCGATTAACAGCAGCTCTTCATTCTCTTCTTCTCAATTTCTCTCGATATCAGGTCGAAAATTGTAGGATCATAATATCGCAATGTACAAGGCTCGCGGGATTAATAAACGACGGTGTCGCGAGGCAGTCGCAGATAGCTAAAATAAACGACGCAATGAATAACGGCAAACAAAACAATTGGAAGACACAAAACCTGGCGAGAGTTAAGAAGTGTCGCGAGAATGAATATTCGTGCATTTGCGACACTTCGCGAGACATTCCCGAAAATAAAGGATAGCTTAGCTGTCATCCATTATGTATTACCCTATATAAAGGGCACAATGAGTCTGTTGAAAGGCGGATCTTTTTGGGGGGAAATTGTTGAGCAAGTCATTAGGAGAGAGAAAGTTTAAGAGTGTTTTAACTTCTAAGTGTAATTCTATTTTCCTGTGTAAACACTTCATGAATTCAATCAATAAATATTCTTGATCTTACATCTTTCAATGAATTAATTAAGCAAAATTGAGTAAGGGGTGTAGTGTGGGATTTCCCGCAACTACATATGCGCTAGAAACAGGGACGATCATTGGTAAAAAAGAGAAGATTGTAATTAAAGTTGTTTGAATCAGGAAAATGAGAAAGGAAAATCTTAAATCGGATGAAAAAGATATGGCATGCAGCACAGACACAAGAGTAATGATTAGCGAATTTCATGAAAATATCAGAGGAAGAATACACAAACGAGATTTTGAAGGAAAGAAGATTACAGATAGAGAAATAACTTCACCTTTGAAAGATTGGGAAAAGCGAGAGATAACATTCACGGCGGGGGAAATATCTAAAGAAAATTTGGATCACGCATCTCCATTGGTGATCGCAATAAACGCGTATAAGGAAGGAGAGGAATTAGAGAACACAGTGAAAACATGGGTAGTGAATGGAGTTTTAATTGATACAGGGAGTCTGGTGAACATCATGTTTTATCACGCTTACAAAAAGATGGGATATAAAGACGAAGATATGATTTTCGCGGCATACAATATTCAAGGTTTTGGTAAATCCATAACAAAAGTTAAAGGGGAGATAGAAATACGTATTCCGTTAGGAGGAATCGAAACACAGGTGACGCTGAGTGTAGTGGATATGGAATCACCGTATAACATATTACTAGGAAGACCATGGGTACATGCAATAAAAGCTGTAGCGTCGACACTTCATCAATGTATCAAATTTCCTACACCAACCGGAATCGGCGAGATCAAAGGGGATGCTGCTAAAGGAAGAATATATTATCAAAATGAAGTAAAGTGTTGCGAAGAACAAGTAAACAAGCGAAAGAGTATGTCAAAGTATTGCAAAAAGATGGCAAAGGCGGCTAAGAAAGAAGAAGAATTCAGAGTTTACATGATAAAAGCGAAGGAAGGGAAAGGCATACCTAGCGAGATCTCGGGAGAAGAAAATGATCTTGCGAAAGAACCAAAAGGACCGACCCCTATGGGAGAACCGAAGGCCAGTTACGTCGCGGCAGAACAAACCAAAGAAGTAAATATTGGAACTAAGGAAAAACCCAAGATGCTAAAGATTGGAACTAACATGGGAGTGGATGAAGAGAAAAGGACCGTCGATCTATTGCGAGATTATAAAGATATCTTCGCGTGGGATATGGATGAAGTGCCTGGTATAGATCCATCGGTAGCCTGTCACAAGTTGGAAATTGATAAAAATGTGAAGCCATTCAAACAAAGAATTAGAAAGATAGCAACAGCATATCACCCTCAGATAGAAGAAGAATCTGAGAAGATCTTGGATGCGGGAATTATTAGACAAGCAAAATATCCTGAATGGATAGCGAATATGGTTATAGTTCCAAAGAAGAACAAGGGAATAAGGATTTGCATTGATTTCACTGATCTAAATAAGGCTTGCCCTAAAGACAATTTTCCATTACCGGACATTCCACAGTTTGGTCGAATCGGCGGTAGGGAATGAAAGAGTATCATCGCTGGACGGATACAAAGGTTACAATCAAATTCCTCTCGCCGAAGAAGACCAAGAGCACACTTTGCTTTCTTCGCTCCAAGAGGATTATCTTGCTATACTAAAATGCCGTTTGGTTTGCGAAATCTTTGGAGCAACGTATCAAAGGATGGTAGAAAAGGTATTCGCGAATGGATACATAAAACATTAGAGGTATACGTAGATGACATGCTAGTAAAAAGTAAAAAGGCGAGAAGATCATGTGCGAGACTTGAAAGAAATTTTTGAACAAATGAGGCGTTTCAACATCAAAGTCAATCCGGAAAAATGTACCTTCGGAGTGGCGTCGGGGAAGTTCTTGGGTTACATTATATCAAAGGAAGGAATACATGTTGACCGGAGAAAGTAAAAGCAGTTCGTGATATGCCGACACTGCGACGATAAAGGATGTTCAAAAGCTGAATGGGTTGCTAGCATCACTAGGAAGGTTCATCTCGCGGTCATCGATAAGTGTAAACACTTTTTCGGTGTTACGAAAAAGGATCGAAATTTAAGTGGACGGACGAATGCGAAAAGGCTTTACAAGGGATCAAAGAGCATTTAATGGATATATCCATTATGCGATGCGAGAACCGGGAGAGGAATTATTAATATACCTCGCGACAACATCGCATGCCTTAAGTGCGGTTTCTGCTGAACGCGGACAGGAGTAGAAAAACCAATCTATTATATCAAGAAAACTTTTAATGCTGCAGAAAGAAATTATTCGAAGATTGAAAAACTAATCTGGCGTTAGTTTATGCATCGTTTAAACTTCGCATATATTTTCGAGCACATATCTTGTTAGAGTGGTAACAAAGGTACCAATTGAGTCGATAATGAAAAATTCAAAAAGATCGGGAAGAGTCGAAAGATGGAATGCTCAAATAAGCCATTGCAAACTCAAATATGAAATATTATCTTCAACCAAGTCACGGTTGTCATGAGACTTTAAGCGAGAATTTCCTTTGGAGGAAGATGAAGCAGTGGATGAAATGATGGATGTAGAAGAAGAGCATGGAGATCCAAAGGACTTGTTAACTGAGCCAGACAGGTGGGAAATATTAGTGGATGGATCATCAAATGGAGAAGGTAAAGGAGTGGGAATTGTTGTGATTTCGCCAGAAGGCAATAAGTTAGCTTTTGCTTTTAGATTGGAATTTGAGTCTACCAATAATGAAACGGAGTACGAAGCTATAATACATGCTCTACGATTTGCAATAGAAATGAAACGGAGAATGTGAGGATCACCAAAGTGACTCATGGCTGGCAATTTGTCGATAACGAGAGAAGTATGCTACAAATGATCCATCTCTCGAAAATACGGGAAGCTTGTAGAAGTGTTGTCGGCCACAGAATCTGAAAATAAAATGGAGGCATATATCAAGGAGAGATAATAGACTCGCAGACGCTTTTGCCTTTATATCAAGTATGATGACAGACCCAACCGTGAGGAATATCAAAATACGAGACGCTACGGCGCCATCAATTAATAAAGAGGAGGGACAAGAAGCGAGATATAATGATGGTGGTAGATGAAATGCAATGTCGCGAGGAAGACTGGAGAGTAGAACTTCACGCGTACTTAATGAAAGGCGAGGTACCAAGAAATAGATTGGAAGCACACAAGTTAAAGAGCCGGGCGACAAATTATGAATTACGAGATGGCGTGCTTTATCGGCGTTCTTTTGATGGACCTTCGCTTCGATGTCTAACAAGGAAATAAGGAGAAACCATATTGAAGATCTTTGCATAGTGGGGATGCCGGAAATCATAGCGGCGGGAGATCTTTGGCATATAAGGCAAAGACGCAAGGATATTATTGGCCATATATGCATGAGGACGCGAGAGCAATATCCGAGACATTGCGAAGATTGTCAAAGACATGGGAAGAAGATACATGCACACGGAGTACCGTTAAATTCTTCGAGAAGTGTGTGGCCTTTTGGAAAATGGGGTTTAGATATTGTGGGACCATTTTTACCGGGAACAGGACAAAGAAGGTACTTAATTGTCGCAACGGACTATTTCACAAAATGGGCGGAGGTGAAAGCGGTCCAGCACATTCGCGATAAGGATGTTTTTACTTTCATATTTGAAAATATTATATGCGAATTTGGGATCCCTTTAATTGGTATCGATAATGGGAAGCAATTTGAAGGGCAAAATATAGAGTTCTTTGCTTAATGCATTTCGGATAAGATGTGGAAAATCAACTCCATTATATCCACAAGCTAATGGCCAAGCGGAGGCAACAAACAAAACAATTGCCGATATATTGAAGAAAAAGTTGGAAGGACACAATAGGGGATGGTGCGAACAAGTACCCAATGCAAGTATGGGCTTATAATACAACTAGAAGAGAAGCCACAGGAATGTCCCCTTTTTGCTTAACTTACGGAGTTGAGGCAAGTACTCCCAACAGAGGTTGTGATTCCGACAACCAAAAAAGAGGTCTGGGATAAAAATCTTAGCGCAGGCAACATTCTAATCAAGTTGGATGAATTGGAAGAAAAACGAGAAAAGGCATTGCGCCACCTTATTCAACAGAGAACGTTTCTCTTGTGAAAGAGTTCGATTCTCATCTGATAAAGTTTCCAACTCCAAATTAGTTTTAGTCAAAGAATAAGAGAGGCGAGATAAGTCATTACTTAATGAGTCTTGCTTTTGTGATAAATCAAAATTCTCTTTAGACAAGTTATTTATTTGATCACTACATAGGTATGAAGATTATCTAAGAGATTATCTTGCTCCATCCAAGCATCTCTTTCAACTCGAACTTCTTCAACGATAGACTCCGTCGATATATCTCCATTATTCGTTTCAGTTTAATACTTGGAGGACGAGCAAGGGTTTGAGTTGTAAAAAAAAAAAAAAAAAAAAAAAAAAAAAAAAAAAAAAAAGGGGTGGCGAGAGCATACCTTTTAATTCTTCATTCTTCTTGCGAAGATTATCACGATCTAGTGAGATACTGAGAAATTTTTGATTTTCAAGGTGGAGATTATTACATTTCACAGCCATAACTTGGAGATCGTCCTTCAGCTTATTAATCTCTTGAACTAAAGATGCTTGCGAGATCCTATCGAGAACCAAGATGCTTACTTAAAATCTCGCAGACATTGGATTTGACAGATCAGCGAAGTCTTTTTGGCATCATTCACGAGATCGAAAGGACCTTAAAGGCCACATCTATCCCCTCAGTTTTCCGCATTAGAGGAATTTGTTCAAACAAAGAAGATGAGTCGTCTTTTGTCAAAGGAACCTCATGAGAAGAGGAGGTTTCGGGAGAGAAGTGATTGGAGAAATGGCGGGGACATTGATAGCGGGGAGGAGGTATAATATCGTTTGTAGTAGGACAGTTGTAAGGAACTTGGTCTATGAGGAGTTGAGGTATAGAAATATTGTCGCTAGTAATGTTACCAAAGAAAGAGGCACAAAATTATCTTGCGAAGATTTCGCAAAAGAGACGAAGATGTGAATGAAGGAAATGGAACGTTGGGGGTAACAGGTTTAGAGTAGCGAAGCCTTTTGGGAGTATTACCAGTAGTTTTATCATCCTGCGAATGACAAATTAAATAAGAAACAGAGGCAACAATGCATTGTTAATAAAAACAAATGTTTCTTAGATACCTTGTCACTTCATGTTTGTCTTTGAAGCCATAGATTTTGCTCGCGAAGAGGGCTTTTGTTGCGTGAGGGATTCTTGTTGCGAAGTAGGTTTCGGTGGCGAGCCCAAAGAAAGAAGAGGGTCCTTCACGGTAAACTTAGTTCTGGGTTGGTTCTTGCTAAACAACAATGGCAGAAAGAGAATTACAAAGTTAATCATACCAGTGTGATTTCAACAAGAAAAGCTAATTTGATCAACCACAAAATCAGCCAGATATGGCAAAATTAACAAACACTGACGCCATGAGAGTAACAACTGCTAGGGAATAGCAAAAATGGTGAAGAAGACGGTAAGAGACAATAATAGGCAAACACTTGCGAACGATGAAGAAGAAGAACACTTGCGAGACGATGAAGAAGATGAAAAGGAAAAGGAAAATTTTTTACAGGGGATGCTCCTATAAATAGATGAGAAAAAAAAAAAAATGTTATGACCGGTTAACATTAAATGCACCGGTAAAAGAGGTAAGTATAGACACGTGTAAACGGTCACTACTAAATCCAAGGAAGCCAGACGAAAAGAACTTTAGTAGAATCCAAATATACAACATATTTTCTAATAGGCGAGAATAGCTTGCGAAATTGATTATTTTCTGTAATTCAAGAGGCAAGAAATGACACTTCGTATATATATTACAAAGAAGCTTCGGAACTTCACAAAAGAATAGAGGCAAGTACGTACTTTTCAAGTCCAATATTCTTCCGCTCGTTCCTTCATCAACAAAGATCAAAGAATACTACAACAACAGGTTTTCCTTAAAGATCGCTCTCCAAGCAATATTTAAGGAAAAAGAGGCAAGATGTAGGATCATAATATCGCAATGTACAAGGCTCGCGGGATTAATAAACGACGGTGTCGCGAGGCAGTCGCAGATAGCTAAAATAAACGCCTTAATGAATAACGGCAAACAAAATAATTGGAAGACACAAAACCTGGCGAGAGTTAAGAAGTGTCGCGAGAATGAATATTCGTGCATTTGCGACACTTCGCGAGACATTCCCGAAAATAAAGGATAGCTTAGCTGTCATCCATTATGTATTACCCTATATAAAGGGCACAATGAGTCTGTTGAAAGGCGGATCTTTTTGGGGGGGAAATTGTTGAGCAAGTCATTAGGAGAGAGAAAGTTTAAGAGTGTTTTAACTTCTAAGTGTAATTCTATTTTCCTGTGTAAACACTTCATGAATTCAATCAATAAATATTCTTGATCTTACATCTTTCAATGAATTAATTAAGCAAAATTGAGTAAGGGGTGTAGTGTGGGATTTCCCGCAACTACAAAAATGATAATGATGAGAAATTTATTTCTCACTGAAACTTTGGTTTGTTGTAAGAAGTGATGGTGGATATAGCCACCCAGGACTGGCAGATAAGGGGTACCCAGCTGGTAGCCCCTTAACATTTGCTGGCTGTAATTTAACACCTCTCCAAAGAAAATTGTCCCTTAACCTTGGGTCAGCTCCATATATCACTTGCCTGTGATGTGACAATTTCGCCCTTTTTCTCAAATTGGGTAATTTCTCCTTCTTTTCCTCCGTGCGACTCCAGAGCACCTAACAACTCAAAAACACACGTAAAGTACATAATTCACAAGAAAAATAGCAAAGAAAGCGTAACTACTAGATAGTAAATACGGTGTATTCTACACCTATCAGATTCCCCCACACTTAGACTTTGCTTGTCCTCGAGCAAATCAAACAAAACAATAAAATACAACAACTCCGTGTCGTCGAGGCTACGGTCACTTTTAGCATAAATAACAAGCCTTTAAACCCATAGGTGTCCCTAGTGGACGAGTTATAGTCTCGTGAAGGTTTACAAGAGGTCTGCCTACAAAACCTATATTTCAAACTCCGTCTATTCGTGACAAATCAATGAACGAATCCAAAATGACTATAGGAGGAGGTACCTTGCAAATTCAATTCATATAAATAAACTCTAATTAGATAGTCGAACAAGCCACAATACTCGGAAACTAACAAACCACAATCACAATGAAAAGATTAAGAAGATGGATAAAGATGTAGATGTTGGCGAATGTTCACAAGTGTTCGATGTTTCCCATATCTGTCTGAAGGTCACTGCTAAGATGAACCTAATCCTATTGGATTGAGCTACTTGGTGCTAAATGCTACATCAAATCAATTGGCATATACAAGGGAACCAAGAGTGACTTTATTCAACACAATAATAATTTCTTTTTCTTTTTTTATATGATTGGATCAAACTGGATCCAATTTCTCTTTTTTTTTTTGACGGCATGATTAGATCTTTTGGATCCAAGCGCATGCTTCTTGTCAGCAAGTACATGATAGTTGCCTTGGATCCTGCATTCCACGCTTGTTTAGGCGACGGAGATAGGGACTACGTTTCACACATACTGCTATTCCCAAGTGTCTTTTTATTCCGTTTTGGTCTAATTGGTCGGTCTCTTTTTTTTTTTTTTTTCAATTTTTTTTTCTCTTTTTCTAGTAACTCAATCACTCTATTTCATCCTAGCAGTAATAACACGTCGATTTTTAGTGACCCACCAAAGCACTTAGAGAACAATAGATAAATATGAAAAAAAAATAAAATAAAAATAGAATGTGATATGGTGATATTCCGAGATATGGTAACAACTATCATGTTAATTTGTGATTTCTGAGCTATATTCTTCCCTTTTAGTTAATTGGTTCCTCAACTCCTGCATTCAAAATGGTTCCATCCACTAATGGTGTCAAAAACAAACTATACAAACATATAAATGCTCCCCCACACTTAAACTTCACATTGTCCTCAATGTGTAAAACCGAAAGTTCTGAATTCTGACATAACAGCAGATAAAACGCAAAAACTGTGCAAATTGGTAAGGAATTTGGAAAAACTCCATTTCACAAAAGTTGTTCACCTATGTGATTTCTACACAGTGTCAAAATTTCACAGTGTTTTGATAAACCGTCTGACAGTTATGGTCTCTGGACTGAACTACGCGCAGTCTGAAATTTTCTGACGAAAAGGTATTCGTCATAATTTTCTTCTAAGATAGATTACGGACTCAATGAAATTAAACATAGGGATGCAAATATGATATGAAAACAGTAAAAAATAAATAAACGAAACAAAAATAAAATGCAAAAGGATAAGAGATACAAAACCGGTGGGTTGCCTCCCACTTAGCGCTTGTTTTATAGTCGTCAGCCCGACTATATCCTTGCAAGATTCATTCCCCATACACCAATAATCGGAAAAGTTGGGGATCCTTCCATAGAACCTGTTTTGCAAACACTAGCTTCACACAAATATTAGTACAATAAAGCAAAAGTGAAGCTAGGAACCGATAAAAGCTTCCCCCACACTTATTCTCGTCCACACATGGAAGTGTATAAAGAATATAGAAGTCGGGTACTTCCACGGTTTCTTGTTTCATAACCTGCATAGTATGAGAATCAAGTTTCTCTAATGGCGGAAAACGAGAAACAAAGTCATTCAACAATACTCTCGAAGCACATACATTCAAACCAATAAGAGGTAAAGGAGAAGAAACAATAGGCAAAGGGTTAGATAAACCTTGCACAATCTCTTGTATCACGGAATCCTCTTCATCCTTGAAAAACTCAAGTGAATTATTCACCTCTTTCATATCATGGTCCTCTATCAAACCTTGCAACCATTCTTCGTCCGTTTCTGCCGTAACCAAAGTCTCGACATAAACATCATCATTACAATCATTTGCAAGCTCAATTGGGTCTTCCACAATATTGGTCATAACCGTCTCATTCTCAACATACTCCTCCTTGTTGTAAGGCACATACTCTTTTGCGGATGCAATATTGTCCATAAGGAATTTCTTTAGAACACTCATTGCATCATCCTCAAGCTCTACCTTTTGAATAGGTTCTTGATCGTTATAAAGATCAATGCTTGAGTAATCTACACAAGTGTCGACATATTCCTCTTCGTCTTCATCTTGATCCCAAAAAGACTCCATTGTACACTCCTCGGGGATGTCACCATGAGTTGGTTCAAATGATATTTTTTCATAATAATCATCACTATCATAGTCAACATAATCTTGTTCCTCGCTGAATTTAGTGTTGCTAATCTCGAACTCATCCTTTTGAATAGGTGAATGATCATTATTACGATCAAGAGTTGAGTTAACTACACAAATATCAACAAAAGTCCCCAAAGGTTCGCCTTTTTCAACATAATTATTCATTTCCTCCTTGTATTCTTCAATGCCCTGTCTTAAAGTGGAAACACCTTTTTGAAGCTCTTGGAGTGTTCCATCCAAATTCTGAATATAGTGTTCCATTTGTTTGTAAAGCTCATTCGACAAACAAAAAGTAGAATTACTTACTTCCGTATTGTTAGGCCAATTATCTTCCCTTTGAATGGGTGGATGATCATAACTACGATCAGAAATTGGGCCAAACATACTATGAGCACATTCGGTCGATGAAATTGGTTCCACGCTGGGTTGTCCGCAAATTGACTCCATGCTGTCCATAAATTGTTGCATTTCATCTACCAAACTAGAGGAAAAATTAATAGGAGTACAACTATTCTCCCCTCCTTGTGGTTGCTCACTTACATAACCACCATAAGAAGGTTGATATGTATGAGAATAACTCATAGGGTACGTGGAGTATTGATCATAACCAAAGGATTGGTTTTGATTATACTCCCCATAAGGGTGATAATTGTTATGTTGTTGAGGTTGAAAACCGTATTGATTGCTCCAATATGCTCCGTCCATAGCAATTGGTACCTGAAACGAGATTCTCAAAACTCGGTTAAGAACCAAAGAATAAGAAAAATTAAAACAAAAACTAAATACAAAAATAAGAAACCAAAAACAATTAACAACCGCTGCCTCCCCGGCAACGGCGCCAAAATTTGACCTTGTCAGCCGACACAAATATAATTACACTTTCTTACTACTCAAAATATAAATATAGCAAGGGCAAGAAAGGATCGATCCCACAGAGAGGTCTAGGTTGTCAAATTGTTTCGGTTCCCTATAAATAACACCGGTAGTTTTGTGATTATAATAAACTAAATAAAACAAATAAAGAAAAGTAAACAAATAAAATCAAGGATAAGAAAGTATTGGTCATGGATTTCGTTTTCATTCACAAACATGTTTTCAACACAATAACTAGAATTGATATTTTAATCTCAACTTTTATCAAAGACCCTAGAATACCTTGATCGCAAGAATATCCCGCAAATCTCCTTATGTCATCAACAAACACATTAAAAGATGCGAATATGAATTCTACCTAAAGGAACAACCTAACGTGTAAAAGCACTAATCAAGTTTAATTCCCTAGATGCATTAGGTTCTATGAAATCAGGCCAATCAAAGCAATCGAACGTGGAAAGCGCACTAATCCGATTTAACAAAGGTTATGGTTCACATATGATCATAAGAATATATCACTACAAACTATAATCATATTTATGCTACTTGCAATCCGGAATTATCACTTTTGCGTATAATAACCCTAATCTAGCAAGAGAGATGAAAACCAACTCAACCGACTCGCGACTCGACTAAACAAGCATTCAAATCATGTAACAATATTAATGGTGAATCATAAACGATAATATGAGAGAAAACTAATATATTGAATCAAAGAATCATGCTTTGTGAAATCCAACTTATTCCATAACCAATAATAAACTTAGGTACTCATATTCATGGAGTTCATCACAAGAAGAAAGAGAAAAGACTTCATGGTGTAAAACCCTAGAACAAAGTAGAGGCAAAAAGAAGAGAATAAAAGATTATAAAACGTGGTGTCCAAAACATTGTAGAAGTCTTCCCTTTTGTAGTCTTTTTCTCCTTCCAAAACTAGGTTTTGTCTTCAAAGTCCATTAGTTGGAAATTCACCCGGCCCACCATGGAGAGAAACCCGTGTAGAAATTCTGTCCCAAAAACGCTCGCCGGAAAACTGGGATTGTGGCCGGAATCCCGCCGGAATAGTTGCCGGAAAACTATTTCAGGTGACCGGCAAAGTCAAACCGGTCACCGGTCAACGGGTCAACTCGGCGGGTCAACTCGGTCAGACCGAGTCAAACCGGGTCAGGGTGAACTACCGAGCCAGATTGCTCAGTTCAGGAGTTAGACCTGAGTAAGCTCTGAGTTGGGGCTAACTCAATCTGACTGGGCTTGTCAAGAGCCATTGTAAGCCTAAACTCAACCCCAGCCATGATGGCTGTACAGCTGCACTATCATTGCCAATCCTAGCCATTCTCTGCCTGCAACTCAATAACTCAACTCTGCAGCCTAGCAAACATCTAATGCCTTACCACCACCACACCAGTTCTAACTTCACCTGAAACTGCAGTTTAGTGCCTGTCATTCCATTTACAGCTCCTTAGTCTCTGCAACATAACACGGCATCACCCTAGCTCAGGCCAACATCTCAACAATGCCACCAGCTCCCCTCTATAGCTCCATCTCCACTCTGCAAATCCTCTCCATCTACTTCAATCAGCCAACCTCACTTCCCGGAGCCGGCATCACTCAACCTCGGCCATAACTCCACCGCAAATCATGTAGCTTACCACCACCACCTGCAATGGCTTAGTCACAACACCATCCCAGCCTTTACTGAAGCTCTAGCTGTCACATACCCAAGCTCGGCCGGAACCAAATCACTCTTGAGCCAACACAACACAAGACCATACCGTCACAACCTTCTCTACCTGTTGCAACCTCATCAAGATTGCCTGCAATTTGCCAGACCACTTGATAGCTCAGCCTTGCCCATAGGATTTCCACCTGAACCTTCATAAACTATCACTTCCACCTGCCATTACATTGTATCCATATCTGCCAGATCGGTTGGCACTGAAATTCGCAGACTCATTTTCAAGTATAACTCAAAGCCACCTCACAGCCACCAGCTCCTTCCCTGAAATCAACACAATCTCCTTCTCAGTCATACCCAGGCCTTAATACCACCAGCACTGATTTACCCATTCTAGATTCCTTTACATTCACAGCATCAACAATTCCTTCTCGGTTCACTCGAGCCCTAAATTCTTCAAGAACAAAATAACCTAGAACTCATCCTTCAACAACTTCCAGATCCCCTTTCTTCATATTAATGATTTCTCGACTCTTTTTCATCTCTCGATTTGCAGCTCATAGAACCCTAATTCCAGACGAGTTATTAATCTCTTCTCCGTTGATCGATTCGGTTCAAGCCCCATTTCTTCAAATCAAGCTCAATCAACCTTCTAAGTCTCCCCCAATTTGCTTCCAGGTTCTGATCTCCACCATTACTCAACTTCTCGATCTCTCTGTGTTTGTCAATCCAAGACAATTCCCATTCCTCCATGTCTTCTCTGCTCTCGATTAACAGCAGCTCTTCCTTCTCTTCTTCTCAATTTCTCTCGATATCAGGTCGAAAATGATAATGATGAGAAATTTATTTCTCACTGAAACTTTGGTTTGTTGTAAGAAGTGATGGTGGATATAGCCACCCGGGATCGGGCGATAAGGGGTACCAGTGGTAGCCCCTTAACATTTGCTTTGGCTGTAATTTAACACCTCTCCAAAGAAAGTTGTCCCTTAACCTTGGGTCAGCTCCATATATCACTTGCCTGTGATGTGACAATTTCGCCCTTTTTCTCAAATTGGGTAATTTCTCCTTCTTTTCCTCCGTGCGACTCCAGAGCACCTAACAACTCAAAAACACACGTAAAGTACATAATTCACAAGAAAAATAGCAAAGAAAGCGTAACTACTAGATAGTAAATACGGTGTATTCTACACCTATCACCATCTCCCTCTTGTGACGAATTGACTCTAGAACGGCCATTGACTTGGTTTAGGCCGGATTCCTACAGATTGATCTCTCGAACTCAAAGCACTCCCGTGCAGTGCATCTGTGTGAGGTTAAGCAGTTTGCTCGGTTGAGGAGTCTCGTCCGCAAGGTCGTCTCTTCACCTCCCTAAAAAACCAGCGAATCGTTTTTCCCATCAACACCCCCCTATCAGACAACCAACGACAACTACTCATACATCCAAGAGCTCCGGGTAACTCAGCAACAAGCCATATAGTACTAACATACTTTCCGCTGCTCCGTAAGCTTGTCGAGAACAGTTCGCTTCTATAACCCCAGCTAACATATCCCACAATGCACAACTCAGATGAAACCACTTTGAATTTCCACCTCAAATACTCTAACAGTCTCACATGTAGGATTTGAGTTTCTATGAGCATGAGATGAGTTCCCACTATCCTTGCAAGCACACAACAGAGACAACAATACTTATCCTTGGTTTGACATGTCAATCCACACATATAACTGTTCCATAAATTCAAGTACTGACTGGAGGGGAAGGTATTGTCATGTACTTAGCTAAAAGGAGGGTGTCCCTTATCGTTCCTTCTGTCGGTATTTAGTATGGGGTATTATTATCAGTAGTAAATTGAATTAATTAGCTTAATTATGTAATTAGTCAGTTAATTACAGTTATAACGGTGGGATGGGATGTAACCACATGGACACTTGTGAGCCGTGGATACTAGGTTAGGAAGGGAGGCTTTATAAGCTGATTGAGTCTGTATTGAAACTTTTATCCAAAATTATAATCAAAATATCGATTTAGGCTAGCTCTTTGAGATGAAAGGATTTAGTTCTTCGGAATTAAGGAGGTTACTCTGTTCTTAACGTAAGTCTCGATCCAATCTTGTCGTGGAAACACGACATCGATCTCATAGGATGTGAACCCTTATGGTTTGTGTAACTTTTTGATTTAGCGGGATTAAGTTCTAGCCCATGTTGGTAGGCTTTATCAAAGATCATAAGGTGTTCCGATTGAAACTCATATGTAAAAAGTCACAACGTGTTGAATCAATTTGTGTTTACATGAGTTGTGTTTAGCATAAACATATGTGTTTCGGGTTTTCAACTTTTGCTATTGGCACGCATTAGTTAAAACCGATTCAAACTTTCTCTGGTAAAGGTTGCTCTTTGTTGTTCTTTTGTTCTTGCGAGAGGATGACAACATACTGGGGGGGGAGTTCTAACTTGAACTTTCGCTTAATGATATATCTTTCCAGGGAGAAGAGGATGCGGAATTGATGAGTGCCAAATATTGCATATTTCTACATCTATTTATTGGCATTTAACTCATCTTTTGTGCTCAGAAATCAGATATTATCCCAGATTCTGTATTTTCCCTGTTTTCAAGAATAAATATTTGTACTAATTAATTTTGTGTTTTAGGTAGTAAATAAAGCTCGGAGAAATTAAGGAGCCAAAAGAGCAGAAAATTGGAGGCAAGAGTCTATGGAGCAGAAGCCAAAGCCGCGCGCGCATCGGTAGCAACCCATTTACAAGACAAGGGCTTGAGCAGTCAAGACCCGACCAGGATCCGAGCCCATCCCTTCCGAGCCGTTAGATTTCACCCATCTTCATCCTACGGTCGTTTGTGCCATACACATCATCTCTCGCTTGTCCCCGCTCCACAAAATAAATATCCTATACCTACACCCCATCGACCAAAACCATTTCTCATCTTCATCTTCTCTTTCTTTTCTCCCCAACAACTCCAGAGAACCACCTTACCTCCTCCCTCTCCCTGACAAAACCAGTTGCAGACCACCTCCATCATCTCCTTACCCTGTTACCTGCAGCCACAGCCGCCTGCTCCGCCACCCTATCTTAACTTATCTCCATCATAGATTCTCCATACCTTAGAAGCTAGGTTAGAGATAAGTTAGAGCTAGGGTTTCACCAACAACCCAGGCATGGTCGATTCAGAGGAGGAAAGAGGTTTGGGTATTGTTTAATTATTTGCTCGAGTGTTTGTGAGTTATAAATTGTTGTTCTTAATGTGAGAGAAAAACAATCTGTTTTTAGGGTTTTTGTTGTGTAACTTAATTTTGAATCTGTTTATCAATTGCATGATGTTCTAAGTTAATTAACTGGGTGTAGATGAAACCCCGATTTAATGTTAAATTGATTTGATTCTCAAAGTGTTCTAGTAGTTTGCAATGCTTAGGAGTATAGTTAACCTTTGAACTGAAGCTTACTGTGATCAATGGTACTGTAAGAAGACCATTGATACTAGGGGTTAGTGAGGGGAGTGATTTAAACAATTATCCATAGGAAGCCTTCAAGGGAAGGAACTAGAACACAGTGAGAATTAGAACTATATAGCATAGGATTAGGAGGTGAATTCTATCACCTTAGTGCCACTCTATTATCTGTTATACAACCCTTTTGCTTATTTGTTGCCTTAGATTAGAAAAACAACTTCAACTAGTCGTATCGACAAAACAACATTGGTATTACGTCTTAGAAATCAGTTAGGAAAGCTCTTAATTCAACCTTGAACACCCCATTTCCCTGAGGATCGACCTGTGCTTGCCTCTGCCTCCAACAGGCACTGTGCACTTGCAGTATTACAAGTAGGAAAACATCTTTTCAAAGCCTACCAGAATCTGAGGTAACAAATTTGTTAGTTAATCGTTTTCATGTTTAAGAAAAGCCCTTTATATTGCATATATTTTTCTTTTGCTTAACAAAATTTCGGTACAATTGATATATATTCCATTATGTATGTATGGATATGTGTGTGTGTGATTCAATTGTTTCCGGTTAAGAAAATTGTGTCAATTTATTTGGCTTATTGTTTGGTATCTTCTTTATTGTTTGATATCAAGTGTTTTTGCTTAACGAAATTTCGGTGCAATTGATGTGCTATAATGTCTATGTTTGTTTCAATTTCTTCCAGTTAAGAAAATAATTGTGCAAGTCAACTTATTTTGGTTTGTATGTATTGTTTATGGCCTAACAAAATACGGGTTCATTTGTTTAGTCCAATTCGATTCCGGATAAGAGAAACTAAGTTAATTTTGATCTTAGTTAGACTTATCAAATTGAAGGATTCGGTTATTCAAGTCTAATCGAATGCCTTGACAAGAAATACTAGTTAACTAACCTAGTACTTGTCTTGTCTAAAGTGAAAGGTCTAAGTTATTGTCTGAATAATTAGAATCTGATGAGAAAAATAAAGTTAATTCTGATCTTTATTTTGGTCTTACCGAAATAAGCGATTGTATGATTACAATCGGTTTAACAAGGGAACTAAGTTTCTTAGTCAATTTGTTAAACTATAAGGGAAAATTGCTTCGGGCAATTGTTTCCTTGATAACATATTAAAACCAAATTACTTGTAGTTTTGGTTTTGATATTGGTTATCTAAAGTGGTATGTGAAACCTTCGTGCTTAACTCTTATAGGTTGTATACAAGTCTTTTATATTTGTAAGATTCTTTCGGTTTGACCTGTATATGCTCGAACCTTTATCATTTTGTGACAAAAAGGGGGAGAAATATATGGAGTAAACAAGTGATTTGTAATCACTAAAGAAAGGGCAGTTATGCTTAAATGTTATACCTAACGAAAGAGTAAAGCATTGACTAGGGGGGAGCAACATATCATATTGTTGTTGTAGTTATCTTGACTACAAAAGGGGAATAACAAAGATGTGCGGATTAAAAATCTACCTATCTTACTTTTAGGTGGAGTATTAGCTTTGTTATTCAAATGTCAACAACGACATTTATTAATTGAATATATGCAGGTTACTGTGCTGTTGAAACTTGGAATTAAGCGTATGTATAATGAATTCTTGTAATTTGTTTATCCATATGTATTAAGAGTTTTGTCACTAAAATTGACAAAGGGGAGATTGTTAGAGCATAGCTCGGTTGAACCCACCAAGCGTTGGTATGTCAAGTTTGGTTGTCATATTTTAGTGAATCAAAACTCATCTAAGAGTCTCTTGATTATGTATTAGAGACAACTTCATATAGGTTAGATTATAAAGTCTAGGATTATGAGACATACAAGTATTACTCGAAGATCTGAAGAATGTGAAGAAGTAACGAGCTACAACGACGACATCATCCTTCCTATTGAGGTTAGTAATATTGACTTACACTGTTTCATTCCTAACGTATTTTTCAAGTCGTGATATATTGAAAACATAATTGCGAAGCTGTGAATGATATTTATACTCTAGTAGTGAGACATGATCACATGATCATAGTGTTAAGGAATTAGAATACGAAGTATAACACTTATCTTTTGAACGTCGTATATATGACATCGACATATACGTATGAATGCTATTGTGATTATGTGTATGGGTAAAGGTGAAGATTTCATCCTAAGAAACAATGTTTATATTTGTTTAAAGGAAGTACATTCATGAACTTGTTTTATGAATTGAAAAGGAAATCACTAGGCTTATTGGTATCGTTATTCATTGTATATCTTTGGATTACCAATATGTGTGAGTTAGTAGAACCGATCATAAATTGTTATGTATCTTGGTATAACTAATCACAATGCCTGACTTATGATTTGGTATGACTGGTTTTTATTAATTAGTGTAACCGATCATAAGTAATCACCTGAGGTGGTATGATCGATATTTGTAATTGGTGTGACCGATCCTAGTAATTGGTGTGACCGATTACAAAAGAATTGTGTAATCGATCCTTGTAATTGGTGTAACCGCTCCTAGTAATTGGTGTAACCGATCCTGGTAATTGGTGTAACCGATCCTAGTGACTTGTGTAACCGATGACAAGCAATACCATGAGTATATGGTAACCGATCCTGGTAATTGAGGTAACTGATCCTAGTAATTGGTGTAACCAATCCTAGTGACTTGTGTAACCGATCACAAGCAATACCATGAGTATGTGGTAACCGTTCCTGGTAATTGACGTAACCAATCTTGGTAACTGATGTAACCGGTCCTGGTAACTTGTGTGTTCGATCACAAGTAATCCATATTAAGGTAGAACCGATCCTTGTGATTGGTAGAACCGATTGAACCCATGATTGTGACTTGATATTTGATCAATTACATAGTTGTTCCTGGAATACAGCTGAACCAATTCTAAACTTGTTTGAAAGTGTGGTATAATCAATTCCAAGATTGTGAATATGAAAAAGGATTTACAAGGAAAAGATGTCAACATACTTTGAACACAAACAGTAACTCTTATCTTTTATTGCTCAAAGTTATTCCTTAATTACTCAAGGAGATCCTAGTCCGAAATAAATTAAGAATCTTTTAATTAAGGTTGTTAGTTTTATATGCTTTAATTACCAGCAATTAAATTCATATCTCTAGAAAATAAAAATTAGTAATGTGCATTTACTGATTGGAGATTTTCCATTGAGAGATTTCAGAAAATATTGGACAAAGCATTTCCAGGAATTATGAAAACCGATTTGGGCATTTAATGCATATCTTGAGAATATTCGGTTTTGGAAATTCCTTGGTGTCCAAACAACCTTTCTATAAATACCTTAGTTTTCATTTCTAGCAAACTATCCTAAGAGCCAGGAAAACTTCATCTTTTTGTTGTTTCTGGTGGAGTCGACTATCCGGAGAGGAAAGTACCCTAATTAGGCGAAATCTCTTACGACCGCTCGTTTAAAGACTTCTGTGGGATCAAGAAGCTCTACGAGTACCGTTGGTGGGAAACTAGATAATTGCATTTTATTATTTTTCGATTGATTTGATTGACTAACGGTTGTTGAACTTTGATTGCACCTAGTTTGTTTATTCTTGAGAATCTTCTCTTATGATATAAGATTCACTCAAACTAGATCGAAGTGTCGACAGGATCTTTAGAACTGTTTTTAGATCTAAAGACATCTTGTGATAATCCATTGTTAACAGACTCCGTTCTGTGCGTGATTGATCACAAGAGATTCAAGTGGTGTTGAGGAGGTTTAATTGAAGATTAAAGAAGATTTAAAGACGAAGAAGATTTCTGATTGGTTTATCATATCTTTGTGTAGCACAAACCTTGATCGGCTGGGATCCAACTAGAATCGGATTTATTCGATTGATTAGTTGCGTGAGATCGGCATCGATTTATAGTTCCTTGTTGGATTCTATATTGATTGACTGCAAATCTAAACTCTGCTACTTCGGTAGTTGTTGGATAGATTGATCTAACCAGGCAAAGGAGTTTATTAGTTTAAACGGAAGATCCTTTGCATATGACTTGAGATATCTTCATCTGTAAGAATTAAGAGAGTTGTTACCAAACAGATTTGTTGTTCCTTTACTGTTTGAAATACGATCCAAAGGAATCGTTCCAGTGCGTGCACTTATTGAATGTCAGAAGCGCAAGGATACTGAAGAAACTAAGTGAACTAGGTTTAGTTGCTTGGTCTCAACTATACGAAGTTGGTTTATATTTTGTATAGAGGCTTAATTATGAGAGTATTCAATTCGGACTTGGTCCCGGGGTTTTTCTGCATTTGCGGTTTCCTCGTTAACAAAATCTTGTCGTGTCTTTAACTTTTCTATTTCCGAAATTATAATTGTTTATTAAAATTAAAATTAAAATACACAAACGTTAACTCCGTATTACTTGATAGTGATCCTATAGAGTTTGGTTAAGTCCGAACCTATTATCAAGTAATCACACTTTGATTGTTGTATTGTCTCGATCTTGTATCCATAGACGATCACACAAAGTGTGAATACCGATTTGTAGTATTGTCTCGACTTTGTCCATAGACAATCACTTTCGGTAAGAGGACTTATAGGTGGATATTTTAAAGATTGTGGTGTATTTGGGTACCCTCGTATTTTCACATATTGACCTTGTGTTTCAGCCTATTAACTTCAGCGGACTAGATTCTAACTTGTCTTAGAATCACTGCACTTTCTTGGGCTGCTTCCCTTTCTAACTTGTCTTAGTGTAACGTAGCTGTAAATTTTGCTATTTTTGCATCTTCTAGTGCATTCTATCACTGCATTTTAGTTAGCTTATCTTTGTTATAATAACTACCATCTGTTGATATCCATCATCTAGAATACTGTGAATGCTTTGAAATCTCTTTCTTTTGACTTCTTTTGCTGATCTTATCTCAGCAGCATAGTTCATATGTTTCTATAATTTGCATCTCAGTACATGTGATAGCTGTAGCTAGTGTCATCCCAGTCCTTCATCTTAATCTTGTAAATTGTTGTTTCTCTTAGTCTATAGTTCAGTATCATTTGTAACTTTGTTGCTGTATCAAGTCTTAGTTGACCCATTTGTTCATGTATCTTGCATCTCATGCTACAGCCCTTAGTTTGCAGTAAACCTGTAGTTTTCATATCTTATACGATTTCTCTGGGTAGTGTTTAAATTTGTGAATCCAATGTTCCTTCCACTGTATTAGCATAACTTTGGATTTTGTAGCTTTTCATAAAACAGTGCATCTGTGAGTTGAGCATTGGCATTATTGGTTAGATTTTCCATCACCTGTGACTTGGTCTGTCCTGCACAGATAACCAAGTGGAGTAATCCATCTTCATACCACTGAGTCTTCTCAGCTAGTGATAGCCAGTGTTGATATTCATTCTCTTGCTTTAAACTGTGCAATTTTTGAGAACTGAAACTCTCTCTTGAGTAGCAGGTACTTGTGGTGTTGCTATACAACCAAGGAAGAGAAGAAGATAAAGGAGCAAGACCACTGTGGATTTGCCTAAACCCAGTTTTATACTGGCGGTATTGTGTCTCAAACCTTGCTTACATGAATGAATGATATAGCATGCTTGTTGATATAACTGAATAATTTCATCTCGCTTTTTGTCTTTGTGTGTAACTTGAGCATAGCCTTGTAAAGTGGAGTCAATCAACCAGTTGCCCTCTCACTTTAAACCCTAGGCTTCAACATACTCGTGCTCGGCTCCAGCCCACAGTAGGCGTTGAGCTCGAGTAGCAACAACCGGTTAAGATTGGTTAGCCGGGTAGCCTTGTACTTGACAAGCTTTACTCTGTCAACCCCGAGCTTACACTGTAACCATCAGCCCCGGTCCCTTTGCATGATAAGCTAGATACCTTCTTGAGTATTGCTCGATCTCTGGGATTTTTGCTTGATTCTCGTGACATTTGAATAAGATTGTTGCCATCTCAACTCGCCATCTGACTTCGATCTAAGCGTCAAAAATAATTTACACTTTCTTACTACTCAAAATATAAATATAGTGATCCCACAAAAGAGAGGTTGTGTGAGACACCGAGGATTTTGTGATTATAATAAACTAGATAAAACAAATAAAAGCAAAGAAACAAATGAAACAAATAAGATAGAAGAGATATTGGTTAAGGATTTCAACTAACATGTTTTCACAATAACTAGAATTGATATTTTAATCTCAACTTTTATCAAAGACCCTAGAATACCTTGATCGCAAGAATATCCCGCAAATCTCCTCATGTCATCAACAAACACATTAAAAGATGCAATATGAATTCTATCTAAAGGTGTGTAATCAAGTTTAATTCCTAGATGCTTTAAGTTCTATGAAATCAAAGCCAATCAAAGCAATTGAACGTGGAAAGCGCACTAATTCAATTTAACAAAGGTTACGATTCATATGATCATAAGAATATATCACTACAAACTATAATCATATTATGCTACTTGTTTCCAAGGAATATCACTTTTTATGTATAATAAACCCTAAACTAGCAATAGATGTGATTAGAAGTTCTACCAATTTGCAACTTGACAAAACAATCAATCAATCATAAAACAATATTTTCAGAGAATTGCAAACGATAATTATGAGACAAAACTAATATATTGAATCAAAGAATCATGCTTTGTGAAATCCAACTATTCCATAACCAATAATAAACTTAGGTACTCATATTCAAGGAGTTCATAACAAGAAGAAAGAGAAAAGACTTCATGGTTCTAAACCCTAGAACAAAGTTAATAATAACGCTGGATAGATCTCTAAGCTTCCCTATATATATAGTTTTGTAACCTCTTCTTGAAGAAACTAGGAAACCTAGTGAAAATAGGAAAGTGTCCGTGCATCACACCCCGTGCGAAGTAGCCGCTAAAGTCCGCCATTCACACGTCCAAGTTTTGGCCATGCAAGTTAAGAAAACGTTCACATAATGCATATTGAGCTCGTGCATCACCAGGGAAGCCCAGCCCATTATTGTTCTTGGCTTGTCAGTCTGAGCCGATAAAGTGCACATTTTCTTCCATTGGTTCGTAATCCATCTCCATCTCTCATTAGCGGCATTTAGACTTCCACACTCCTCTAAACCACAAAGAAGAAACAACTCCAAAGCCTCGATCATTATGTTGGGAATAGAAGCTCGTCGGCCAAGCTCCAATATTCTTCATGCTCGATATCCTACAAGACCACAAATGAGCTCCATTGACCTCCAAAAGCAACCCCAATCAATTACCGATCATCACAAATGTGATCGCAACTCGGAGTTTCATCCTCCCGTCTTGAACTCGACCATCACAACAACTATATCCATTCTCCCCTGTCCTGCTGTACTCGTGAACCATAACCAGCCCATTCCATCACCATCATTCCATGTACAAATTAACTCGAGCTTTCTGCGGACTCGAGCTTCATCATCCAAACTCCATTCTTGACTCAACAGCGCCTAACTCCATCATCAATGACAACAAAGCTCAAGTTCTTCCTCAACAACCGCATATATCCCTAGCAAGACAAGCCAATACTCTCCATATCGTCCCCGACATCATCATCACCGAGACACCGACCGTATCTATCTTCGTTCTCGAACTACACATAACCTCATTATTGATTTCCTAGGTCTTTGGCAAGAAGCCACAACCTTCTCCGTTCTCACCGCCATCAAACCACAAACAAATCAGCTCCATCAATCCACCACTGCAGACTCGCTTAATATTCCTCTCAACTCCGTCCACAAAGATCCCGCATCGTCGATAAGCAACAACAACAATCATCTCATCACCATACTTTCAATCTACTCACTCGAGCTCAAGACTGCTACTGTAACTCTTTCGCATCCGAGCACCATCAATCGCCATGCAACCTTTCTCGAGCCGAACTCTCGCCATCGGTGTCATCCTCCACAATGGCAACAACGTTCACTGCCATGCTCCCCTCACTAGCTCTTCCGCCAAGAATGACAAAGAAACTCCCTCCGAATGCTCCATATCTTCCATTTTCCATTCAGTATCGTCACTGACATTGGCAGAGACCTTCATCACCACCACAGCTTCTCCGTTAATGCCCATCACTGCCAACAGCATCACCGAGAATCAAAACCAAACTCGTCTCGCAGCTTCATTAGATAGTCATCAGCACCATCTCTTCCTTCGGCTCATTCTGCGAGCAACACTGTTCTCCATTACCGCTAAAGCATCGAGATCACTCGTGACCTTTAGTAACATAAAGCAAAAGTAAAGCTATGAACCGATAAAAGCTTCCCCACACTTATTCTTGACACTAAGCAAACAAATAAGATAGAAGAGATATTGGTTAAGGATTTCGTTTTCATTCACTAACATGCTTTTCACAATAACTAGAATTGATATTTTAATCTCAACTTTTATCAAAGACCCTAGAATACCTTGATCGCAAGAATATCCCGCAAATCTCCTCATGTCATCAACAAACACATTAAAAGATGCGAATATGAATTCTATCTAAAGGAACAACCTAACGTGTAAAAGCACTAATCAAGTTTAATTCCTAGATGCTTTAAGTTCTATGAAATCAGGCCAATCAAAGCAATTGAACGTGGAAAGCGCACTAATTCAATTTAACAAAGGTTACGATTCACATATGATCATAAGAATATATCACTACCAACTATAATCATATTATGTGTATCCAAGGAATATCACTTTTGCCCTAAACTAGCAATAGATGTTAGAAGTTCTACCAATTTGCAACTTGACAAAACTAATATATTGAATCAAAGAATCATGCTTTGTGAAATCCAACTATTCCATAACCAATAATAAACTTAGGTACTCATATTCAAGGAGTTCATAACAAGAAGAAAGAGAAAAGACTTCATGGTTCTAAACCCTAGAACAAAGTAGAAGAGATAATAATAACGTTCTGGATAGATCTCTCTAAGCTTCCCTATATATATAGTTTTGTAACCTCTTCTTGAAGAAACTAGGAAACCTAGTGAAAATAGGAAAGTGTCCGTGCATCACACCCCGTGCGCGAAGTAGCTGCCAAAGTCCGCCATTCACACGTCCAAGTTTTGGCCATGCAAGTTTGTTGCAATTTAGACTTCTCCTCTAAACCACAAAGAAAGAAAGCAAACAACTCCAAAGCCTCGATCATTATCTGTGCTAATCATCACAAATCCTCGTACCATCACAACAACTATATCCATTCTCCCCGTCCCGCCGTACTCGTGAACCATAACCACCCCATTCCATCACCATCATTCCATGTACAAATTAACTCGAGCTCATGACTCGAGCTTCATCATCCAAACTCCATTCTTGACTCAACAAATACCTAACTCCATCATCAATGACAACAAAGCTCAAGTTCTTCCTCAACAACCGCATATATCCCTAGCTTGACACATAACCTCATTATTGATTTCCGGTTCTCCGTTCATCAAACCACAAAACAAATCAGCTCCATCAATCCACCACCGTGCAAGCTTCGGTTTGTCTCGTCATCACCATACTCGATTCTACTCACTCGAGCTCAAGACTCTTCTTCATCTCGTTACTCGAGTTCACTTAATCTTTGTGAGTTTATATACCTTGCTAATATTTACACCTCCCCTGTCGAATGCTCCATATCTTCCATTTTCCATTCAGTATCGATCTCCTTCATCAAAAGTGGTAGCAATCACCGAGAATCAAAACCAAACTCGCTTCGCAAGTTGTGTGCTCTTATGGCATTTGAGTGAGTGTTGAGTAAGCGAGTTGTGATTAAGCCTCGGTGCCCTTAACAATTCCTTCTTCATTCTTGGTAAGCCGTCGGTTCTCGGGGAACCGACAAGCCTGTTTTTCAAACACACAACCCAGCACATGCTTCACCATTGAGTGAGCACATCCCTTACCCCATTCTACACCTATCAACCCCGCATCCGCACATCACACATTTTTTGTTGATTTTCTTGTGCACACCCCCGTGTATCCGATCTAACTGGGCAAGTGCATGGCATTTGAGTGAGTGTTGAGTAGCAGAGTTGGGTGATTAGCGTGTCTTGAGTGAGCACATCCCTTTACCCTGTGCACATCACACATTTTTTGTTGATTTTCTTGTGCTCTTAAACTACAGGCACCCGTGCTCCCCCGTGTGCTACAATTTATGTGTGATTACTTGTGAGCCGAGCCGCACATTACCTCGCACCGTACCACCGCCAGTGTTGTGTCATTTTTTTGAGTTGGTGTTTCCCCCGTATTGATTTCACTAAGCTACCCCGTCTTTGTGCTATTCTCGTGTTGCTCTGTGCACATAACCATTGCATAAGTCGAGCCGCACTTAGACTGTGTTGTGTGAGCTTGCCAATCTGCACAAGTCAAGCTCGCATAAGGCCGAGCAAATGTAGTCCAAAGATAAACTTGTTCGAGAATCGGTGCAAACCACTAGGCTTTCCTGCCGTCTTTGTATAACCCGAAGCCCACATAACTTGGGCCGTGTACCTGGGCCGTAATGCGCACATAATCGGGCTGGAACCCACCTAACCAGCTGGGCCTTACAACATCAAAAAGCACTGTTTTGAGCTTGAGCCTGGAATTAGTGTATCATTGTTGTAGTTTTTGCTTATCTATGTTGAACTTGATTGTATGTTAACATGCTAGATGCGCTAGCTAGGCTATGATTGTGTCTTTTAGATACCAAACAAATCGACTAGTTAGAATCCGCCCGGACGAAATTGTCAGCATACCCAGTTCTTCAACAGAAAGCACAAGCCCATCAGAAACAGAAACCATGGGTGATGAACAAAATCAACCCCGTAGTCTCAAGGACTACATGTACCCAACTAGGGCAAGCCAGCCGATGCTTGTCAGTTTGAACTGAAAGCAAGCACTATTCACATGTTACCCGTGTTTAGAGGGGTCGATGCTGAAAACCCCTACCATCACGTGAGAGATTTTGAGGATATTTGTGGGACTCTGCGTTTTAACCAAATGCCGGAGGAGTCCTCAAACCGAGATTGTTTCCTTTTCTCTCGAAAGACAAAGCCAAGTCTTGGCTTCATGCCCTACAACCACAGTCCATTAGAACATGGGATGACCTCACAAAAGAGTTTTTCAAAAAGTTTTTCCCAAACCATAAGACGGCGACAATTCGCCAAAGTCTAAATGGTTTTGTGCAATTAGAAGACAAAACTCTAGCAAAGTACTTGGAGAGATTCAATGAATTATTGCTCCAATGTCCCCACCATGGTTTTGAAAAATGGATACTCGTGCAAATATTGTATGAGGGTCTAGATGTTAGAACCCGAACCACAGTCGAGTCAATGTGCAATGGTGCATTTATTGACAAAAGTGCCGATGAGGCTTGGACTTTCTTGATCGAAGTCGCTGAAAAGACTCAACAAAGGGGAGTCCATCCGTGAACCAAAAAGGACTATCCCCGTAGGTAATGTTCATAGAATCGAGTCGACTTTGAGGGAAATGCAAAAATGGCATCTTTGGCTCGGAGAATAGAAATGCTTGAGTTGCGAGAAGAATGTAAAACCTAATGCCCCTACTCTCCGTGACCAAATTGAAATGGCCACTTGTGCCGCATGCCATAGCTCTGACCACTTAGTGGACAGCTGTCCAGACTTACATGCATTTCAAGAGTCTAAAACCGAGCAAGCCAATGCATTGTACCATAGGCAAGAGAACAATCCTTATTCTCAAACCTATAACCCGGGGGTGGAGGAATCACCCTAACTTCTCATGGTCCAAAGGGCCGATACAAGGGGACCAATAAATAACAACCAAGGATACTCATATCCTAGAAACCCCCAAGTACAACCACACCCTCGGACTCAGAGAAAAAACCTAGCTTTGAAGACGTGGCCGGTCTGTTAACCCAAAATCTTTCACAACTTCGAAAACCACCGACCAACGTTTCACAAGTCTAGAACTTAAAATGGGTCAAATCATGATGCATTGAATGAGAGAGAAAAAGGCAAACTTCCTAGTCAACCCCAACAAAATCCAAAGAATGTGTTTCAAAGTGCTCTCCTCAACCCGCAATGAACCTTCACATAGTCGGGCGACTCTGTCACCACTCTCCGTAGTGGTAGAGTTGTTGAGAACAATGTAGGTGTACCACAATCGAGCTAGTCTAAATCGACTCACCAAGACACACAACACCGCGTAAAACATCTACCGTAGAGAAAGAATCTAAGCATGTTGATAAACCCAAGAATCCTACCAATATAGATGTTTCTTTGCCAAGTCATGCACCTGTTGCTCCATTCCCACAAAGGTTGGTGCAACAGAAGGGGGGTAACCAATACAATGAGATTTTGGAAATGTTCAAACGAGTTAACATAAATATTCCATTTCTCGAAGCAATCAGACAAATACCCACCTATGCTAAGTTTTTGAAGGACTTGTGCACACAAAAGCGAAAGCTTCATGTGCATAAGCGTGCCTTTCTCACTGAGCAAGTGAGCTCCATAATCCAAAACAAGATTCCAACTAAGTTTAGAGACCCAGGTAGTCCAACGATTACATGCACCATAGGTGGCCATACGGTCGAAAAGGCGTTGCTAGACTTAGGAGCAAGTGTGAATCTATTGCCATACTCGTGTATGTGCAACTCGGGCCTTGGGGAGATGAAGCCCACACCTGTTACGCTACAATTAGCGGACAGATCTGTGAAAATCCCCCGTGGTATTGTTGAAGATGTGTTAATCAAGGTTGATAAATTTTTCTTTCCTGTGGATTTCATCGTCTTAGATACTCAACCCGTGCAAAACCCAAGTAATCACATTCCTGTGATTTTATGACGTCCTTTCCTGGATACGTCCAATGCCATCATCAACTGTCGTAATGGAGTGTTGAAATTGTCTTTTGGTAACATGACCGTAGAGCTGAATGTTTTTAACACTAGTCAACAACCCATTGATTGTGATGATACTGATTTGCATGAGATTAACATGATTGAGAGTCTGATACAAGACTCTTTGCCCGACATTTTGTCAGTGGACCCTTTGCAAGCTTGTTTAGATAACTTTGACTTAGATCTCTTTGAGTCTAAGTACATTGGTGAAATTCACTCTTTGCTTGAATCGGTCCCACCTATGGATATTGCTAAATGGCGTAATGCAAAGTGGAACCACTTCCACTCTCCGATTCCAAATCGCCCCACCTCTTGATGTACCACCTAAGCTTGATTTGAAACCATTACCTGATACTTTGAAGTATGCTTTCTTAGGTCCTTCTGATACTTTACCTGTGATTATTGCATCATGTTTAGACACAAAACAGGAAATTCAACTTTTAGAAGTGCTTAAAGAACATAAAGGAGCCATAGGTTGGACCATCTCAGATCTTAAGGGTATAAGTCCCACAATTTGCATGCATCACATAAACCTTGAAGAAAACACTAAACCATCTAGGGAAATGCAAAGGAGACTTAACCCCAACATGAGAGATGTTGTCAAGGGTGAGATTCTGAAATTGCTTTGATGCGGGTATCATATACCCAGCCCGGATAGCCAAAGGGTCAGCCCCATTCAGGTGGTACCCAAAAAGTCTGGCATTATTGTAGTTCAAAATGAGATGAATGAACTTGTTCCCACCCGTGTGACCACAGGGTGGCGAGTTTGTATTGATTATAGAAAACTGAACACAGTAACAAAGAAAGACCATTTTCCCCTTCCCTTCATTGACCAAGTGCTGGAAAGGTTGGCGAAGCATAGTCACTATTGCTTCTTAGATGGCTATTCGGGCTACAACCAAATTCACATAGCACCCGAAGACCAACAAAAGACCACATTTACATGTCCTTATGGAACATTTGCTTATCGTCGTATGCCTTTCGGGTTGTGTAATGCACCCGCTACTTTTCAACGTTGCATGATGAGCATATTTTCCGACATGGTAGATAAGTTTCTTGAAATTTTCATGGATGATTTTTCTGTGTTTGGGTCTTCTTTTGATGAGTGTTTACATCACCTCACTTGTGTGCTGATTAGGTGTAAGGAAAAGAATTTGGTTTTGAATTGGGAAAAATGTCATTTCATGGTTCACTCAGGCATTGTTCTAGGGCATATCATCTCGGAAAAAGGCATAGAAGTAGACAAAGCCAAGGTTGATCTCATTCAACACTTGCCTCAACCTCGTTCTGTGAGGGACATAAGATCATTCTTAGGCCATGCGGGTTTTTACCGCCGATTCATCAAAGACTTTAGTAAAATTTCAAGACCTTTGTGTAATCTTCTTGCAAAAGATGTTGCATTTGTCTTTGATGATGCTTGTAAGGAAGCATGGGAGCAACTGAAGGCTCTCCTTACATATGCCCCTATAGTCGACCACCCGACCGGACATTACCATTTGAGATTATGTGTGATGCGTCTGACTATGCTGTAGGAGCTGTTTTGGGCCAGCGAGTAGACAAACTTCCTTATGTGATCTACTATGCTAGTAAAACACTTAATGACGCTCAACTGAATTATTCCACAACTGAGAAAGAGTTGCTAGCTGTTGTGTTTGCATTAGATAAGTTTAGATCTTATTTGATAGGGTCTAAGGTCATCATATACTCTGACCATGCTGCATTGAGATATCTTTTGTCTAAAAAAGATGCTAAGGCTCGTCTAATTTGATGGATACTCTTGTTACAAGAGTTTAACCTCGAAATTCGAGATAAAAAAGGGTCAGAAAATGTTGTTGATGATCACTTGTCTAGGTTGAATGTTGAATCTGCTGATGAATCTGTGCTAATTAGGGAATCATTCCCTGATGAGCAATTGATGCTTGTGTCTGAAATGCCTTGGTTTGCTGATATTGTGAACTACCTTGCTACAGGTAGAATGCCCTTGCATTGGTCTAAACAAGACCGTTCTAAATTCTTGGCTGAAGTTAAACATTTCCTTTGGGATGACCCATATCTGTTTAAGTACTGCCAAGACCAAATCATTAGGAGATGTGTCCCCAATTCTGAACAAAGGGACGTCATCTCTTTCTGTCATGACCATGCATGTGGAGGCCACTTTAGTGCCAAGAAAACTGCTGCAAAGATCTTGCAAAGCGGTTTCTATTGGCCAACACTGTTTAAGGATAGCCATGCTTTTTGTGTTGCTTGTGACCGATGCCAGAAATTAGGAAGTATCTCTAAGAGAAATATGATGCCCTTACAACCCATTTTGATTGTTGAGCTGTTTGATGTGTGGGGTATTGATTTCATGGGTCCATTTCCTAACTCTGAAGGTAAGTTATACATTCTTGTTGCTGTTGATTATGTCTCTAAGTGGGTAGAGGCCATTGCATCCAAAACAAATGATCATAAAGTAGTTCTTTCTTTTCTTAAGGAAAACATTTCGTTTTGGAACACCTAGAGCAATAATCAGTGATGGAGGTAGTCACTTCTGCAATAGACCCTTTGAATCACTTGTGCGCAAGTATGGAATCACTCATAAGGTCGCAACACCTTACCATCCTCAAACCAGTGGCCAAGTAGAAGTTTCTAATAGGGAAATTAAGCATATTCTTGAGAAGACTGTCAATCCTTCTAGGAAAGATTGGTCTTTGCGCTTAAATGATGCTTTGTGGGCCTATAGAACTGCATACAAGACTCCCATTGGGATGTCTCCTTACAGACTTGTGTACGGTAAAGCATGTCATCTACCCGTTGAGTTAGAACATCGTGCATACTTGGTCAGAAAGAAGTTGAATTTTGATCTTGATAAAGTCGGTAACCAAAGAAAACTTCAACTCAATGAGTTAGAAGAATTGAGAAATGATGCATATGATAGTGCCAAAATGTACAAACAAAGAATGAAAGTGTTTCACGACAAGCGCATTATGCGCAAGTCCTTCACACCTGGTCAAAAAGTTTTATTGTACAACACTCGTTTGCATTTGTTTCCAGGAAAGCTACGTTCTCGATGGTCAGGACCATTCTTGGTACGTACCGTTTTCCCCCATGGAGCTGTTGAAATTGAAAACCCAAACCACCAAGAACATCTTCAAAGTCAATGGTCGAGATCGAAACCATTTCTCGGAGCATCTTCCACCGTGGCTTGAGACCGTCGACTTGGAAGACCCCATCTATGTGGACTGAACTAGTTCACATGTGTACATACTTGGACTAAAAATCCATCATCTTTCCCTTTTCTTTTTCGTTTTGCTTTTTGCATAATTCTTATGTGTGCTAACCAAACTTTTTGTCTTGCCCTTTGGTTGTTTGCTTTCAAAGCATTCATCCTCCTTTGGTTTAGCAACATCCTTGTACATCCGGTAATCTCTTCCCTTTTCTTTACTCAACATAGTTCTCTTGGTATGTGATTGTTTAAATTCTTATTATCTGTTGACACATTGAGGACAATGTTTGATTTAGGTTTGGGGGTACATTTGCATTTGCATTTAGAGTTTTTAGTCTTCTTAATCAAAAAAAAAAAAATCAAAAAATTCAAAAAATTTCAAAACTCTTTGTAAATATGTACATAAAAACCTCCAACTTTTAGAGATCTTAGAGTCACTAGCATGCTTCTAGCTATGTTTACATAAAGAGTCTCGACCGAAATAACAGAACTTGGAAGTACTTGGAGAACACAATCGGGTTTCTTAGTTGATTAGAGCGTTAAAGTTGGATTTAACCATACCGAGGGCGAATTAGGTGTTGTATAGATATTCGGTAGTAGAATTGTGATCACCCATAGTGGAGACTACCCATTTTTACATCAAGCGAGGCACCAACCTTCATTTTTGTGACTTTCTAAAAAATCATTAGAGTGTGTGTTACCGTACGTCAATTCCGGTAGGAATGATGAGCTACCCAACTTCGCACCACTTTCAAAGACTATTTTTGATCTCTTGAGTGCTAATTTTGTCAATCATGAGGGTGACGTTTAAAGATGAAAACTCCTTCTAAATATCGATTTGCAGTTAGCATCACTCTCTCCCTCTCAACAACATCAAACCGTGATTCATAGAAACACATCATCGTCAGCAAGTGGAGCATCATCAGAATATTTGAAGAAAAGTTGAAATAGTCCAAGGTTTACATGCAACAAAGAAAAGAAAAGAAAATAAGATGAGAATTAGTGAAGTTTATGAAATCAAGGCAATACAAGTTTTATTGTTATTTTTAATTCATGTTAAAAAAAAAAAAAAAAAAAAAATATTTGTCAAGTTTTTGTGAAGTTCAGAAGTTCATCATCAACAGTTGAAGACCGAAGACCGAAGTTTGAAGACGTTTCTATGAATGCTAAGAGAGTGATATTAATTTCCGATCGGGTGAGAAGGTAAGTGAGTACTCCCATCCTTGCTAATGGTTGATTTCCTTTCTTAGAGATCATCAGAAAAAGATTCTTTTTGTCCACAACTCTGTGGAGTCTCCGTAAATTATTTCGGAAGGTTATCCTTCTCACCCTCAACGTGTGCAGATTTCTCTCTTTATTCCCGCCCGCACACATGAGAGACTAAAAAGCGGTCTTTTTGAGTGCAATTATCATAAAACCCTATTGGTGAGGCGAAGTCGAGGCTTATGATCACAATCGAATCCGAATTCTTTCATATGGTATGGTTATTTCTCGCTCAAAGACTTAAGGATGAGAATGCGTTCTTTGGTAGTTCTAACTTCTTGTTACTAGCATGCAGAAACTCTATGTCCTCATAGCTCCTTGGATGCTTGAGACTCTTTTACACTCGGGTTGGAGAAGGTTTTGTGGGTACACCTCTTGTAAACCCTCACGAGACTACAACTCGTCCACTAGGGACACCTAGGGGTTTAAAGGCTTAGTGCATACGCTAAATGCATTCGAGAGACCAGCGACAAAGTGGTATAGTTAGGATTTCTTAATTTCTGTTTCACTTGAGGACAAGTAAAATTCAGGTTTGGGGGTATTTGATGAGTGCCAAATATTGCATATTTCTACATCTATTTATTGGCATTTAACTCATCTTTTGTGCTCGTAAATCGATATTATCCCGCATTCTCGTATTTTCCCGTTTTCAAGAATAAATATTTGTACTAATTAATTTTGTGTTTTAGGTAGTAAATAAAGCTCGGAGAAATTAAGGAGCCAAAAGAGCAGAAAATTGGAGGCAAGAGTCTATGGAGCAGAAAGCCAAAGCCCGCGCGCGCATCAGTAGCAACCCATTTACAAGACAAGGGCTTGAGCAGTCCAAGACCCGACCCGGATCCGAGCCCGTCCCTTCCGAGCCGTTAGATTTCACCCATCTTCATCCTACGGTCGCTGCGCCATACACATCATCTCTCGCTGTCCCCGCTCCACAGCGAAATATCCTATACCTACACCCCATCGACCAAAACCATTTCTCATCTTCATCTTCTCTTTCTTTTCTCCCCAACAACTCCAGAGAACCATCTTACCTCCTCCCTCTCCCTGACAAAACCAGTTGCAGACCACCTCCATCATCTCCTTACCCTGTTACCTGCAGCCACAGCCGCCTGCTCCGCCACCCTATCTTAACTTATCTCCATCATAGCTTCTCCATACCTTAGAAGCTAGGTTAGAGATAAGTTAGAGCTAGGGTTTCACCAACAACCCAGGCATGGTCGATTCAGAGGAGGAAAGAGGTTTGGGTATTGTTTAATTATTTGCTCGAGTGTTTGTGAGTTATAAATTGTTGTTCTTAATGTGAGAGAAAAACAATCTGTTTTTAGGGTTTTTGTTGTGTAACTTAATTTTGAATCCTGTTTTATCAATTGCATGATGTTCTAAGTTAATTAACTGGGGTGTAGATGAAACCCCTGATTTAATGTTAAATTGATTTGATTCTCAAAGTGTTCTAGTAGTTTGCAATGCTTAGGAGTATAGTTAACCTTTGAACTGAGCTTACCTGTGATCAATGGTACTGTAAGAAGACCATTGATACTAGGGGTTAGTGAGGGGAGTGATTTAAGCAATTATCCATAGGAAGCCTTCAAGGGAAGGAACTAGAACACAGTGAGAATTAGAACTATATAGCATAGGATTAGGAGGTGAATTCTATCACCTTAGTGCCACTCTATTATCTGTTATACAACCCTTTTGCTTATTTGTTGCCTTAGATTAGAAAAACAACTTCAACTAGTCGTATCGACAAAACAACATTGGTATTACGTCTTAGAAATCGCTAGGAAAGCTCTTAATTCAACCTTGCACACCCCATTTCCCTGAGGATCGACCTGTGCTTGCCTCTGCCTCCAACAGGCACTGTGCACTTGCAGTATTACAAGTAGGAAAACATCTTTTCAAAGCCTACCAGAATCTGAGTTAACAAATTTGTTAGTTAATCGTTTTCATGTTTAAGAAAAGCCTGCTTATATTGCATATATTTTTCTTTTGCTTAACAAAATTTCGGTACAATTGATATATATTCCATTATGTGTGTATGGATATGTGTGTGTGTGATTCAATTGTTTCCGGTTAAGAAAATTGTGTCAATTTATTTGGCTTATTGTTTGGTATCTTCTTTATTGTTTGATATCAAGTGTTTTTGCTTAACGAAATTTCGGTGCAATTGCTGTGCTATAATGTCTATGTTTGTTTCAATTGCTTCCAGTTAAGAAAATAATTGTGCAAGTCAACTTATTTTGGTTTGTATGTATTGTTTATGGCCTAACAAAATACGGGTTCATTTGTTTAGTCCAATTCGATTCCGGATAAGAGAAACTAAGTTAATTTTGATCTTAGTTAGACTTATCAAATTGAAGGATTCTTGTTATTCAAGTCTAATCGAATGCCTTGACAAGAAATACTAGTTAACTAACCTAGTACTTGTCTTGTCTAAAGTGAAAGGTCTAAGTTATTGTCCGAATAATTAGAATCAATGAGAAAAATAAAGTTAATTCTGATCTTTATTTTGGTCTTACCGAAATAAGCGATTGTATGATTACAATCGGTTTAACAAGGGAACTAAGTTTCTTAGTCAATTTGTTAAACTATTAGGGAAAATTGCTTCGGGCAATTGTTTCCTTGATAACATATTAAAACCAAATTACTTGTAGTTTTGGTTTTGATATTGGTTATCTAAAGTGGTATGTGAAACCTTCGTGCTTAACTCTTATAGGTTGTATACAAGTCTTTTATATTTGTAAGATTCTTTCGGTTTGACCTTTATATGCTCGAACCTTTGTCATTTTGTGACAAAAAGGGGGAGAAATATATGGAGTAAACAAGTGATTTGTAATCACTAAAGAAAGGGCAGTTATGCTTAAATGTTATACCTAACGAAAGAGTAAAGCATTGACTAAGGGGGAGCAACATATCATATTGTTGTTGTAGTTATCTTGACTACAAAAGGGGAATAACAAAGATGTGCGGATTAAAAATCTACCTATCTTACTTTTAGGTGGAGTATTAGCTTTGTTATTCAAATGTCAACAACGACATTTATTAATTGAATATATGCAGGTTACTGTGCTGTTGAAACTTGGAATTAAGCGTATGTATAATGAATTCTTGTAATTTGTTTATCCATATGTATTAAGAGTTTTGTCACTAAAATTGACAAAGGGGGAGATTGTTAGAGCATAGCTCGGTTGAACCCACCAAGCGTTGGTATGTCAAGTTTGGTTGTCATATTTTAGTGAATCAAAACTCATCTAAGAGTCTCTTGATTATGTATTAGAGACAACTTCATATAGGTTAGATTATAAAGTCTAGGATTATGAGACATACAAGTATTACTCGAAGATCTGAAGAATGTGAAGAAGTAACGAGCTACAACGACGACATCATCCTTCCTATTGAGGTTAGTAATATTGACTTACACTGTTTCATTCCTAACGTATTTTTCAAGTCGTGCTATATTGAAAACATAATTGCGAAGCTGTGAATGATATTTATACTCTAGTAGTGAGACATGATCACATGATCATAGTGTTAATAATTAGAATACGAAGTATAACACTTATCTTTTGAACGTCGTATATATGACATCGACATATACGTATGAATGCTATTGTGATTATGTGTATGGGTAAAGGTGAAGATTTCATCCTAAGAAACAATGTTTATATTTGTTTAAAGGAAGTACATTCATGAACTTGTTTTATGAATTGAAAGGGAAATCACTAGGCTTATTGGTACCGTTATTCATTGTATATCTTTGGATTACCAATATGTGTGAGTTAGTAGAACCGATCATAAATTGTTATGTATCTTGGTATAACTAATCACAATGCCTGACTTATGATTTGGTATGACTGGTTTTTATTAATTAGTGTAACCGATCATAAGTAATCACCTGAGGTGGTATGATCGATATTTGTAATTGGTGTGACCGATCCTAGTAATTGGTGTGACCGATTACAAAAGAATTGTGTAATCGATCCTTGTAATTGGTGTAACCGCTCCTAGTAATTGGTGTAACCGATCCTGGTAATTGGTGTAACCGATCCTAGTGACTTGTGTAACCGATGACAAGCAATACCATGAGTATATGGTAACAGATCTTGGTAATTGACGTAACTGATCCTAGTAATTGGTGTAACCAATCCTAGTGACTTGTGTAACCGATCACAAGCAATACCATGAGTATGTGGTAACCGTTCCTGGTAACTGACGTAACCAATCTTGGTAACTGATGTAACCGGTCTTGTTAACTTGTGTGTTCGATCACAAGTAATCCATATTAAGGTAGAAGCAATCCTTGTGATTGGTAGAACCGATTGAACCCATGATTGTGACTTGATATTTGATCAATTACATAGTTGTTCCTGGAATACAAAATGAACCAATTCTAAACTTGTTTGAAAGTGTGGTATAATCAATTCCAAGATTGTGAATATGAAAAAGGATTTACAAGGAAAAGATGTCAACATACTTTGAACACAAACAGTAACTCTTATCTTTTATTGTTCAAAGTTATTCCTTAATTACTCAAGGAGATCCTAGTCCGAAATAAATTAAAAATCTTTTAATTAAGGTTGTTAGTTTTATATGCTTTAATTACCAAAGCAATTAAATTCATATCTCTAGAAAATAAAAATTAGTAATGTGCATTTACTGATTGGAGATTTTCCATTGAGAGATTTCAGAAAATATTGGACAAAGCATTTCCAGGAATTATGAAAACCGATTTGGGCATTTAATGCATATCTTGAGAATATTCGGTTTTGGAAATTCCTTGGTGTCCAAACAACCTTTCTATAAATACCTTAGTTTTCATTTCTAGCAAACTATCCTAAGAGCCAGGAAAACTTCATCTTTTTGTTGTTTCTGGTGGAGTCGACTATCCGGAGAGGAAAGTACCCTAATTAGGCGAAATCTCTTACGACCGCTCGTTTAAAGACTTCTGTGGGATCAAGAAGCTCTACGAGTACCGTTGGTGGGAAACTAGATAATTGTATTTTATTATTTTTTGATTGATTTGATTGACTAACGGTTGTTGAACTTTGATTGCACCTAGTTTGTTTATTCTTGAGAATCTTCTCTTATGATATAAGATTCACTCAAACTAGATCGAAGTGTCGACAGGATCTTTAGAACTGTTTTTAGATCTAAAGACATCTTGTGATAATCCATTGTTAACGACTCCGTTATGTGCGTGATTGATCACAAGAGATTCAAGTGGTGTTGAGGAGGTTTAATTGAAGATTAAAGAAGATTTAAAGACGAAGAAGATTTCTGATTGGTTTATCATATCTTTGTGTAGCACAAACCTTGATCGGCTGGGATCCAACTAGAATCGGATTTATTCGATTGATTAGTTGCGTGAGATCGGCATCGATTTATAGTTCCTTGTTGGATTCTATATTGATTGACTGCAAATCTAAACTCGCTACTTCGGTAGTTGTTGGATAGATTGATCTAACCAGGCAAAGGAGTTTATTAGTTTAAACGGAAGATCCTTTGCATATGACTTGAGATATCTTCATCTGTAAGAATTAAGAGAGTTGTTACCAAACAGATTTGTTGTTCCTTTACTGTTTGAAATACGATCCAAAGGAATCGTTCCAAAGGCACGTGCACTTATTGAATGTCGAAGCGCAAGGATACCGAAGAAACTAAGTGAACTAGGTTTAGTTGCTTGGTCTCAACTATACGAAGTTGGTTTATATTTTGTATAGAGGCTTAATTATGAGAGTATTCAATTCGACTTGGTCCCGGGTTTTTCTGCATTTGCGGTTTCCTCGTTAACAAAATCTTGTTGTGTCTTTTACTTTTCTATTTCCGAAATTATAATTGTTTATTAAAATTAAAATTAAAATACACAAACGTTAACTCCGTATTACTTGATAGTGATCCTATAGAGTTTGGTTAAGTCTAAACCTATTATCAAGTAATCACACTTTGATTGTTGTATTGTCTCGATCTTGTATCCATAGACGATTACACAAAGTATGAATACCGATTTGTAGTATTGTCTCGACTTTGTCCATAGACAATCACTTTCGGTAAGAGGATTTATATGTGGATATTTTAAAGATTGTGGTGTATTTGGGTACCTCGTATTTTCACATATTGACATTGTATTTCGCCTATTAACTTCAAATGGACTAAATTCTAACTTGTCTTAGAATCACCGCACTTTCTTGGGCTGCTTCCCTTTCTACTTCATAGTCGACTCACAAGAAGGTAAAAGAATAACACTTATCAATATTTGGTTGTTTCATGGGAACCTGACATTCATCTATAGTTGAGACAGATAAAATGTTTTCCCTGATAGGTTCCATATGAATAACATTTTTATTCCTAGTAATGCGTTTGTCAGAGATTACACTTTTGTTCATAGAGTCATATTGCTACAAGCACAGACTTATGAGGTCTTAGCGTGTTTGCCTGCTCTGATACCAATTGAAAACGCGGGTGGTGGGGGGGGGGGTATAACAACCACACCCAATATTTCGTTTGGAAATCTATATGGACTAAACTCAATTATAATTCCGAGAAATGGCCGTTCCAGACTTGCTTCGGTCACAAAGTAAAGTAGAAGGGTTGATCTTAGGGAGGGAAGCGAATAAGGTGTTGGGATCAAAAATGTTGAATTTTGAAGGTGTGGCTGTTTTATGACTTGTATCAGAATATGGAATTGGCTTGCGGAATGTAAGCTATCGGTTCTTGGTGTTTTTCTGGATACTGGTGTTAATAACACTTGTGTTGTTGTCGATATAGGTTGAAAACCTATTTATACAAGTCATGATTGAGCGCACCCTGATCTCGTAGGAAGTGGAGACAGTTAAGTAGTGGAGAAGTGGATTTGTGTAAAAGGTGGTGACCATTATGTTTCCGTTATGATGGAAGATTGGTCAGCCTTATACCCACTACTCTCTTACTGTTGTTAACCGTCCGCCCTTTCCTGACACTTTCTCGTAATGGGCGCATTGCACGCCGCACGCTGTAAACCGCCAAACCAATACCCTGATGAACATCCCCCAGTTTGTGACATGTTTGATGTCTCGAGTATTTCATAGAAAATATATAGCAGGTTGTTGAGTGGGTCTTGCCTAAATATTCTGACTAATCACGCGCAAACTACGTGGCGGGAAGTCATGTGTGATGAGCCAAGTCATGAGACCTGCCGCAAAGAATATCATGTGGCGCTATTAGGTCAAATAACTAAGTTATTTGTGAAGCCGATACTCATAGAATATCGTATGTATTCAACGCATGTAGAGCATCGCTTTTAAGCAAGCAACTTAAAATAATTGATGAATGTGAAACATCGTTGTATTTGAGCCTGTCTTGGTTGGTCGCGGAAACTAATGTCTTAAAAAGAGCATGACCGACCATTTTCAGGAAGCTGCTGGGGGCTATTTATACATGCCAAAGGTTGGCCTGTCGATCCTTATAGGAGAATGATGGCTGGTGACTATGATGACATCCTATTGGTCGCCTAAGATTTAATCTAGGCCGGTCAATTCGGCTGGCGAAGTTGGACGTCCGAGATGATTTGCGGCAGTTAATGGCTGCCTTAAAATTCATGTAAAAAGCGCGACCAACCCCTTTTGGACAATCGTTTGGGAGCCATATGGGTAGGTCGTGGCTTGGCCGATTGTGGCTTATGGAAGGGGTGTGGCCGTTGATCATGGCTACATCTTGTTGGCTACCTAAAATAGGAGTTAGGCCGGCCGATTCATCTGGCGAAGTTGGGCGGCCGAGATGATTTGCGGCAGTTAATGGCTACCGTTGATTTAAGTTAGGTTTTAAAAAGCCGTGTGGCCAACCTATTTTGGGCCAACGTTTTTTGGTGTTGGCGCCATGTTGGGAGTTGTTCGTCTGGCCAACACTATAGTCGAGCCAATGGTGAGCGTATCCGCACCTTGCCCATTAATTGAGATTGATTCTAGGCCGGTCAATTCGGCTGGCGAAGTTGGGCGGACAAGATCGTTTTGCAGCAGCAATATGCTGCTGCTAACATAATTTATGGTTTTATAACTCGCACGGCCAACCTACTTTGGGTGAGCGTTCGGTGGCTGTGCTTTGCGAGTTGGAAGGATTTGATCGACCAAGGCATTAGTGGGCCCGCCGGTGTGTATGGTGATGCTTGTCCGGTCGCGTTAGGGAGCGGCTAAGCTTGATAAATAGGGTGGCCAAAACGTACGACCGTGATCGTTTTAAGACTGACATGGGCAGCTTATGTTAGATTCCTTAAGGAATTAGGCACGTCGACCAACCAACTTCCAACTTTATTTAAAAGTGCGTGTGGCGCATTTAAAGCGGTCTGATTGGTCGATGGGAAAGAAGGGCCAACAAGCAATCTTATGGGGCGTGGCCGGCCAGCCACGGGTGGCGCCTGTTAGGGCGAACTGGCCGGCCAAGTGGCGTGGCCGCGCCTCCTCTTGCTGTTGCTTTTACTTCTTGTTTTCTTCCTTTGGTAGGATTTTTCTCCTATTAGTCCATCGCGGATTAATTTCCTAGCTTACCTAGGTCCGTTCTCGACCAATATGGTCCGAGATATTGCGCAGGGCGTAAAAAAGCCAAATTTTGCAAATTAATTAGGTCAAAATTTGGATCTTGTGAGCTATCACAAAATTGATCAAATTTGATAAAATATGTGTGTTAACACAAAATTCTTTTATTCTCAGAGAGCAGTTAGCGCGTCTTCTGATTGAGTATTCTCATGCAGACCTTAATCTTGATACTTCGGGAAATTCGTGCTACTCAGCTGCGAGTGAACACTAATTGTCATGTCATACCGATATTAAGGGTTCAGCCGGGGAACATGGCACTGGAAAATGTTCAATAAGCTATACATTAATGAATAATGCAGGCATGAGATAAAATTTACAGAATGTTTGGGGTTGTTGCTACACACACCATTCTAGGTAAATTTTATATATAAATATACTGAATTGCTCAATACATATGTAAGTAAGGAGGCTTGGGCACTCATTACTTTTAAGTGGCTCAGTTTTTTTGCAGAAAAACGACGCATTAAATATAGGGTTTCACAATTTGGCCTTGAACTAAAAACCACCATCAACATTAAGTTCCCTTCTTAGCACGTAACGCTGACATTGTTGTGGGGTAAGCACTAGATGGTGACGGTCAAGAGATAAATGATCAAGTCAAAGTGAGTAAACGTTACCAGTGAAGTGACAGCCGTCTCGAAACAGTAACTCAGTCCGGCAGACCACGATTGTACCTTTCGAGTATGCTGGTTTCGATCTAGTCACGCTAGCGAACATGTTCTGCTAGGATTTTGAGCTCCGCTGAAAGCATTCTTCTTTTGATTATCTGACAGTCTTCTCCCGGCTTTAACTAGGGTTTCAACAAGAAACATGACTTTGTTGGAATTGAATCCTTGTCTATCGGATAAGTCCTGTTGAGATTGTTCAGTATCCGCCTCCTTTTAGGGTTTCTGCAGCGTATATACATATGCAGGCGAAATTAGACCATCCTTCTCGATTTTGAATAGAGATTCTCCTGCTAAACCCATATCCTTTCATCATGTCAGACAGGAGTGGATCATCTTCAACCCAGCCAGACTCTTCTACCAAACGCAGGCGGCTTGTACCCAGAGTATGACTTCAATTACATCTTGATTTTGAAGTAGTAATTCCTCATTCTCTTTTTGACTCTAACATCGTTTTTTTAGAGTGAGCGAATCTCTGGTTCTCGTGACAACTCCCCTATCCGGATCCTCCGAGTTAACAAGATCATATCGGTATACTTTTTCACTGGTGAATATGTATTCGTTTGCCATGGCCGGTAGGTAATAAAATTTTCTCTCCCCCCCCCTTTTTTTTTTGTAGAGGTACCCTGCTGGAACATGTGTAACAGTGGTCGACGACGATGATCTGGCCACTCCTCTTCCTTCAAGCTCGAACACGCCTACTGCCGCAGACCTGGAAGACACTGATTTGGGTATCTTCTCCTACGAGTACCCCTATGCAGGCTTGCCGTTTGATATTCACATGAAGTGTTTATCCTCTAGCTACCGGACTGTTGGTGAGTTCCTGGTATGGAAGGAGTTTGTGCCTCTGCACACGAAAATATGGAGGAAGTACGGCTACATTGTTACTTGTAACGTAGTGCGACATTGCTCGTATGCTTTGGTTACTACAGTGAACTGTCTTCTGCCCATGGTCGTGGAGATGGAAAGTATATCCATTCGTAATGTTTCTGAATCAACTGTTGAAAAGTGGGAAAACATGGTATCTACCTGCGAATCCATGGAGTTCAACGTGAGTTGGCTGCGGCAGCGTCTTGACATCATCAAAGTTGATCGAGCTGGTATCATTGCCAATGTCGTTCCTGCTGCAAAAGCTATCTTGGAGGAGGAAAAGGCCTTGGATGTGGAATCTGAGAAGGTGGAACAGGCGATCCAAAGCTTGAAGAGTAGGACCGAAAGTTATCAGGATAGGCTGAAAATGATGCTTTCAAGGGACTACAACTTGTTGGATGGCCTTTTATGAGCCACACTTATATTGTTTTGAATAAGTAGGCATGCGAACGTTTGATCTTTCTCTTTTGTTTTGGGTTTTGAACATTTTTTTTTTTGAAAATGAATTGCATTGGGTATTGGTAAGCAAATGGAGTTTACATTAATATGCTTTAACTAATGAAAAACTTCAATAACTCAGATATGAGAGGAATGAAGAGTGCCTGATTGACCGTGTCATGAGATGGAATAATGGTCAGGCGTAGTATGCCTTGAGCCATTTTCCATTGATGACCGCTTCCAATTTTCCTCGATCCTCTTTGACAATCTTGTAGTACCCACTGTTATATGCTTTGGTGATCACGTAAGGACCTTCCCATTTTGGAGAAAACTTTGGTGCGCACATGTCTTGCTGAATGTGCTTGGCATCTTTAATACCGTATCTCCTATTTGAAACTCTCGAGGTTTTACGGTTTTATCATATGCCTTGGAGATCCTCTTTATGTATGCCTGAGCATGCTCTTCCGCCTTAATTCTCTTGGATTCCAGAGTATCCAACTCCGCTATTCTGGAACTCGATGCTTCGGCCTCATCCCATTGAACTCCACTTGTTGCTGCAATCCTAGCCGACGGGATTTTGATATCTGCTGGGAGAATTACGTCTGCGCCATAGACAAGTGAATAGGGTTAAACACCAGTAGAGCTCCTAGGTGCCGCCCGATATGCACACAGTGCCATAGGCAGTTGTTCGTGCCACGTCCTGGGATTATCATGCACTGTTCGACTGAGAATTCGAATCAGAGTCTTGTTGGTGCTTTCGGATTGCCCATTCCCTTGATGGTAATACGGAGTGGAGAAGACCTGCTTAACTCCATATTCTTCAAGTAATTCCCGTACTTGCTTGTTGGCAAAGGGAGTACCGTTATCAGTAATGATGTGCTTAGGTATACCAAACCAGCAAATGATGTATTCCTTAATGAATGCTGGAATTATCGCTCCAGTGGTTCCTCGAAGAGGAATAGCTTCAACCCATTTGGTAAAATATTCCGTCGTGGTTATGATATACTCGTGTTGTTTTGACGATGGTGGATTGATTTTCCCAATAATATCAAGTCCACAGTTGTACAAAGGCCACGAACTACTTACTGAATGAAGGGGAGTACAAGGCGTGTGGATGAGATTCCCGTGAATCTGACATTCATGGTATTTATGAAAAAACGATGTCGCACCATCCTCCATAGTTGGCCAGTAATACTTTTCGTGCACTTGGAGGAATAACTTCTTCTTCCCTTGGTGTTCACCTTCATGTGTTTATTTCAACATAGTCGGGATTTCATACTTTGCCAAATATCGTAGCAGGTCGCCTCCAAAGCTTTTGCGGTATAAGATTCCCTCATGAAACACAAATATTTTGGCCCTTTGCTTCATCTTGGCTGCATCCTTCTTGTTGGCGGGCAGCATACCATCGCGGAGATAGTTGACGCATTGTTCTCGCCAGTCCCCAGCATATCCAATGTTAAGAACTTCCAATTGATGCGGTGTCGCTTGACAATTAGAGAATGACCCTTGGAGCGCTCGGGATTGGGTCTCCATATCCGGCCAGTAGTATCCAAGGCGTTGAAGACGTCGGTAAAGAGTCACCGCCAACGTTTATCCACAGATCTCACCATTAATAGGGTTAAGTTGTAGATGTGCTTCTTCGTCTTCGAGACATCTTGACAGAGACCCATCTGGATTCTGGTGGTATAACACTCCATGAAGCATGAAGAAGTTTTGTAGGGTTTTGAGACTAACCTTTCCTTGGGAAAGAGAACTGTTAAGCTCTTGAACAATCAGAGTTTTCCAATCATTGGTTTCAGTATCTTTGGACTGTGAAAGCTATTTTGACGCCACAATCCGTCTCCTCACGATCAAAGTCTCTTCCAAACCTTCGACTTGCAGCTTCGAGGCTAATATATCTAGGCAATCGGCGTGTTTGTTGTTATTGCGGCCGATATGGATTATGGTCGCATCAACAAAGTAGTTCAATAGCTTTTGCGTCTCAGATCTATAAGAGTCTAGTGTTACCTCTTTGAGTGAGTATACTCCATTCATCTGATTGACCAGTAGTTTAGAGTGGCCTCTTACTTCTATGTGTGTGGCTCCGCTTGTTTGGCTAGTGACAATCCTATTAGGAAAGCTTCGTATTCTCGCTGAATTGTTGGTGCACTGAAAGTCCACTTGAAAGAATGCAAAAAGACTTCACCAGTTGGAGACACTAGAACTACACCCGCTCCTCGAGTATTACTGCTAGGGGTAGCGAACCGTCGAAATATAATAGCCACGCTTCCTCTTTGACAAAAGATATTTCGGAAATTCCTCGGGAAGGTCTTCATGCGGTGCGGTAGTTCCTTCTCCCGGAATGCTTGCTAGTAGATCTCTCTGCTTTCCCTTTAAAAGCCCTCGGAGGAGTGCACATTATGTCGAGCTCTGACATTTGGAGTAACCATTTGGCCGGCCAACGTATCAAGGCCGGCTTTGAGAGTTAGAACTTGACAGGATCGGCTCTAGCTATTAGCACCACTTTGTTCGACAGCAGATAATGTCTGAATTTCTGAATAGCGTGAACTAGGGATAGAAATGCTTTTTCTGCCTTAGGATACCTGAGTTCAGCATCCCTCCAAGTATGACCAAGTAGTATATAGGGTGTTCGGTCCCTTCACCATCTTCTTGAGCAAGGAGAGCCCCAACAAAGCAAAGATCGGCTGGAAGCAGTGTAGAGGCATAGCGGTCTTCCTTGTATGGGAGATTTCATAACAAAGTGATGACAATATTTGCTTTGGATCTTCCGAAATGCTTCTTGTTGCTTCGTGGTCCAAATGAAGCTTGCTCCCTTTTTCAGCAAGGGGGTGAATGAAGCGATAAGCTGAGCCAAACTAGGTATAAAACGCCGAATGTAGTTTACCTTGCCCATGAAGCTCTGGAGTTCTTTCACAGTTCGCGGAGGTGTCATCGTGAGGATAGCTTGGGTCTTGGTCGGATCAACCTTGATTCCTTCAGCAGTGACTTGAAATCCTAGAAATTTGCCAGAAGAGACCCCAAAAGCACATTTCAAAGGGTTCATTTTCAGTTTGTATTCACGACACCTTTCGAACACTTGACGTAGAACGTCTGTATGGGTTGCTCGAGTCTTCGATTTTACCACTATGTCATCTACGTAATCTTCAACTTTTTTGTGCATCATGTCATGGAAAATTGCAGTCATGGCGCGTTGATAGGTAGCACCAGCATTTTTTAAAACTAAAGGCATTATAGTATAATAAAAGTTTCCGAGAGGAGTTCGAAAAGCTTCTTACTTGCGTCGTGTTCATACATCTTTATATGGTTGTAGCCGTTGTACCCATCCATGAAGGAGAACATGCCATGTCCGCTGGTAACGTCTACTAGCATGTCAATGTTGGGAAGGGGAAAATCGTCCTTGGGGCAGCATTTGTTCAGATCTCTGAAATCGACGCAGCATCTAATTTGACCACTTTTTTTCTTTACAGGAACCACATTGGCCAACCAGGTGGGATGGTGAATGGGCTTGATGAAGCCGGCGGCTAGTAACTTCTGAATCTCAGTCTTGATTTGTTGCTCCACATCATGTCTGAACTGTCTGGGAGATTGCTTGACTGGCTTGGATCCAGGTATTATATGTAGATGGTGAGTGACCAGTTTTTCATCCAGGCTGGGCATTTCCTCGTATGTCCGTGCGAATATGTCTTGGTAATCCTTAAGAAGATTCACAATTTTTCGTGCGTTCATCTGCACATAGAGTTGAACTGATGGAGACATGCCTCGGAGATTCTTCATTTCCGATGTTGACAACTTCGAGTTCATCTGTAGTGGATTCGGTGCCATCTTGTAACTGTTGTGGAGCGTCTGGTACTTCTTCTTGCAGCGTGTCATTCTGGTTGCATTCTATTGGTCGGAGAGACTGGGCGGCAGTCTCCCCTGTTAATTGCTAACAACGGCGCCAATATACAGTTTTCCCTTTTTGGTCACGACTTGCCACAAAAGTCCGCTCCCTTTTGGTATGAAGATGAACCGAGTCTTTGTTTTATGAAGAAAGATTGGCGTGTCCCGTCAGCAAAGGCACGCCGCGAGATCTGGTCTCTTTGTTCAGTGATGCGAGCCGGTCTTCCTCCTCGATCGACGTCCATGCAGGGAGTGGAGTGCAGTAAACCTTGCTTAATGAGTCTTGTGAATTTTCTTTTGGCTCAAACAGTTCCACGCCGAAAATTTGTGCATATGGAGACAATGACGCCGGAATACGAACGACTTCTTTATTCAGCATAGTTTTCAAGCATTGGTAATATGTTGAGGGAATGATCTTATTATCATGAAGCCACGGTCTTCCCAGTATCATGTGGTAGTCTGTCTCATTCTCTATTACCTCGAATTTCACTTTCGACCGGACATGCGCTACTGATAAATTCAGATAGATGTACCCATACGTGCTGGTTCGATTTCCTTCGAAATCTGTCATCATGGTAGGCTGCGGTATAATTTTATTTGGCCGAACCTTGGCTGTCTTGAGAGTCTTAAGCGGAACAACATTTGAGGACGCTCCCGTATCAATGAGAGCCCCTTTGAACTTTGAATCTTTGATGCGTGCAGTAACATGCAAGGCTCTGTTATGGCCATCTTCTGCCATCATGTCGTCTTCAGTAAATGTAACATTGTTTATGGACATCTCTGATGTTCTTGAGGCTTCAGGACGTGAAGGAGCCAAACGCATATCCAAAGCTATCTGATTGATCGCATCAAACATCTCCGCTCGTTGGTCCTTTGAGAGGTGTAGAAGCTCACATAAGCTTTCCACTAGAGAAACCGCTTCTTGTTCTACCGGCCTCTGGTTGGTAGTGAAACTATTGACTTGAAGAAGATCATTAGTTGGAGAGTTAGACCTCGGTGCTGGAATTTCTGAAGCAGAAGAGCCGCTCCAATCTGATGTCAACCTGACGAGGAAATTGAGTATGTTGTTTATCGTATCTTTCATCAGGTCCATGTTCCTCGTGTGGATTTCCTGTACTCGTGCCAACTCGATCAAGGTTGGAATTTCTCTATTGGACATGCGAGAAGATTGAGCATTGGGAGGAGAAACATTATCATCTGAAGGATTTTGACCGGATCTTGGAGTTGTTAAATTAGTCCTAAGACCAACCATCTTTGCGAAAATTGGAATTGCAACCGAGAGATTAACCTCCCACTGTGGTCGCCAGTTGTTTTGGGGTAAAAATTGATTCCCCTGGAAATGGTAAAATTGGGTGTGCCGCCGAGAAACGAATCTAAACCCTAACAAATGCACTTGCACGGGAGTACTATAGATTCGAGAGATCAATCTGTACAATTCTGGCCTAAACCAAAAAATGGCCGTTCCAGACTTGTTTCGGGTAACAAAGTGAAGGAGAAGGGTTGATCTTAGGGAGGGAAGCGAAGAAGGTGTTGGGATCAAAAATGTTGAATTTTGAAGGCGTGGCTATTTTATGACTTGTATCAAAATATGGAACTGGCTTGCGGAATGTAAGCTATCAGTTCTTGGTGTTTTTCTGGATACTGGTGTTAATAACACTTATGTTGTTGTCGAAATAGGTTGAAAACCTATTTAAACAAGTCATGATTGAGCGCACCCTGATCTCGTAGGAAATGGAGACATTTAAGTAGTGGAGAAGTGGGGTTGTGTAAAAGGTGGTGACCATCATGTTTTCGTTATGATGGAAGACTGGTCAGCCTTATACCCACTACTCTCTTACTGTTGTTAACCGTCCGCCCTTTCCTGACACTTTCTCGTAATGGGCGCATTGCACGCCGCACGCTGTAAACCGCCAGACCAATACCCTGATGAACATCCCCCAGTTTGTGACATGTTTGATACCTCGAGTATTTCATAGAAAATATATAGCAATTTGTTAAGTGGGTCTTTCCTAAATATTATGACTAATCACGCGCAAACTACGTGGCGGGAAATCATGTGTGACGAGCCAAGTCATGAGACCTGCCGCAAAGAATAGCTGATAGACGCATTTATGTGTCTAATTTGTCCTCAATGTTTCGTATGGTTAGTCTCGATTTTTGTACTAATTTTGGTGTTTTTATGTGTGTGTAGGTGTTTTTGGAGAAATACACTTGTGTGGAAAAAGTTGCTCAAAAAAAGTGTTATTTGGACCCCGAGAGAAAAGTGATAAAGGCACCCTCATTTTGGATAAGGGCACCCCAGCTGATAAAGGCGCCCATGTTTTGGATCAGGGCACTTCATCCTCTCCATTTCAAATTTTGGTTTTTACGGGAAATTATTGTTCTTCACTGGCAGAATTTTGGTTTGATTTTTGGACGTGTTAGAAGGAGATTCAATGGCTGAAATTTCATGGGATGACTTGTTAAAGCTTAACAGGCGTGGTGTGGCTGATTGTTTCGGTTAAAATTGATTGGATAACTCGCGAGGAGAAAACAGGCAACACGTACGTGGAAGAAATATTCACGGGATTACAACGAGTTAGACGTGTGCTTCTCGTGTTTGGACAGAGGTTGGTCTCTGCAGAAGCGTGTAGAATTTAAATAAGGAAGAATCAGAAGCTGCAGACGCGTGCATGAGAAGAAAAAGGAAACAAAATATTCCCGAAGCTGGCAGAGTTAATGAAGATAATTCCGAAGTTATTACAGGGATTCTGAGGCTTTGTCGGGTATATAAAGAGTGTTGGGATGTCAGAGAAGAAGGGGGGAGAGATTGGGAGGTGTTAGAACGCAAGAAGAGCCGAAAATCAAAGTTACAGAGAAGACCATTCTCTGCTGCTGCTTCCCTGAAGAACACGAAGAACGGACCGCCAGAAGCAGTCGTTCTTCTACAGTGTCTACGACACATAGCCGAGGGTCGTAATACGGAGGGGGCAGACTTACGAGACAGACGCACTTATTCTCTATCGTAGTTTGTAACAGTGTTTGCAACATCTATAACTGTTGCAAACCCGATTTTCATCTTATTCTCCTTTGTTCATCATTTGTAAACCATTTTTGAGCAATAATAATGAATTTTGAGCGTGTTTCCAACATGATGAGCTAGAACCCATCACTGGGACGACGGAGGAAGCTGTTTTGCACCCATGTGGTAATTATATTTAATTCCTTTATGACTATTTGCACTATTATAATTGATTTATGATTTTTATTGATTATTTGTGAATTCGTTAGATGTCGCATGCTTAGTCTTAGGTACTTTAGATGCGCCATGCTTGTGAGTTACATATAATTCTTTATAAAATCTACCTTGGCAAAGAATTAGAGTCGATATTTGTTACTTTATGAGCCTTAATTGTCCGGAATTAATAGATGAACCGCATGAATGTAAGAATTGGTGGAATCCCGAGTCCCAGAGAACTCTCTCCATCTTGTGACATAAATTGTATATATTCTTTATATTTATTATTTTTCTTTATTAAATCCTAGAACCGATTTCATCAAGTCCGAGTGAACGACAACCTTACTACCACTTTCTACAACATTATTGAGTCACATCAATTTTTGGCGCGCCGACGCGGACTTGTGTATAGATTTGTTTTTAGGTTTTATTTTTATTTTTATTATTTTTGTTCTTTTTTACGCCTTTTGGTATTTCTTGTTTGTTTTCAGATTTGGAACTGAGCTCAAGAAAAAGGGAGAAAGCGCTGAAAACAAAAGCGAAGCTAAAGAAGGAAAGAAAAGAGGAACCCAAAAGGAGTGAAGAAGAAAATTTTGTATATAGTGTAATTAATTTTTTTTTTTTTATTTATTTTTAGAAACTGTAATTAGGTAATTATTTTTGTAATTTTTATTTTTATCTTTTTGGACTTCTTAATTTTGGACTTTATTTTTGGACTTTTGGACATTTTTTTTTTAAACCCTAAGGAAGGGTTATTTAAATATTAACTGCACAGGGAAGGACGACGATTACGATATCGTCTCGGCCCCTCGGGTTCGTACATGACATAGGAGTCGTGGCCCGAGTCGACTTCAACGGTTCATCCCCCGTCTGGAACGGGAGGTAAGAATTCTAAACACCCGCGAATCCCCTGTCAGCGGGTTTACTGGATGATTTTGTATGCATATATGTTGAGGTATTGAAAACGGCTGCTTTAAATTCCTAGTAAAGGGCAAGGACTGGCCATACAAGATAAGGGTTCGGATTTCATCACCGTTCTCTTCTTGCCCGCCTTAGGAAAACGAAACCAAACACGAACCTAAGCCTAAAATTTTGACTAGAACGAGACCGATAGGGTAACGAGCTTAATAGGAAAATCATTCGAAAAATATTGGTTACTCTTTAAGCATACTTCAAGTTCATGATGGTTTCGTGAGTTGAATGCGTGACTGCGCCGCCTTGTAATGCGGTGAGGCCTTGGGTATCAAAGCTCCACACAGCTTCCCTCGCCTCTATTCAACTTACTTAAACTCGGATTGATTCCAGACGGGTTTGCTCAGATTGTAACGAATTCCCTTTCGAAGGATTAGAAGCTGGTCTAGAAAATAATCTAAGTGGAGCCATCATGCTTTTTGTTTGCTAGAAATCAGTAGGTTTGCTGTGGTCGAGTCAGCCTTGTTTGTGTTTGTGTAGAATTCCCTTGCAGTTAGGATGTCAAACTGGTATTATAATAGCCATCGCAATGAATATGAATATCCAACTGAACAATATGGACATCACTCTTTTTATGACCAGAGTGTGAATAGTGGTTGGGAACGCCAACCTTTTTGAAGATTATGGCTCATACCATGGTGAGCCCAATTACTATTCACATGAATACCTGGCCATACGAGCAAAATTCTTATAATTCCTCTTCTCTAGATGAAGCACGTAGGATTCTTGAGTCAACGTGTAAGTTAACTCGAGTCAACACGTGAGTTTGCTGAGACAACACGTAGGTTAGAGTTAGAGACGGAAGAAAGAATTGCTCGAATTACTCTTGATTGCCAATACATTCTTTCCAATATCACCCGTGAAAATGAGGACAATTTTTATAATCAGGATGACGAGGTTAGAATTGGTGACACTAGACTAGATGAGGTTCAACCATTTTCATATTATTATAATGATGATGACGAGGATAGTGTTGATGAAGAATTTGAAATAAATAGGCATAGTGATCAGAAATTGTTACCCCAATTGAACTTTATAACGATAATATTATTTCTAGTTCAAATCCAAATAATTTTAATAATTATTCACCTATTCAAAAGGATGAGGATTTGACTAGAGATACCCCGTTTTAGACGATGTAGTATTTCCTTTTGATTACTGAAGCCAATGATGGTTTAGAGGAACGAGTATATTTTGAGTCTAGCGATTTAGAAACAATAGACTTAGAAAAAGAAAATGAACTCGTAGAGATGAGTGAGGATGTACCTGACTTAGAAGAATCAATTGACCATTTTCGAATCGATGACCTTGAAATTAGGGAAGTTGTGACTAGTCTTTCTAGAGACACTTTGAAAACTCTAAGTTTGGGGGTGATTATCATTCTCCATGTGCTTTAACTCTTAGAAAAGTCCCTAACTTGGGACTTGACATATGTACCTCAACCATTTTAAAAGATTATCTTCATACATTTTTTCCTGAACCTAGTTGTGTCCATAAAGAAGTTCATTTGTTAGAAACCCATCCTCTGGTTGATGTGGTTAACCCAGGCTATGATACCACGATTGACTTTGTTTTCCCACCAAATATTTTTCAACCAATTGTGGGAACGTTTAAGTTTCAGATGTGTCAATTATTAAGTTTTGAGACTAAGCCTAAGTACTTTAGGAAGCTAGTACCGACACATTTGCTTAAGATTGACCGCATGTTTCATCGTGGTCAATTATGTGAGTCAAAACTGATTGACTTTAAGGATCCGCAATTATTCAGGTTATTATTATGTGCTTCTATGTTCTTATCTGAGTTTTTACAGGACTTTACAACTCGAACTGGATCTTAGCTTTGAGGAAATCCAAATGATGAAAACTTTTTATCTAGACCCTTTTATAGAGCTCGAACCCGAACCACAACTAGATGTAGTTGTCTTAAACAAAAAAATATATGAGGGTGTGTTGGGTATCTTCCTGGTCTGTGGCGCCTCTTCTTGTGGTTAGCACTTTTTGATCCGTATGACCCGCATTATTCCTAAGTTCTTGCTATATGATTCTTCGAGGTGACTAATCCTTTCCAATGTCCTGGTCAAGACTTTAAACTTAGCACTTCTTGGGAGGTAACCCATGCTCTTGCAACACGGTAATATCTTTCCTTACTCTTCAAGTGGTGACAGTTTCTCATTGTTCATGCTTTTAATTTCATCTTTAGAACATTGAGGACAATGTTAGATTTAAGTTTGGGGGTATGGGAGAAAATTTTTAGTTGCAATAAACTCTAGAGCCTAGAAATTTATGCTTATTAAGGATGGCACTAACCAATCTAAGTGGATGGAAGCATTTTGGTTGTAGGAGTTGAGGAACCAATCAATAGATGGCAACATCTAAAGAGTCTATTCATAAAAGCACAGAGCTCAGGTGTTAGAAATAACATGATAGTTTCACCATATCTCGTTGAGTCCTTTTCACTTCTATTTTTATTTTGTTTTGTTCTTGAAACTATGTTTCTCTAAGTGATTATGTGGGGCCCACGAATCAAGTTGTTACCAATGCTAGGTGAATTAGTGTGATTGAGATACAAAAAAAAAAAAAAAAAAAAAAAAAAAAAAAAAAATGAGACCGAGACCATCGAGACCAACCTAATAAATTCAATAAAGTCGACCACCGGAACCCTTGTATATGCCAAACAGTGTTGACCTAGAGTTAGGATTATCGACCACCGGTTCCCTTGTATATGCCGGTGTGTTGATATTAGTCGACTAGTATCTCGGTCCATTAGGATAGGTTCATTTTGGCGGAGGCCTTGACAGGATATGGGAAACACCGTTCACTTAGTAAACATCAAAACCATCTATGTTTTTCTCTATATTCATCTTCTTGATCTATCCATGTGATTAGTTTTGACTCCGGGTATTGATGTCCATAGTGCGACTATCTGAGTAGAGCTCGTGACTTATATATGAATTTTAGTATGCTTGAGTGCAAACTCGTGTACAAAGAATTGGAATTTCGCATCGTGGTACTTCCTCCCGTAGTCAATAAGTATGCCAACCAAGGAGATTCTTTAGTGCCTTCCAAGGTTACGTGTAGATAGCTAGGGTCCGGAGTAAAGGTTTTGTGGGTACACCTGCAAACCCTCCGAGACAACACTCCGCCACTAGGGCCACCTAGGGGTTCAAATGATTTTTATTTTCTAGAATAAATTTGCTCGAGGACTAGCAAATAATAAGTTTGGGGGTATTTGATAGACGCATTTATGTGTCTAATTTGTCCTCAATGTTTCGTATGGTTAGTCTCGATTTTTGTACTAATTTTGGTGTTTTTATGTGTGTGTAGGTGTTTTTGGAGAAATACACTTGTGTGGAAAAAGTTGCTCAAAAAAGTGTTATTTGGACCCCTGGGAAAAAGTGATAAAGGCACCCTCATTTTGGATAAGGGCACCCCAGGCACCCCAATTGATAAAGGCGCCCATGTTTTGGATCTGGGCACTTCATCCTCTCCATTTCAAATTTTGGTTTTTATGGGAAATTATTGTTCTTCACTTTGCGAGAATTTTGGTTTGATTTTTGGACGTGTTAGAAGGAGATTCAATGGTCAAATTTCATGGGATGACTTGTTAAAGCTTAACAGAGTGTTGTGGCTGATTGTTTCGGTTAAAATTGACTGGATAACTCGCGAGGAGAAAACAGGCAACACGTACGTGGAAGAAATATTCACGGGATTACAACGAGTTAGACGTGTGCTTCTCGTGTTTGGACAGAGGTTGGTCTCTGCAGAAGCGTGTAGAATTTAAATAAGGAAGAATCAGAAGCTGCAGACGCGTGCATGAGAAGAAAAAGGAAACAAAATATTCCCGAAGTCGGGCGAGTTAATGAAGATAATTCCGGTTATTACAGGGATTCTGAGGCTTTGTCGGGTATATAAAGAGTGTTGGGATGTCGAGAAGAGGGGGAGAGATTGGGAGGTGTTAGAACGCAAGAAGAGCCGAAAATCAAAGTTACTGAGAGAAGACCATTCTCTCGCTGCCGTCTTCCCAAGAACACGAAGAACGGACCGCCGAAGGGCTGTTCTTCTACAAAGTGTCTACGACACATAGCCGAGGGTCGTAATACGGAGGGGGCGTACTTACGAGACAGACGCACTTATTCTCTATCGTAGTTTGTAACAGTGTTTGCAACATCTATAATCAAGCTGCAAACCCGATTTTCATCTTATCCTCCTTTGTTCATCATTTGTAAACCATTTTTGAGCAATAATAATGAATTTTGAGCGTGTTTCCAACATGATGAGCTAGAACCCATCACTGGGACGACGGAGGAAGCTGTTTTGCACCCATGTGGTAATTATATTTAATTCCTTTATGACTATTTGCACTATTATAATTGATTTATGATTTTTATTGATTATTTGTGAATTCGTTAGATGTCGCATGCTTAGTCTTAGGTACTTTAGATGCGCCATGCTTGTGAGTTACATATAATTCTTTATAAAATCTACCTTGGCAAAGAATTAGAGTCGATATTTGTTACTTTATGAGCCTTAATTGTCCGGAATTAATAGATGAACCGCATGAATGTAAGAATTGGTGGAATCCCGAGTCCCAAAGAACTCTCTCCATCTTGTGACATAAATTGTATATATTCTTTATATTTATTATTTTTCTTTATTAAATCCTAGAACCGATTTCATCAAGTCCGAGTGAACGACAACCTTACTACCACTTTCTACAACATTATTGAGTCACATCAATAGCATGCGCGCGACGCGGACTTGTGTATAGATTTGTTTTTAGGTTTTTTTTTTATTTTTATTATTTTTGTTCTTTTTTACGCCTTTTGGTATTTCTTGTTTGTTTTCATTTGGAACCGAGCTCAAGAAAAAGGGAGAAAGCGCTCAAAAGCTTTTAAGCTAAAGAAGGAAAGAAAAGAGGAACCCAAAAGGAGTGAAGAAGAAAATTTTGATATATAGTGTAATTAATTTTTTTTTTTATTTTTTTTTAGAAACAATTAGGTAATTATTTTTGTAATTTTTATTTTTATCTTTTGGACTTCTTAATTTTGGACTTTATTTTTGGACTTTTGGACATTTTTTTTAAAACCCTAAGGAAGGGTTATTTAAATATTAACCGCACAGGAAGGACGACGATTACGATATCGTCTCGGCCCCTATACATGACAAAGGTTGGCCCGAGTCGGTCCCTTCATCCCCCCCGGAGAATGGAGGTAAGAATTCTAAACACCCGCGAATCCCCGTCGGCTTTACTTGATGATTTTGTATCTATATGTTGAGGTATTGAAAACGCCTTTAAATTCCTAGTAAAGGGCAAGGACTGGCCATACAAGATAAGGGTTGGATTTCATCAGATGATTTCTTCTTGCCCGCCTTAGGAAAACGAAACCAAACACGAACCTAAGCCTAAAATTTTGACTAGAACGAGACCGATAGGGTAACGAGCTTAATAGGAAAATCATTCGAAAAATATTGGTTACTCTTTAAGCATATGGGGAGGTTCATGATGGTTTTACGCCGAGTTGAATGGCTTATGGAAGTTGGCCGATGTGGCTTATGGAAGGGTGTGGCCGATCATGGCCACATCTTGTTGGCTACCTAAAATAAGAGTTAGGCCGGTCGATTCATCCATGAAGTTGGGCGGCCGAGATGATTTGCGGCAGTTAATGGCTACCATTGATTTAATTTAGGTTTTAAAAAGTCGTGTGGCCAACCTATTTTGGTCCAACGTTTTTTTTTGTGTTGGCGCCATGTTGGGAGCTGTTCGTCTGGCCAACACTATAGTCGATCCAATGGTGAGCGTATCCGCACCTTGCTCATTGATTGAGATTGATTCTAGGCCGGTCAATTCGGATGGCGAAGTTGGGCGGCCAAGATAGTTTTGCGGCAGCAATATGCTGCTGCTAACATAATTTAGGGTTTTATAACTCGCGCGGCCAACCTACTTTGGGTGAGCGTTTGGTGGCTGTGCTTTGCGAGTTGGAAGGATTCGATCGACCAAGGCATTAGTGGGCCCGCCGGTGTGTATGGTGATGCTTGTCCGGTCGCGTTAGGGAGCGGCTAAGCTTGATAAATCGGGTGGCCAAAACGTACGACCGTGATCGTTTTAAGACTGACATGGGCATCCTATGTTAGATTCCTTAAGGAATTAGGCACGTCGACCAACCAACTTCTAACTTTATTTAAAATTGCGTGTGGCGCATTTAAGGCGGTCTGATTGGTCGATGGGAAAGAAGGGCCAATAAGCAATCTTATGGGGTGTGGCCGGCCAGCCACGGGTGGAGCCTGTTAGGGCGAACTGGCCGGCCAAGTTCGCGTGGCCGCGCCTCCTCTTGCTGTTGCTTTTACTTCTTGTTTTCTTCCTTTGTTAGAAGTTCGCTCCTATTAGTCCATGGCGGCTTAATTTCCTAGCTTACCTAGGTCCGGTCTCGACCAATAAGGTTCGAGATATTGCGCAGGGCGCAAAAAAGCCTAATTTTGCAAATTAATTAGGTCAAAATTTGGATCTTGTGAGCTATCACAAAATTGATCAAATTTGATAAATTATGTGTGTTAACACAAAATTCTTTTATTCTCAGAGAGCAGTTAGCGCGTCTTCTGATTGAGTATTTTCATGCAGACCTTAATCTTGATACTTCGGGAAATTCGTGCTACTCAGCTACGAGTGAACACTAATTGTCATGTCAAACCGATATTAAGGGTTCAACCGGTGAACATGGCATAGGAAAATGTTCAATAAGCTATACATTAATGAATAATGCAGGCAAGAGATAAAAATTTACAGAATATTTGGGGTTGTTGCTACACACACCATTCAGGGTAAATTTTATACATAAATACACTGAATTGCTCAATACATATGTAAGTAAGGAGGCTTGGGCACTTATTACTTTTAAGTGGCTCAGTTTCTTTGCAGAAAAACGGCGCATTAAATATAGGGTTTTACAATTTTGGCCCTGAACTAAAAACCACCATCAACACTATCCCATCAACGAAGTTACCACAAATCGATTGTTCAGCTACATCCTTAGTTCTGCTAGTCCTAGAAGGCGTACATTGTTCTTAATTTTGGTTTACCATCTCCCAGAAGAAATACAGATCTCGATAGATGATTCGTCTACGTAAGTTCGCACGAGTCCTGTCAAGACACCGAGTAAAGGCGGAACAACAACTTCATCTTATCCTCAAAGACACATGCGGTAGTATATCGACATGACTCTCCACGGACGTATCTAACCCACAGATTATTGCATGCCTTGAAGACTCAATCTCGTACGCTACAATGGTCTTATTTCATTTTCCAAGCATCCTGAGTCAATGAAAATCTCTATTCATACAACAAACTGGGGACTGACGAAGAACCGTGCATCATGCATCTTTGTGACTAACATGAGGGGGATCAAACATCCAACTCCTAGATGAAAGACTCTTACACCATTAACCCAGAGATTACGGGTGCAAAACAAATTGGTAGAATTCGGGCGCTTCAAGTTAGAGACTTCTCACTAGAGGTGTATGAACGAGAATCAGATATCATTTCTGATCCTCAGCTCTCACGATCGACCATCAGGCACAAACGCTTCAACCTTTGATATCAAAAAAAGAATTGCAGGATACTATCCAACGAGAATGAACTCAATCCCATGACAGAGATGCCGAAATACTTCCACAAGTCAAAATCAGGTTTTGTCGCATCCAAAGAAGGATTCACCCATCTAGGGTTAGCATCACGATCAAGCAAGCTAGGTTTTACAAAACCCCGTACAAGGATTTCAGAAAGGAAGCATGTACCGAGATTACCCCAACGCGTTAGAATCGTTTCTCTGCTCAAGATTCACGGCTGAGACAAATTAAGGTTTCCCTTAGGTCAAAAAGTGTCCATGGATTATTTTCGCTCAAACTGCTTCATACTTCATCCAGCCAACTCGAAAAACTGGGAAAAACGGTTTGAGAATTCAACAACGCACCCTTGATAAAAAAATATTCGTCTATGTCTCTCCCATCATGTGTTAAAATGGAATGATGTCTCGAAATACAATGCAAGATATATGATCAAAATACTGAAAGGCATTGTTGCTGAAAAATCCCTAGATTTTCGAGTTTGGTTTCACATGTGCTTACTACTGACAAAGGAAACTCTAAGTCTGGATTTTTCACTATTGTATGAAAGTTGAGTCTCTTGAGTTCGATAGTTGGGGTCAACCACTAAAATCAGACGTCAAACGAAGTTTTTACATCCTCTGGAGTGAAAGACGCGCAAGGGAGGACTTCCTATTACGAATTTAACATAGGGTTTTCACCTACTCGCATACGCAACAAAGAAAGCGAAGGTTTGCATTAAGTTCGAGCTCATTAGCAAGCCTTTACTTCACTATATGAGTACAAGCAAGAACCGAAGAAGGAAATTACCAACATTTAAGAAAATCATATGGCAGTGGCCTCTACTTCTCAGGAAGAAAGCTCTCTCTTCTTCCCTAAATCCTCCATATCCTTTCATCCACGTATCCTCAGCTACCATTCTCTCTTCCATAAAGGCATGAGAAACGAGGATCGGAGTTTAGCTTGTTCCAGTCATCTCCAACAGAATCCAGCGCGACTACCTCACATTGAAAGAAAAGATTTTCACGGGTTGTCATCAAGTTTCCCATATCTACAAGATCCTCAGAAGCAAGGACGTTCAGAGTTATCATTATCATGAAGCTAAAATCGCCAGCAAGTGTCTCATCCAAAGTTAAATAAGACATAGGTCCCGTGAAATTCTCTCAGGTCGGTCGGTTGTCTCTCTATATCCGGAATCTCTTTTAGAAGGTCTTCTGAAATTGTTGAAGCCTGCTCGCCAAGGTCGAACTCGTTCTCACCATGATGAATAATCCACGAAGGATAGAGGGATTATAAGAAGTACACTAAGGGAGTAAAAACACACGACTAGGGTTCGCTTTACATGAGTACTGGCCTTTCCCCTTAAAACCTTGTCATCATGTAATCCCTTCAAGCCTTGTCCTCTCCTAATCCCTTCAAGCCTACCCTCATGCCTAGAGTCTTATCCTTATCAAGAAATATATCTCACATCTCATGGGATACTCGCATATTTGTTTGGGTCCACACTTTCCATGAAGAATCAAGAGAAGACATGATTTTTCATAACTAAGGGTAAGAACGTATAAACATGCCACAGACGCATTTTGGCTCAAGGGGATCAAATTCACGACCTATGACAAGCTAAGAAAGGTTAATTAGGTCATAAAACTCCAACGGGTCGTTTCCTAAGAGTCTTAATACATCAAGAGTTCAAATGCAGCAAGGATTCCTTTCGAAAACAGACATTTTGCACATTCCAGCGAAAAGACTTGAAAACTGACGACAATCCATAAGGAATTTCGGGCCGGGTACTTACTGAAGCAAATATGTTCCCCCATGTCTTCCCAACAACATACCAAAAGGGCGCATCAAATGGAAAAACGAGCTAGGAGATGTGGTCCCAACACCAAAGTAAGTGCAATCTGAAAAACTCCTGAACTTTTTATACGGGATTTCTGAAGTCAAAAGCATACAAAGATTTGATTGACCAAACGAACTCGGATTCAAGTAATTCTTTTTTTTATTATACAAATTATTCTTTTACCTTTCAAATTTGGGGTCGGGGACTCAAATCGGAGTCTTTATGAAGAGTTTACAGCCATTCTCCTAAAATACCTCAAATCTGGAGTTTTCTGACGAACACATAAACAAAGTGAATTCTTGACAAATATGACTACTTATATTCATTCAATGGTCAAAGGAATATGAGTATATGATCAAGGAGGGATATCAAGACTTACCTAAGATGACTCAATGGAGAAAGAAGGATGGGTATCTACATCAGCAAACTCAAGATGTTAAGTACTTCTGTTAACTTCTATGTCATCAGTTTGAAGAGTAGTATCGTTTTGGAAGAAGAACAAAACTACCATCGAAGTAAAAAGAAGATGTGATCATTCGGAAACATTCATGTCATGTTTGGAATTCTGGGATCAAGAGTTAATTGCAGGCATTAAGTATAACGAACGGGTTTCCTGTAAAACTAATTCTACTTCAAGCAGAAAGAGGAATATGACTCCAACAAGGAAACCCAAGCCACCTAGTTGTCAAAATTAAGCCAAAAATGTTTTTTTAACTCTCTCTTCATGTGTGGTCAGCCTCATGCGATGGATTCCACTCGGATCTTTTCTCTCCCTCATGAGCACAAGAGCAGACATAATTAGGATTGTAGGATCATAATATCGCAACGTACAAGGCTCGCGAGATTAATAAACGACGGTGTCGCGAGGGAGTCGCAGGGAGCTAAAATAAACGACGCAATGAATAACGACAGGCAAAACATAAAGAAGACGTGAGACCTGGCGAGGGTTAAGAAGTGTCGCGAGAGTGAATGTTTGTGCATCTGCGACACTTCGCGAGACATTCCCGAAAATAAAGGGGAGCTTAGCTGTCATCCACTATGTATTACCCTATATAAAGGGTTAAATGAATCTGTAAGAGAGGGATCTTTTTGGGGAAATTGTTGAGCAAGTCATTAGGAGAGAGAAAGTTTAAGAGTGTTTTAACTTCTAAGTGTAATTCTATTTTCCTGTGTAAACACTTCATGAATTCAATCAATAAATATTCTTGATCTTACATCTTTCAATGGATTAATTAAGCAAAATTGAGTAAGGGGTGTAGTGTGGGAAATCCTGCTACTACATATGCGCTAGAAACAGGGACGGAGCAGAGGTTGACGTAGAAATTGGAAGGAATTTGGATTAACATAGAAAAGATTTGGAGAAGATACTCAAGAATTCATTGGAAAAGAAAGATGGCTAGAAGAAGAAATGTACAAGGGCAACCAACGATTGTAAGAAGAAGTGGGAGACTTGCTGGAGAAAGGAGGAATGAAACAGGGGAATCGTCAAGGATGAATATGAGAAACGATGGAGAAGATCAAAACCAACCACCGATCTCCCCAGTAGCAAACGCAAATTTGTGGATTATGATAGAGTAAGTGTACATACTTGGAGGTCCGATTACAAGACGAGAGAGAAGAGGAGCAAAGAAGTGGTGAACAATGGACAAGGAGAGCAAGGAATGAATGGAGAAAACGAAGAAATCACAGCATTAGAAAGATTGAGACAAACAATACACGAAGAGAGACGGCTAGAGGCAGAGGAACGAGCAAACTTGACAAGACAGAATCATGAATTGAGGATGGAAAATATGAGGTTGCAAAATAGGAGATCTAGAAGTAGCGTGAGATCAAGTTCAAGATCGAATAGGGAAGAGAGAAGGAGAGTTTTACCAACAGAAAGTACCGAGGAAGAAACACAAAATCCGAGTACAGAGCATGGCGAGAGAAGAGGGGAAATAGAAGATCGTTATACTCCTCAGCCCGAAAATCTTCAAAATGAGCGGAATAGGGAAAATCAAGGAAACATGCAACTCCAAGAACCGAATGACCCTGCTGCTGAAGGGAGAATAATCTTGCACGGGAGAGAAGAACTGAGAAGAAACCGAGAGATCGAGGATGACATTGAGAGACACTACATTGAACAAGCGCGGCTAGCTCGCGAGAGAGAAAGGCTAAGAGAAGAAATGGAAAATCAAGAGATGGAGGAGGCAATCCTACGAATAACCATGATAACCGAGAAAGAAGGAGGGAACAAAATCGTACCAATAGAAATATTAATGAAGAATATGAGAGGGCGCGCAGATGAGAGCCGAGAGACAACCAAGAAGAGAGAACAACCGATATAATGGCGTGCGAATTGAAGAAAGAAACGAAGAAGAGCGTCGCAGGGAAAGGAGAGAAGAAAATAACGAGCAAGAAGGTCAAAACAGGCACGAGCGAAGAAGGAGAGAAGCAGAGCTAAAAAGACCAGTAGAATCAAATTCTGAGGCAAATGAGAGGATTGCTGAACAATAGAAGGGAAGGAGGAAGGAAACAATTGGATGAAGCCATCGCAGAAGCCGCGAAGAATCCCTTCACGCTAGAAGTACAGATGGGAGGAATACCTCCTAAGTGCAATCTTCCTGCATTAACAAACATCTTCGATGGAACAACCTGCGCGGTACAACATATCAAGGCCTATATGAGGTGTATGCTGCAGTGGGAGAATCATGATGCTATACTGTGCAAATATTTCGCATCAAGCCTAATTGGAGAAGCACTAAAATGGTTTGAGGGTCTACCAAGGAACACAATCACATCATTCAATCATTTACAAGCCACATTCCTGGGAGCATACATTAGTAACAACTCTTCACGACCAGGTATTGAAGATGTATTCGGGTTGAAACAAAGGGTTGGCGAGAGCTTAAGGCAGTTGACAATAAGATGGAGAACCATGTGTAGCGAAATGGCAGGACGGGTTGAGGAAAGATATCTCATCCTCTCATTTGTGAATGCTCTCTTCGCGACTAACTTGTTATACATTCAAATTTTTAGAGTCAAAAATACAATCACGATGGCGTAATCATGAGAGTTACAGGAAGAATATATCGCCTTAGAAGAAAGACGTAATGAAATGAATTCTTATCCGGTTGCGAACACAAACTCGAATGCTGCGAACGCAAGCTTGTTACCTCGATTCATCAATACAGTGGCGAGCACTTCGCAAGGACAGCAAGCAGGGAAGGCTGATGAGGGACAACGGAAGATAGTAGCCATGGGAAGCCATGACCAGGAGGAGTTTGAACAAGAAAGGAATTACTACAACCGTAACAGCAATAATAAGATTCAAAGGCTAGATCATGTGCAAGAAACTTACGGTGGACGAAGGCAATATAACCATGGAGGGCAGAGAAGTCGCAAAATAGTCTGGGAACCAATTAAGATGCCTCCACCGAATGCTAGTGTGGAAAAGATCTGGGAGGCTATACTTGTGATGGAAGATGTACCAAAGACCTTGGAACGCGGGGATGGAACCACCACCAGCGACGAAGTCATGAGTTTTGTTCTTACCATCGCTTCCATGGACATCAAACAAACGATCTGCAGAAACGTAAAGAGAATTATTCTCGGGATGATTGATCAAGGGAAGTCAATCACTTTCTAAGGAGAAGAAAAGGCCGACATTACCACCACCACCGAAAATGCACAGAACAAAGTGTCGGCGAAAGGAAAGGAAACATTTGTGATAGAGGTCGGAACAAAAGCTAAAAATTTGAATTGCAACTCTATCGTCCACTCTTATCGCACAATCGAAGATTTTCATGACAACGTGCTCGGTAGAGTCTTTGCGAGAGATGCTAATGATAAAGAAATAATGAGTCCAGCGAGAACGACGCAGATTAGAAAAGTGGCAGTGAAGACTATTTCTTTCTCTGCAGATGAAGTGCCAAAAGGAAGAGAAACACATGATAGCCCGTTGGTTGTGAAACTAGAGATTAACCCGAAACCAGTTGATGGGGAAGATGATGAAGCAGAAGCTTGCTGGGCGATCAACCGAATCCTAATCGACACCGGAAGTTCGGTGAATATTCTCTTTTATCATACTTACAAGACGATGGGAGGAAAAGATGAGGATTTGATCCCCTCGACATATAAGATATATGGCTTTAATGGCACTGCAAACAAACCAAAGGGAGAGGTTCACATGAGAATACCTCTACAAGGATTATCAACTGATATCTTATTCTGTGTGGTTGACGTGGAATCTCCATATAATGCGCTGATTGGGAGGCCATGGCTTCATGAAATCTTGGGAGTTGCATCAACATATCATCAATGTATAAAATTTCCACATCCAAATGGCATTGGTATTATACAGGGAGATTGGAAGGAGTCACAGCAATGTCATGAGGTCGATGTAGAAAGCTGCGAAGAAAGAAATGCCAAAAGAAAGGGATGGAAGCAACATGTGAGAGATGAGCAGAGAAAGGAAAAACTGATGGTAGATGTTATAGAAGTAAGGACTGAACATACCTCGCGAGGTGAATGCCTAGAAACAGGCGAATGTTATGACAACAAAGGAGCGAAGGATATGAGGAACAAAAGGCATAAGAAGTGAATAGTCAACAAAAGCAGGAGGAAAAGTAGCAATTGAAGTAATGATGTGCGAGAATCTCGCAGTCAAGGGTAAATGAGAATTCGATTAAGAAAGAGATAAAGACACAACAAATGAAATGGAATTTTGCGAATACTTCGCAAACAAATATTAACAAATAATGAAACATGAATGATTGAATGATTTAACAAAGATGAATGAGTAAATGAATGGGACGAACCTTTATGGCGTACACCCTAGTTCGCGAATAACATTTCGTAAGAGGCAAATGTAAGACCTAAAGTGCGTCATATAAGGGGTATCTCTCGACATGGCTCGGGGGAAGGTTACACCGCTCCCGAAGCCCGAGTCATGAAAATTTGGGGCCCATGAAAGCCTATCCTAAGAGGTACCTTGGATTCCCAACTATATATATAAGGTTATACTGGTTGGGCGACCGAGGGTCTCTTCTTAGGAGTCGAGTGTATGCTCAAGGCGCCGAGGTACACGGTTGAGCCAGAGTGCCCGGGATGGATGAACCTACCCTGCCATTCTTGGCAAGTCTTGGCATATGTTGCACTCGCCCGAAGAAAACTCCACTTAGGGTGCAGTCTCGTAACCATAAACCATATAGGTATAAGGGATAAGAGGTTGCGAAAACAACTGGTTGTTGTTAAGACCGGATGGGAGGAGCTAGTCTTGTATGGCCGATGTTTCGCCTCCTTGAAGGGGCAACCGGGGAGATGATAAGGGCGATGCTCTCCATTAGGGGGGGGTGTCAAAACAGACGCAAATGTCATAAGGCTATGTTTTCGCAAGAGAATTTAGGCTTGTCATATTTGTGCAATGATCCTGCAGAGGCAATAATACTAACGCGAGGGTAAGGCGAGATCAATGGGTCTTTACACGACAGTGTACGGACGTCCTGCGATTTCGTCGCACGACGGCAATGTCATGGGGCTTTATGTTCGCAAGGATATCTAGACCTGTCATATTGTCGCAACTAAAACATCCTGCAGAGGCAAAAATACTTGGAAAATGATAAGGCAAGATCAATGGGTCTTTACATGCAAGTGTAAAGACGTCCTGCGATTTTGTCGTGATGAAAGGTGGCAGGGGAAGACCTCTAATTAGGGAGGTCTGACTTGGAAGACCACACAAAAATGATAAGGCAAGGTCAATGGGCCATTGCATGAAAATGTAAAGGCGGCCTGCGATCTTGTCGCAACAAGAAAAGATAAAACAAAGATTACCGAAATGGTAAGGCGAGACAAGTAGGATTCTTGATTTATAAAGATACTCGCGACCTCGTCGCAACGATATGTTTCAATAACAGAGGCAAAATACATGATGACAACTAAAATCTTTCATCTGAAGATAAATAACAGAGGCAAGTATGGGAATGGGAAAGATGGAATATTGTTATTCATCTTCTGATGAAAAAGTTATACATCAATAATATTAGCCAATTATATTACAAAGAAGAACTACCAAAAAAAAAAAAAAAAAAAGAATAAAGATTGAATTTAGAGGGGAATGTTCAAGAAGTACACTATAATAAAGAGATACAGAAATGTACAGATATTACAGACAGTGAAAGAAAACAAAAAGAACTATCTCTTTGGTGATTCTTCTCCTTCATCTGACTCTTCAGTCTGATGATTCTCATCGCCAGAATTTTCTTCTTCGCCAGCCTCACTATCAGAAACGTCTGAGACAGGCAGATTCTCAGGAACCTTTTCAAGAAGCCAGGGATATGAATGCAGAGGGATATTGTGGTCCTTACAAACATACTCCATGGCTCCATTACGAAAACGAACAAAGATCATTATTAAAGTTCTCCACTGTCGTTAGAAATTGTTTCTTCAACTTGAAATATTTATTCTCGCGAAGGGAGAGACTCTTTGCGAGCCGTTCTTTTTCAGTTTCGAGTTCTTCAATTCTCGCTGGAAAATTCCCGGCGAGCTGTTCTTTTTCAGATTCAAGTTCTCTAATTCTAATCTGAAGCCTCTTCTCAGATTCTGCAAATAAGCAACAACAAGTTAATAATTTACAAGCAATATTACAAAAGTAAGAAGCAGTGAAGTATAATAGATAACCTTCTCTATCAGATATCATATACTTAATCAAGGAAGTATGCTCGGCATGAAGACTAACATCAACACCTAGGTTATTCTGGCATTATCTAAAACTTTCGCAGCCCAGTGCGAATTCATCATCACTATTAATAACAAGAAGAGAACGAACTTGCTCTTCTCATTTTGCTTAAGTATGGTATTTTGATGAAGGAGTTCATCTCGTTCAACTTGCACACCAAGAAGAGATTTTGGAATTCTCGCTAACGCCCCGTGCACCTCTCGTTAGTAATACGATCGTTCTCATCTATGAGATCACTAATTTTCTTCCTTAAAGTCTTGATTTTCTTCTCGGAATCAAGGTACATTCGTTTAAAGCGATTAGTTAAATTTAAACTAGATCTGTGTTCGATTTCTAAGAGATGATGCTTGGATTGAAGATCCTTTAATGAAAGGAGGTTAGTTTTATTTGAGGAACTACTTAGAGATTGATTGAGATAAGTAAGAAGGACATCATCATTCATAGGCTCGGAAATGAATGGAGAAGAATGGATTCTTCGGAGAGATTATATACGTCTGCGAGAATAATAGTCGGACAAAGAAAGACAAGATAACATGACAAGGATTTGAGAATTGAAAATTACTATACCGTAAAGTTGCTTGATTTGAGTTCAAGGGTAGATACTCTATCCTTTTGGGAGTCCAGATCGGCTTCTAATTTTTGAACCCTATCGCGAGATGACGCGACTTGACTTCCACTCTTGGGTCTTTTTTTGTTCAATTGTAAATTTCTCTTTTCAAGATTATTGCGTCATCTCGCGAGATCTGAGGCAACTACAAAAGAAGTTCTTCCAACCTATGAAAGAAGATAGAAAAATTGTTAATGCATATATATTTAAAAATTTAAAATTAACAGGGAAATATGACTACATGCATACCAAAGACCCAAGTGAGTTCAAGAAGTCGGAGACACAGATTCTAGAGGCTCCATTGAAAGAATTATTGCCCTCTAGTAAAGCAAAGATTACACACATTTGCGAGAACCCCGCAAAGGGAAGCTAGGGAGCATTTCCCATTCCTTGGAAAGAGTCTGAGAAGATGCTAGATAACTGATCCATAGAAGAACCGGCCAATGGAATCTCTTTAATAGGAGAGGGATTCGAATCACGATTATCTTCGTCATAAGATTCGGAGCTCGAGCTAAGGCGAGAAGAAGATTGAGTCTTTCGTTTCTTAGTTAAGGGAGCAGAAGATCTACCTTTGCGAACGACAGTTTTACCCTTACTTTTAATCTTCGCGGCTACAGCTTCTTCAGCTTCAACCTTCGCATACGGTTAAAGATAAGAAACAGAGGCAACAATATTGTTTAACAAAATAACAAAGGAAATGTTTCTTACTTCACTCGTAAGCGATCGAAGTATCGTCGAGTACTCTCCAACGGTCATCCTTGTAACTTCTTCTCAATCCGCGATCCAAAAATTCCACAAAATCAAAAATATAAAAAGAAATTTGCGAGGACAAGGTTTGAAGTGGAAAACATACCTCTTTTGCCTTATCGTGCCATTTGAATTCCCAAGGATGATATCCTGCGAGATTCGCAGGAAGAATATGCGGACCCGCGATATAAGGGCCATTTAAAATCAAGGGTACAACCCACCACTTCTCATCCTTGGAGTGGCGAGGAGAAGTATTATTGCCCGGGTGCCAGTCAATATCTTGCATGAGTAATTTATCCTCAGGGACATTATCCTTCTTTTTCAGGCGAATGCCCCAGCGAGATTTCACATTCCTCATCTTTATCACTAATAATTTTCAAAAAAGTTCTCTACAAAGGTATTTCTCAAAGATCTATTTCCAAGTTTGCGAATTCGGGGTTTCTAACAAGTACTAGGGTATAAAGATCCTTTGCACGGCACCACGGTTCGCGAACTCAAGCATTAGGCGAATGCAATCGCCACATAATTGATAAACAACCCGAGAGAATTTTTCATGGGCCAAGATTTCATAAAATAAGGGCATCTCAGGATTGTATAAGGGAATGGGAAGTCCTGCGAGAAGCTGACCTAGCGAGACTATAATTTTTTGATCATCACATTGATGATCAGAAAACAGCTTTGCAGAAAGGATAGATGAAGGTTCTTGATCAGGAATGGTTGATAAAGTAAAACCCTTCTCAAGCAATTTCTGTTGAACTTCATCAAAAGAAGTTTTGTATGCACGACTAATGAAAGCCATTATTAGTATGGGAATGGATGGGAGGCTGGAGATTAGGATCAACGTTAGAAGGGATGAAGAAAAGATTTACAGTAGCAGGAGCGCAAATTGCGGAAGGAGAGAGTCAAGAAGAGTTGCAGAGAGAAATTAAAGGAAGAAAAGAGGAGGAAAAGAAAACTATATATAGAAAAATTAAAAAGATTCTTGAGAAAAACGAGGGCATTTAATGCGAGAAGAGACATGAACGGTCGAGAATAAATGGTTGGAAGAGACGTGTCAAGAAAAGACTTTAATAGTCAAAATCTGTGTAATAGTACGAAGCCGAAACAGATAAAGATAAGTAGTTGCGGCAAATCAAAATATTGATTCTCATGACATTCTCCCCCTCGCAGAGGAGATATAAGGAGAGACAGGAGATGGAACTTCATATATATACCACAAAGAAGCTTCGGAACTTCGCTAAAAGAATAGAGGCAAGTACGTACTTTTCAAGAAAAATATTCTTTTGCTCGTTCCTTCACCAATTGAAACCAAGGAATATTACAAACCATGAATTTTTCCTTCAAATCGCTCTTCAAGCAATATTCAAGGAAAAAGAGGCAAGATGTAGGATCATAATATCGCAACGTACAAGGCTCGCGAGATTAATAAACGACGGTGTCGCGAGGGAGTCGCAGGAGCTAAAATAAACGACGCAATGAATAACGACAGGCAAAACATAAAGAAGACGTGAGACCGGGCGAGGGTTAAGAAGTGTCGCGAGAGTGAATGTTTGTGCATCTGCGACACTTCGCGAGACATTCCCGAAAATAAAGGGGAGCTTAGTCATCATCCACTATGTATTACCCTATATAAAGGGTTAAATGAATCAGTAAGAGAGGGATCTTTTTGGGAAATTGTTGAGCAAGTCATTAGGAGAGAGAAAGTTTAAGAGTGTTTTAACTTCTAAGTGTAATTCTATTTTCCTGTGTAAACACTTCATGAATTCAATCAATAAATATTCTTGATCTTACATCTTTCAATGGATTAATTAAGCAAAATTGAGTAAGGGGTGTAGTGTGGGAAATCCTGCTACTACAAGGATTTTGACAAAAATAACTCTGATTTGAGACTTTTCCCAATATTCCTAAAAAAGAGGATTTTATCAAAAGATCCAAGGAAGTCTTCAAGTACTCACATCCATGCCTATATACAAAGGTCACTCAAAACCTCTCCAGCTCATGAAGGCATCAGAAACGCTACACTTGAAGGCTTTTGAAATTTTGAAGAAAACAAAAGAAGTTTGACTCGAGTCAGGAATCTAAGTTCTTAATCCTCTCCAGACAGATCAAGGATGTGCCTATCTCGTCTATTGGGTACATCATTATATCTAATATCTCTCGAGTCTCTTCCCTACACCATAATGCAGCGGCAACAAGGCTCATAAGGGTTTCTTACAGAAATACATGTAGTTCAAAATTTTTGATAAAAGGAAAGTCTAGTGCAAATAGAATTCTTGGATTTGTGGAACAGGGTGGACCGGTTTCTAAACCTAGCACACGTCCAAAAATAGATAAAGGATAATTTCTCTTTTCAATTCTATCTCAAAAGGGAATCTCTCAGGCAAAGGGAAAAGGAGTTAGAACTAAAACAGGAAATTAGAGGAATTTGGGTCAAATAAGGAAACCAAGGTCTTTTCTCCTTCCAAAACTCCTCCAAGTCGTGTCCAAGACCTTTTCATACGTGAGTATGCTCTCCTAGGCCAGTGGGATGTGATTTATTTTTTCAGAGGGATCAAAGTCGAAGAGAATTAGGGTTTTGACGAAAAGAGAATTTTGTGAAAAGGGAATTTATTCTAAAAGAGAGGAGACCGAGCCTCTCCCATTCTCTTGGACGGTTCTCTAAGCCTCTCTCAAGCCCTTTTATCTCATTGCTCTTTGTTGATGGTGGTTTTTAGCTTAGGGTTAAAATTATAAAACCTTGTATCTGTTGTGATGTCACTCTGCGAGGAAACAGAGCCGTGAGTGTTAACCTCTCCACTGGCATATTTATTGAGCCATTCAATATATTTACATGAAATTTATCCAGACTGGCGCATGTAGCAACCATCCCAGATGTTCTGTAAATTTTGGCGCCTTGCCCATATTCACTTAATATAAGTTTCTTTGAATACTTTTCTATGATATGTTCCCCGCTGAACCCTTAAGGTTGGTATGTCATGACAATTTGTGTTCACTCGCAGCAGAGTAGCACGAATTTCCAAATATCAAGGATAAGGTATTTGCATAAGGTATTCAATCAGAAAGCATGCTGCTCTCTGGCAATGAACTTAAAAGAACTTTGTGTCAACACAAAGAATTCAATCGATTACCCTGGCTAACTTGCAAAAATTAGGGTTTTGCGCCTTGCGCAGTATATCAGACATTGCTTGTCGAAATTTAAGCCTAGGCAAACTAGGTAATTAATCCGCCATGGATTAGTAGACGCAAAATCTTGCCCAGAATCAGATAACAGGGAGCCGCATGATAGGAGCAACAGAAAGGGAGGCGTGGCCATGCCTTAGGCCAGTCGGCGCCATTTGCCATTGGCCACGCCCCATCCTAAAACCGCCCCTATTTCCCTCGACCAATCAGGTCGCCTTAAACTCGCCACACACACATAAGTTGTGGCTGGGCCCATACTCGCCGACCCCTTTTTCCATAGACCAATCAGGTCGCTCTAAAGCCGCCACACTCACACCAGAAGTGTAGCCACGCCCATGCTTGGCCGGCCCTCTCTTTCTTGCCGACCAATTAGGTCACTTTAAATGCGCCACGAGTACTAGAGGTGCGACCGCGCCTCATGTTTGGATGGACCCTTTTCTTGACCAATCAAGTCGCTCTAAACTCGCTACCTTACATTAAAGGCCAAACACACCCTGTCGCACCACCATCCTAACTGGCAAGCCAAACACGCCCTGCCACAACAACATATTAATCGGCATGCCAGCATACCACTCTGCCGCAGTAACATGCCACAACGCCACCATGCCGCGGCCATGCCACACGCACTAATTAGGGTTTCGACATGCCAAACCCTAATTTGCGCAAAATTGCTACGCCAACCAAGCCAAATAACGTTTCCCAGAGCGTTGGGATCAATGTGGCAACAGGGCCAATGTTGCCAGAGCCATATTTGGGTCTAACACCAATATGCCAGAAAAGTTGCCACGGCTACGCCACTGGCATGCCGCTATGCCAGGCGCCACTATGCTAATGGCGCTACTTTTCTACACAACAAAGATGTGGTCATAATCAACGGCTACCCCTCTTCATGAGATGCATTCTCAGCCATTCAAGTTCGCCACCAAACTGACGGACTTGTGGCAAGTTTTAGGCGGCCGGCCAAGGCAAGCCTAATAGCATCACATGCTATTTTCCTATGGCAAGTCTCTTGACTTTGACATGCCACACATAGCAACCTGCTACACGTTTTCCACGAAAACACTCGAGACATCAAACATGTCACAAACAGGGGGATACTCATCAGGGTATTGGTCTGGCGGTTTACAGCGTGCGTCGTGCAATATGCCCGTTATAAGAAAGTGTCATGAAATGGGACAATTAGTGGTGATGAAAGTAACGGTGTAAACTAATTCACTTCCTTCATCATGGAAGCATAATGCCTGACGTTACACGTTACTCTATTCTTCCACCGCTCAATCGTTTTCATTTCCTACGAGACCATGGTACGTCTTGTTCCACCTATTTACCAAAAAAACAACAAGTTTTTGGTCGGCAACATCACAGTATCCAAAAATCACCAAATAACTGATGTCTTTCATTCCATTTCCACATTCTGATACAAGTCATAAAACAACCACATCTTCAGAATCAACTATTCTGGTCTCAACACTTTCTTCGCTTCCCTCCCTAAGACCAACCCTTCTCCTTCACTTTGTGACCGAAGCAAGCCTGGAACGACCATTTCTTGGTTTAGGCCAGGATTGTACAGATTGATCTCTCAAATCAAAAGTACTCCCGTGAGTGCATTGTTTAGGGTTTAGATTCGTTTCTCATCCACACACCTAAAATTACCAAAATCGGCAGAAACAGTTTTCACCCATGAACACTCTTCAACAAAAACGAGCTACTAAGGGATTTTAACCAAAATACCCTTATATTGCGGTTTTGAGTATTTTCAAAGAAGAAAGCCTTGATACAGCTAGGGACCGACCAATATCTCATCTACTTATCCCAAGGGCCTCATACATGTGAATATTGAGTTCTCTAAGTGTCCGAAGAAGGACTGGATTGAAACAGAATCCATAGAAGCATAATTTCAGGGAAAATAAAGGGAATCTAGCTCAAAACAGGGAATTTGGATTCATGATTTCCAAAACCAGGACCAGAGACGCGCCAATCCCTCTTTCAAGACGAGACTATGTCTAGGGAGGCTCCATGTTTCTCTCATGCCAAAGAAAAATCAAGCTCATAGTGGTTTTTGACGAAAATACCCTTAGTTTTAAAGGTATGTACTTTCTCTAATAAAGAAGAGTGATTAGAACAAGGAATTAAACAAGCTCCCATCACACAAGGTGCTGACCCCACAAGATAGATGCACGCCTTCCAAGCCTTGTCAAGCATCTCCATAGTGTCGAAGGAGTCAGACGCGAAGAAGTGGGAAATTAGGGTACAGTACAAGCCTGGATTCGGAATTTGCATGGGATAGGGACTCTGTTACTTCAAAAGTAAGTGTTTATCTTTTGTCACGGCCCTTCACTAACATCAAGGCCAGTCGGGAACAGTTCAAGAAATTCCTTTTTCCCTACATGCTAGCCTATTCAGTAACTCAAGGATGCACAAAGAGAGAAAATTAGGGTTTTGGCCGAGTAAACCCTAATTAACGAATTCCATTATTCCAAGACGGAAATTTTGTCCCATCAAGACTTCATTATCATGTCATTGACGTTCAACACAAAGTCCCAGGAAATTCCAAGGTCCAGAATCGATTTCAAGATCAAAGTCGTAACGATCGAAGGCTAAACATCAATTCGGGGATTCTTCAAGTCTAAAAGGATGAACAAATTGTAATTAAGTATGAATGATTTGTAACCATCTATATACTCATCATAGAACAATCAAGGTTCTACTCTGAGTAGGGGACTTAATGTAGATGGTGAAATTTGGATAAAGGGCAAAAGTGTCATTTCAACCCTATAGACAGAATTCAACTCTCACGGGAGAGATTAATCCCTTGGTCCTCAAGGAATCCTTAGCCACGATTTCTAATATAATCCCCGCGAGACACTGCTGGTCGTGATGCCGTGATTCCTAGCGTACATCCTCAACGAGATACTGTTGGTCACGTAGGATCTGTAGAGCGTAAAACGTCCCCGACAGACTTATGAACCAGAACAGCCACAATTCCAGCATGTTTTCGCGAGACACAGCTAATTGTGATGCCATGATTCCTAGTATACGTCCTCAACGAGATGCTGCTGGTCATGTAGGCTCTGTAGATGCGTAAATACGTTCCCAGCGGACTTATGACCCAGAGCGGAGATTTGCATATCTCCTGTAAGCACGACTCACCCTATTTGAGATCAAAAACTGATTCCTAGTATATCATCGCGATATACACTGGTCATGTATGCTCTAGGCTCTGACTCGACTTACTGAGGTTTCCGGATAACTCCTAGGACATCCCCGCGAGATACGCTGGTTATTCTACCACTGAGCCTTTTTTAAAGACTCCTAGAACATCCTTTCGAGATACACTGGTCTTGTTGGCTCATCATATGGACACACAGTTGATTCCTAGCACATCTCTGCAAGATACGCTGGTCAAAGACAAGTGAGCCAAAGTCTCGCAGAGACATTAATCGGGCGTACAAAGCCTTTTCTATCTCTCCAGGCCGAGTCCCAGCTGACCGCAGAGAGATACTGATCTGTTAAGAAAATCTTCGGAGAGATTTTGATCCGTCCGCAAAAATCTCGGAGAGATTCAAATCTCTCTATAAAAATCACGGAGAGATTTTTGGGCCGTCTGCAAAAATCTCGGAGGGATTCAAATCTCTCTGCAAAAATCACGGAGAGATCTTTGAGCCGTATGCAAAATTTCGGAGATTCAAATCTCTTCACCTCAAGATCTTGGATAGATTCACATGATAGGCACACACCTTACCTAGTGCTCAAGCATATTTCTCAGCCTCTCAAATACACTCACGGCTAGTAAATCGAGCCTGAACTATAAATGGCTATTTAAAAACGTGGATAAGCTCTCTTGAGCACCGCATGCTCAACAAAGGGACCCACAAACAATAATACGGTTTTCACATGACACATGTGACCGGCCATGGAGAGAGAGATCAGCCTCGCCTCCTCTCACACTCTCGCACACGATTCCTAAGGAATTCCATGCCTTTTCACGTGACTCATCCTAGTCATTCTCACAAATCAGAGAATATCTCTCTATCTTGGCCAACGCGGCTAAGGAGAATATTTCTCTCTCAACACATCATCATGAAGGCTGACTCAACTTCATATAAATGGGGGGATAACAATTAGGGTTTTGGTCTGGCGGTCTACGACACGTGTGAGAAATACCCTGCTTATTTCTCACCGCAGAATAGATTAAAGGCGGTGGAATAATGAGATAAACTCGACCTAGTTTATCCCTATTCCTGAAGAGACGGGAGAATTGTTCCGCATGGCACGGAAAACAATCCTTATCTTCACCGACTTGAGATTAGAGAATTCAGCTATAAATAGGTCATCTATTTTCCAAGCTGCGATCGATTTTTCTCATAACCTCTCAGAGCTATAACTTGTTCTCTGATCTCTCTCTTCATCTGCTTCCCTCCCTAAGACCAGCCCTAATCCCACTTCCATGTGACTGAAGCAGCCTTTGAACGACCATTGTGCGTGGTTTAGGCGAAGACTGTTCGTGCTCAACCTCCCGTAACTCACTTTCAGAAACCCTAGAATCCCATCTCTAGCCTCTCACCGATTTTAGGTAACTACGGAGGCATAATTGGTCCAACTCCTAACTGCATCGACACAATTATTAAAGGGTGGAGAGTGAGGTTCCAACATCCTTTCGTGAATGTCTTATGGCCTTTTATTTCAGTAGCAATTTGTTGGTCCATTTGGAAGTGCATGAATCACATTATCTTTGAAGACGGTGTAACAGACTTTAAATATGTCCTTGATCAAGTAAAGATCCAAGCTTTTTTTGTGGCGAAGAAACACCGGAGTTCTGAAAGATACCAATTTAGACTTTGTAATGGCTAATCGTAATAGTCTCTTTTTGTAATTTAATTTGTTGAGTGTGTGGGGTTTTGGGTTTTCAGAGATACTCTGTCTCTGATGCTTTCGTAAGCTCTTTGGAGCAACTTCGCTTACCTCTAGTCAGCCTTTTTAATCAATTTTTACCTATGCCGATCCAAAAAAAAAAAAAACTTAGCGAAACTTAAGCGAAAGTATGCCACTTAAGCAAAACTATCCCATAGACAGATGAGCAAACAAAGTGGCAGACCAGTTGGCAAAGAAATGAAGAAAAAGTACCACTGCAATTTCTTAGTTAGACCAAGCTCCCTTATTTTTAATTCCAGCAATTGCTTTTGACATTGTCAAAGCTTATGAATATTGTAATTTAAGTATAAACCTTGTATCAGTTCAAGAGGAGGCTAATCTTACAGATTCACTCATTAGTAGGACAACTCTATCTGAGCTCGCTCCTAATAAGACTGAATCAAATAAATGCTTAAACTCGTTCTCAGTAATATATTTATATTTTCAAAAATAAAAAACGAAACTATGCCATCGTAGTGCTTTGATCTTAGGCTAAGTCTTATGGGCTAGATATCTAGCTGCTAGATTGGTCATCCACGTCAGCCTGGGCAACCTCCTAAGTCTTATGGGCTAGATATCTAGCTGCTAGATTGGCCATCCACGTCATCCGTGAGCGCCGAACTGTTCAGGCCGCTTTTCCGAGCGCCGAACGGTTCGGCGTTTTGGTTACTTTTTGAGCGTCGAACCAATCTCAGCCGTTAGATTTTTGTGAGCGCCGAACGGTTCGGCGTTTTGGTCACTTTTTGAGCGCCGCATTATTCAGCGTTTCAATCTCGCTGATAGTGCAACTACGAGCAAATGCTAGGAGAAAGAAGTAGTCAGAAATAGTGTTAACTTTTTTTCCCACACTTTTTTCATGATTTGTAACACTTTTTGGCCAATCTAGCACCAATCTAGCCCATAGGACTTAGCCTTACCCCCAGATTTTGTCATTCTGTCATTCTTTCGCCATGAAGATGGCATTTATGTCAATTACACATGAAATGTGGGTGTTGTCAAACTACTGCTCCAGCAGTACAACTAATAAAAGATCAGATAACGATTGAGTCGTTACTTGTAAAACAGACAATAAGATCCCCCCCCCCCTCTCTCTCTCGGAGCTCAAGCCATGGCTACTGCCCTCACAGACCTCCTCCCGTCTCTCACATTCCGCCATAGATTTCCCGCCAAAAACCTCCACCAAAACTCCTCCACATTTCTCGTCTTCCCGAAACTCTCTTCTAACCTTCATTCATCTCGTTTGACAAAACACAACAAACATGGATTTCGATTCAAATGTTCAATCGCCAAAGACTCAACAATTTCGCCATCAACAGTCAACAAAGACGGAGAATCAAATTCTTATTCAGTCGATTGTGTAATTGTTGGTGCTGGAATTAGTGGTTTATGTATAGCACAAGCTTTATCAACTAAACATGGTGAAATTGCTTCAAAAGTTATTGTAACAGAAGCTCAGAATCGTGTTGGTGGAAACATTTCGACGAGGGAACGAGATGGGTATCTTTGGGAAGAAGGTCCCAACAGTTTTCAACCTTCTGATACTATGCTCTCTGTTGCGGTACGATTTTCAAATATAGGGTTTCATAATTTGGGAATTTTTCTTGTTCTCTATAATTTTTACCATTTACTATATTATCCTCACATATTTATTCGCATTTCTGAAGAAATCTAGAAATTCCGATTACTGTTAATTTCGTTTAGGTGAATTTTGGATATTGCTGTGTGATATGTGAAGATGGGTGTGATTGTAGGTAGATAATGGATTGAAGGATGAGTTGGTGTTGGCTGATCCTACTGCACCACGTTTTGTATTATGGGATGGAAAACTGAGGCCTGTTCCGTCTAAACCAGCTGACTTGCCAGTATTTGATTTGATGAGTATTAAAGGGAAGCTTAGAGCCGGACTTGGTGCTATTGGCATTCGACCTCCACCGCCAGTTTGTTCCTTCTTGCAGCTTTATATAGTTTTACTTCGACGTATTATTCATGAATTGTGCATATGTAGGATGAATTGTGGACTGGTGAATTGGTTTTCTCATATCATAATTGTTTGACGAAGGTGACAGGATCGTGAGGAGTCGGTGGAAGAATTTGTGCGCCGTAATCTTGGTGATGAGGTTTTTGAACGTTTGATTGAGCCATTTTGTTCAGGTGCCAACATCATCATAGTGACAATTCTAAATATAGTTTTTGTTATTAGTTATATTGCAAAAGTAAAAGTAGTCACATGCTTCTGACTCCAGACCAATGGCAGTAAGAAAGAACAACGTCATCTCAATCTTTCACGGATATACAGTCCTGTGTGTTTCGTAAAGATAGTATGCAAAAGATCTTATGCTTACATGGACATTAACTTAGACCAATATAGAATAGTTTTGTTGGTGCCCAACGAAGAAGCGATTTTAAAGTGTAGAACACCTGCTATCATATTTCTTTTGGATAGGAGGGTGGCTTAGTGTTCTTTCTCATTTCATTAGAAAATGGTCAACACAGGTGTTTATGCTGGTGATCCTGCAAAGTTGAGCATGAGAGCAGCATTTGAAAAGGTTTGGAGGCTAGAGCAGAATGGTGGCAGCATCATCGGTGGTGCTTTCAAAGCGTTTCAACAGAAGGATAAAACTCCCAAACCACCCCGAGACCCGTAATAAATTGATGCTTTGAGACTTATGACGTCTTCAATGTATGTTTAAGTTTCTTGATTGAATTGAATTAAATGCAGGCGCTTGCCCAAACCAAAGGGACAGACAGTTGGGTCTTTTAAGAAGGGGTTGGCTATGCTTCCTGCTGCAATTTCTAAAAGGTAGAGTATGATAAATAAAAGAAGTGGGTCTTTACTGCCTTTGTTTTTTGGTTCGCCAGAATTCTTTAAAACTTGACAAGCTTAACATACTTGCTTCTTGTGCAGTTTGGGTAACATGGTCAAACTATCTTGGAAACTTTCTAGCATACAGAAATCAAGTGGTGGAGGATATAATTTGACATATGAAACACCAGAAGGGTTGATTTCTGTCCAGGCTAAAAGTGTTGTCATGACTGTTCCTTCTCATGTTGCAAGTGGCTTGTTACATCCTCTCTCTGTATGTCCCCTTCTTCAGCGCTTTTTGATTTATGATTAAGCCTGGTTGGATACATTTTTCTTGCTAATTTCAGTGACTTCACTTCTTATATTTAGTGCATCATTTTTAATATATTATGCATTCTTTCTTGCCAAGTGTGAATAGTGAGTACTAGGCATTGGACCCCTCTCATACTGCCGTCCTGCTAATTTTATGTCTTGTTGTTAAGAAGCTGAATATAATTTCTGTTTACTCTTATGGGCGTGCTTAGCTTTCCGACAATAATCCACTGCCTTATTTGACTAACTGATATGAGACAGTCATCTACATTAGCTGATCTTTTGAGTGTCGTGCACCATTGACCGTCCGTCTATGATAAACCAGTTGTTTTTTTCTGTAAGGTGGAAACGCCAAAGGACTTAGGGTTGAATTTCATCAGAATTGTGCTATTTCATGTCTGGAACTGTATACAAGCCTCTTGTTTGGGGGTCACTTGAAGCGTTACGAAATGAGTCCATAACTAGTTGGTCCGCTTGAACTACTACCTCATACGTTCATTAATTTATTTTGAAAAATATGCAGTGAAGCCGCATGAGAACAAAAGCCTATTTTCTTTTTAGGAAAGCGAAGTATGAGCGATCAAACGCCATCTAAATTTTGCTCCATGGCTATTGAAACACAACCATGCACATTGCTGACATCCATAACTCGCATATCTTTTTTTCTTCTTATAAATTGATATTAGATGTCTGTGCTTATTTCCTGCAGAGTGCTGTTGCGGATTCCCTGTCCAAGTTTTATTACCCGCCAGTTGCAGCAGTTTCAATCTCATACCCATTTGAAGCTATCAAGAAGGAACGCCTGATAGATGGTGAACTAAAAGGGTTTGGCCAGTTGCATCCGCGCACTCAAGGAGTGGAGACTTTAGGTACGTACTTCCTCTAGAATTCTTTGTCTAATGTGCACACCTTACATCGTTTAGCCTTTCTCAATAAGGCAATAACTGTTATACTAATGATACTCAACTGTATTCCTCGTCAAACAGGAACTATATACAGTTCATCCCTTTTTCCTAACCGAGCTCCACCTGGAAGAGTTCTGCTTTTGAACTTCATAGGAGGTGCTACCAATACTGGAATTGTTAACAAGGTATGTGACATGTTCTCATTTTCGGCATCTATTTCAAGGTTTTGTACAAAACTACTACATGGAAAATCAGAACAATGCTTGTTTTTTGAGACATCCTGACTTCCTTTCATGGGCCTCAAGTGCTTCATTCGGTTTGTGTACTAATGGATTACATGCATTACTGGATGCTTGTAGACGGAGGGAGAAATTGTTGAGGCAGTTGATCGAGACCTAAGAAAGATGCTAATAACTTCAAACTCCAAGGATCCACTTGTTTTAGGTGTTAGAGTTTGGCCGCAAGCCATACCCCAGTTCTTGGTTGGTCATCTGGATACTCTTGCGGATGCGAAACGTGGTCTTCAAGATGGTGGATTACATGGCCTGTTTCTAGGTGGCAACTATGTTTCCGGTGTAGCCTTGGGCCGTTGTGTTGAGGGTGCTTTTGAGAGTGCTGCTGAGGTAGCTAAGTTCTTATCAGAGTATTCTTTCAAATAAAAACAACAAATTTTGGCCAAAGAGAGAGAGAGAGAGTGGTCAATTAAAGCTCTTATCTTGGTTTTTCTCTTAGCTATGAACTAGAGCTTATGGCCCAGTGTATTTAGGATGATTGACTACACATCTTAGATTCTTAGCACTAGCTACTTCAATTTTTTGATCTGTTCATTGGAATGTGGAAATGCGAAACTGAGACAGTGCAAAGGCCCTTGGTATTTTTAGATGTAAATCCCATTCATCAATTTTCTATTAAAATCTTCCATTTTCTCTGTGCAAGTGGTGTATGTAAATTTGGAAAATCATAGTGTGTAATTTTTTTTTGTTGCCAAGTACAGGCCTTGGCCGGCCATTTTGACTTACAAGCTACCAGTTCAACCCTGATTATCCCTTGGGCCATCACATCTATGCATCAATATCTGTCGGACCAGGAACAAGTCTGTTGCGACAAAGAATGTTTTGTGATATTCTTTATAATCATGGAGATTTTTACTCAATCAACGGGGTTTAAACTCCATAAATAATACCAGAAAGTCTAATTACTACTATAAGTCAAAGGATTATACAACGTGATAAACGCACACTAAAAATCAAAACTTAACTTTGTCAATACTATCTTAATCTCCCAACAATCTCAAGCAATGAATGAAAATCCCACAAAGTAGGCCCTGAAACGGGATCATGCCTCTCACTAGAACTCTCCAGAGTCCAGCCAGAGTGGAGACTTTCTTACACGGCGAAGTCAAAGCAAAGACCTAAAAGGCTAGCTAAAACCCTACCTTTGACTGGTTGAATACTAGAATGTTAATGCAGGGAAACCAAAGAAGCACAGATCGGGGATTATAATGAAAATGAACAGTAAATTCACCAAATCCCACAGCTTGAATTACAAGAAAGTACAATGTGTAGGGAAGAGAGAGAGATATTTTGAATTCTATATTTCTAGAAGACTCCTACTTTTATTGGTTTTACAACTTTCTCTCTTTGTGTTTAAAGTGTTAAACCATGGATTGTGGGCAATGGGGGGCAATCTAATGAGATGTTGGAAGACTGGTCCATTGAGGTAAAGACAGTGAGGCTCGATGAGGCTCCTCGACCGAGGTCAGGTCCCTTCTCCATATCTTTAAGTCTTGCAACATATTAACAACAAAACTTAAACACTCTCCTTTAGGTTTGTCTTTGTTTAGTGTTTGAGGCTATTAGCTTAGGGAATACAAGAGAGTGAGATCTATCTATGATCTATGCTTGAGTTATACACAAAGTGCAATGCACCAAGAAAAAAAAAAAGTCATTGAACCAAGAGAAAGATGCCCAAGGGAAGCAACATTGGGAAACAATAACAACCTTTTCTTATTCATCTTGTTTGTTTGTTACCACCCTAATTTTCTCCCTCGCCATGGGCTTTTCTTTAGGACCAAGCTAACTATTTTGTTCCCTGTGTAAATATCATAGCAGAAAAAAAAGAGTGGGAAAATTATTACACAAATCCATAAGTAATGATAGAGAAACAGGAAAACACTAGCCACTGTTTCATTAGTGTTTTTTTTTCTTCTTATCAAACATGCATTTTCATCATCAGTCAAAAAATGCAGTACACAAATAACACAGCTCTTGCTTTAACTTTTTTATCCATTGTCCATGGCTGAGTTGATTGCATGTCTCCTAGAGTTGCCTTCATGTCTTTTCTTTCGAGAATATTAAACTCAAAAAAACCTTAAAACACAAACATATCTTCTTTCTCACCCATCAACTCATGAAATCCTACCTAAAGAGCCTTCCAAATGCTGGCCCTTTTACTTTCTCTATTTTTCCCAATTTTCAAATACTTTGCCTCTTGTCTCCTCTCCTTTCCCTAAACATTAATAAACAACAATATCTTACATTCATACCATTAACAAATTGAAAAAACCAGTAGACAACCAAACCCCCTCCCCCATACTTTCCTTGCCCTATGATAGCACAATTTCACGAACCCTGAATTGTCTCAATCATTATACAAAATTTTCTAAACCACCATACTTTATGTCTCTCGTATTAGTAGTATTAGAGACATCCCCTGTAGTTCATTTTTTTAGATAAACAAATGAACTTTAAATATAATCAACCTTATTAACAATTGATTAGACTACTTTCTTCGATGTTAATTAAATGTGCGGTACGGTAGGAACCAATACATTGAACATTAGATAACGATGAGCGAATACCGATGGTAATTGGCCATTTACTTGTGCCCATCACTTACATTCTTGCCATTGTTGAAAACACGATCAGTACTAAACTAGTATTAATTTATTGTTCAGACTTTAAACAAATGTTAATCTAGTAATTCACATGGGTCAAGAACAATCAACTGTGAAGACAAACTCAACAATCTTAGGTGTAGTAAACAGTATAATTGTCATTATAGATGATTATAATTATATTATAAGCCATACAGTCTGATATTCTAATATTAAGGTTGGCACGTCCATGGAATCAATGATTTCGAGCCACACGGAACGTGGGCATCCCTTGTCTCCTTATCATATTCCACGTGGGTTCGCCGAGCATCGGCTCATTCCGCTCTCGAACTCATTAAGCGTACTCGGCTCGCGTAATTAAGAAGCTTAATCATATTTGAATGTGGACGGTTCTTTTCAATGAAAGCAGAAGAAGAATAATTATAAGGTTGGTTCAGTGATAAATCAAATCGAGAGCAATGAAGAAAACCCAAAACAGCAAAAAAGGAAAAGAAAGAAAGAAAGAAAGAGTAGAAGAAAAGAGAGAATGGGATTGTCTGCCTTTGTATGGAGGGGTGATAGAGATATTAGACTTTGATTTAATTAAACAATTTTTTTTGCTTTTTTGTTTAATTGTCTCAAATCTTCTACTCATTTTTTAATACGTACACAACCACTGAGGCCCCTACCAAACACGCTTGTTTCAGTTCTTTCCCTCTTTTTTTGTCTATTGCTTTAGAGTTTAAGCTTGGTAAAGGGGCGACATGAAATGATAGAGGGGCGGCAATTTTAATAAGACAAAAAAGGTCATTACAAGGAAATTCAAGTGCCCCTTATCAATGAAAAATCTGGAAATGACTAATTAGCCCTTATTGTTAATAATCAAGATTAGTAATGATAATCAAGATTAGTGTTGATAATCAAGATTAGTGTTGATAATTAATTTTCACTTATTATAACTCTAAAATCAGATTTTTAGAGTTATAAAAAAAAAATTGAGGAGAAGAAAAACAAAATTTATGTGATATTTGTGAAACCCTAGATTTTGATTCACTCCACCAAAATGAGTGATTCCAGTGGCAAATTTGAGGTGGGTGAATCTCTATATGATAAAGAAAACAAGTACTACATACCTCTTGATGGAGATCCTGATATGGAGTATTTTTTAGATGGTAGAGATGTTTTAGACCAAAGTGAAGGTCAATCTCAACCAATTGAAGAAATTAGCCAACAAAGTGAAGAACCCAGCACTGAAAATGACCAGGTATACTTCTAAACTAGTTCTCATTAGCTTTTTTGTTGATCAAAATTATCTAAAATACGTAAAAAGATCAAATTTTTATAAATTTCAGAAGAACATACGGTTGGAAATTAGCATAATACCAACCGTAACTACATGTTACTTGGTACATAAATATAGTTTTACAACCGAATCGGTTGAATTTTTGGGAAAACCTAAATCATACCGATTACTTGGTTGGTTAAATTTGTTGGATTAAAAACCGTATCATAATTACGGTTGCTAAGTATGTGCAGTGTTACCAACCGTAAGTTATCCTGTGCATGTGAGTATTTACTGCACTAGTTACGGTTACTAATGTATAAATCGTGACCAACCGACACCATATTACGGTGTATTGGTGACTTTTAGTTACCAACCGTATATTTAACTGTGTGTTTTACATTCTCTTTGATGCATTTACGGTATGTTGTAGGATGACAGTCAAACTGTAACTGTGTTACGGTTTGTTTATTCTCTTTCCTTACCAGCCGTATATTCATATATGTTTTCGTTTTATTGCCTCGTTTAGACTAATGTTGGTATATTTTTGTCCAGGTCGTTGATGTACCTCCCCTAATGGATGACCAACCTTTAGCAAATGAACTTCTCACCAAAGATTCCAGCTCTCACTATTTAACCGAGGAGACATGGAAGGAGAAAGACGATGCAAAGAAGTGGGCTAGAGAACGAGGAAAGTTGATTATGTGTATCATAGTTTGTAATGGTACCACTAGTGATATTGCCTTTCAAATGGTTTGCGAGTGTAGTGGACAACATAGAAGTCACGCAAAAAAGGATACCTTGCAAGTACCAAAGAAAAAGAGGAAGAATACTACTTTCAGTAAGAAGACCCGATGCCCCTTCAAGCTTCAGTTTAAAAAGAACGCGGCAAAAAGGTGGTTTTTGGATAAAGTTGTATGTGGTAGTCATAACCACCCTATACCGGAGAGTTTGCTAACACACGCTTATGTTGGACGCCTTACCGAAGAAGAAGAGAAGATCGTAGAATCACTGACACAAATTCGTATGAAGCCTGTTGATATCCTCGCTCACTTAAAGGAAAGAAACCCACAAAATGCTTCTACTTTAGATAACATCTACAACGCAAGAAAAAAATTGAAGGCTAAGAAATGGGAACAAATGAACGAAATGCAACAATTAAGGAATTTGGGGGAGTTGCATAATTACTCGGTTTTCCACGATGATGATGAGAAAGGACGAATAAGACATCTTTTATTGGCTAATCCCGAGTTTGTGAAGTTGGCACGGTGTTCTCATCAAGTGCTTCTAATGGATTGCACATACAAAACCAACAAGTTTGAGATGCCGTTGTTGAACATTGTCGGGCAAACTTCTACCAATGCTCCTTTTAGTGTTGGTTTTTGCTTCTTGAAAGATGAGCTCGAAGAGAGCTATGTGTGGGCACTAGAACAAGTGAAGTTATTCTACGTAGAGGGATATACTCCAAAGGTGATTATTACCGACAAGGAGCAAGCTTTGTTGAATGCAATAAGGAGGGTTTTCCCGGAAGCTCATAACCTTCTTTGCACATTCCACTTGTGGAAAAGTATTGAAACTAAGTGCATGCGCCTTGTCCGTCCAACCCGAAAAAGCGAAATGGATAGAATAAAGGAACTACCGTTACATAAACAAGATGAGGCCAAAGAGAAATTTAAGAACGATGACAAGTTGGCGGAACTAAAATGGGAAAGTTTCAAAACGGAGTGGAGAGCCTTGACCTATTCTATCACCGTGGATGAATATGAGGATAGAGCTCGTATGTTAGTGGGTCATTGGAAAAGAGGTTATCCAAGTGTTGTGAAGTATTTGTTTGATAATTGGTTGGATCCTCACAAAGAGAAGTTCGTATCGGCGTTCACTAACCAATATAGGCACTATGACAACCAAGCTACAAGTACGGCGGAGTCATCTCACAACCGGTTGAAGAAGAAACTTCATAGTTGTAATGGTGGGTTAGTTACGTTATTTGAAGCCATGCATTCGTATTTCCTCCGTGATCACGATAGAGTTACGGAGTCTTTTGAAAAAAGCCGAAGTAAACAACACACTAGATGGATAGACAATGAGTGGCTAAGGGGAATTACACATCAAGTTTCGCACAAAGCAATTGAGAAGATAATGTATGAAGTACAACATTATGAATTGGGGGATTATGAAGAAGAGTGTATTTGTCCAAACATGACAAGTTTGGGACTCCCATGTCGGCATGTTATAGCCACATATCAAGAAAAAGTGATCCCGATTCAAGATGTTGATCCCTTTTGGCAACAATTAACATTCCGTGAAACAATTTTTGATCCACAATTTGGAGGAACGTTTGCCGATACCGAGATTGGAAAAGCCCTAGCCGAGAAATATGCTACACTAAGCCAAGGCCAAAGGCAAATATGGTTGAGTAACTTGAGAGATTTCGTATATCCACAATTTAGGTATGATATCAAGGAACCACCAAAGGGGAAGGGTAAGGGGAGGCCTCCTACCAAAAAAAAGAGGTACGTAGGAAATAAAAAAGCAAGAGAATTGGCGGAAGAATCAAAGACAAGAGATCCTTGTGGTTATGAATGGTTGAGAAAGGAATATGAAGTAGAGGATGAGATGGAAGAGGATGATGTTCAAGGTAGAAACAAACGAAAAAGAGGTCAAGCGGATAAAGGAGAACCAAGCTGTCGAAATGTACAACAAAAATGTATCGAGCTTCCTACTCAAGAAAGTTCAACAAACAAAATTGATGTTAAAGGAAAAGGTCCGGTATTTCGCTCTAAACAACAAGAAAGAAGCAAAGTTGTTGTTCAAGGAAATGGTCGTAAAGAAAGTGGAAAAAAAGATGATGGAGTTAAAGGTCAAGGTTCCTATGTCGGACTCGAGGTTTCCTCCCAAGATAGTTCAATAAAAAGACTTATTGGTAAAGTTGGTGTTAAACAATTAGCAAGGAACAATGGAAAGAGTCCGATGGTTGAAAAGGAAAAGGAGAAGGAGACGATTCATCTAAAAGGAGTGCCTAAACCACCACCTAGAGACAAAAATGGACGATATAGCCGGAACCATTACATTCTCTATGAATATTACCTTCGTTTTTTCCCCGACAATATTCGTGGTTATATCAAGGCTACGAAGGATGTTCATGGTGATGGGAATTGTGGTTACCACGTCTTCGTGGATCAACTTGGACCCTTTGAAGACGCGATAGGGTGGGATTGTGACCAAGTTACTTACGTAAGGCAAAAATGCTTAATGGAACTACGTGGTTACCGCGACTTCTACAAGCCGATGATGAGGGTTGAAAGAAACGAAACCGATGAGGTGTTAAATGAGAGCTTCAAGGAAATGGAAAGGCGGTTAACCGGTAATATATGTTTGACAAGCCAATATTGGATGCGCATGCCTATATGTAGCCAACTACTCGCCAACGCATTCAATTGCGTCATTCATTTAATCTCCAGAGATATGAGCACTACATTTGCACCAACAAGAATACCGTTTGACGAAGACTTGTCAATAAAAAAAACTGTTGTCATGGGGCACGTGGAAGGAAATCATTACATCGGCCTCCGATTGCATGAAGGAAGTCCATTACCTCCATTGTGGAGGGAATTTGGTTGTGACGGTGAACTCCCCAAGACTTGGTGCAATCGATTTGAGAAAAGGATTGAATTATGGAAGGCCATAATGTTGTCTATGCCGAAGCAATTCGTAGTTATGACCGATGATGAAGAGGATGCTTAAATGTTTTCAAGTCTTGGCGAAGCCCATTTTATAATTTGTATTTTGCTATTTTGACTAAATGTGATATGATTAAAAGTGACAATATCATGTCTATTTGATTAGATAATATATGAAGTATTTTGTTCACAAACATATCTATTTGATTAGCTAATTTGAGTGGAAACAAAGGTATCAGTGTAAATTACGGTTGGTAACAATAACATACTTAATAACCGTAAGTATGCTTAGAAACAGATTGTACCAGCCATTGTTAGTTACGGTTGGTAATGATAATATAGTTACAAACCGTAACTAACACTGAAACACAAGCCAAACAAATATAATTCAATTAAAACCATTGAACCATCTTCATTACTAAACCAACATTACAACCATTGTAGGATCAGAATATCGCAACATTAATATTCCGCGAGATCAATAAACGACAACATTGCGAAGGAGTCGCAGTGATGTAACATAAATGACGCAATGAATGACGACAGCCAGAACATGAGGAAGGTGTGAAGACCTAGCGAGATTTAGGAATGTTGCGAGGATGAATACTTATACACTTGCGACACTTCGCGAGTCATTTCCGAAAATAAAGGATAGCTTAGCTGTCATCCACTGTGTACTACCCTATATAAAGGGGTGAGTAAGTCTGTTGTTGGGAGAGTTCTTTTTGAATTGTTAAGCAAGTCATTAGGAGAGAGAAAACTTGGAGTGATTGTAATTTCTTTGGCTCTATTCTATCTTCCTTTGTAAACATTTCAAGAAAATCATCAATAAAATAGATAGTTATTCATCTTCAAATGGATTAGTTGAGTAAATTTTAGTGAGGGGTGTAGTGTGGGATTTCCTGCAACTACATATGCGCTAGAAACAGGGACTGAAACAGGATTGAAGATAAAAGATTGCAGCTAAAATTATCCGAATCAAGAAAATGAGAGAGAAAATGTTAAATTAGATGAAGTAGAGAAGTTAAAAAACAAGGAATATGATGAAAATACGAGTACAAGACAATTACAAAAGCAATGATTAATGAATTTCATGAAAACATTAGAGGAAGAATACATAAACGAGATTTTGAAGGGAAGAAGATTATAGATGGAGAGAAGACATCGTCTTTGAAAGAGTGGGAAAAGCGTAAAATAACATTCACAAAGAGAAAGAGGGTACCTAAAGAGGGTTTGAGTCATACATCCCCGCTAGTGATCACAATAAATGCATGCAAAAATGGAGAAGAACCGGCAAAAGCAACGGAAGAATGGGCAGTAAATAGAACTTTGGTGGATACAGGGAGTTTGGTGAGTATCATGTTTTACCATACTTATAAAAAATTAGGATATAAAGATGAAGAAATGATTTCCTCGGCGTATTATATCCATGGTTTTGGTAAATCCATAACAAAACCTAAAGGAGAGGTAAAATTACGAATTCTGCTTGGAGAAATTGAAACACAGGTGACATTGAATATAGTGGATATGGAATCGCCGTACAACGTGTTGTTAGGGAGACCATGGGTACATGCAATTAAAGTCAGAAGCGTCAACGTTTCATCGGTGTATTAAATTTCCTATGCCGACTGGAATTGGTGAAATCGGAGAGGGGATATTGATAAAGGAAGAATATATCATCAAATCGAAGTGAAGTATTATGAAGAACAAGTGAAGAAACGAAGAGATCGCAAGAAGATGGTAAAAGCAAAATAAGAAAGAAGAAGAGTTTAAAATTTACATGGTAAGAGCAAAAGAAGGAAAAGGGATACCCGGCGTAATCTCGCAGGATAAGGAAATGAAAGGACCAACCACTATGGGAGAACCGAAAGCTAGTTATATCGCAGCAGAAACAAACAAAAGAAGTGAATGTTGAATCAAGAAGAACCCAAGATGTTAAAAATTGGGACTAAAATGGAAGTAGATGAAGAAAGAAGAACTATTGATTTGTCATTTGAGATTATAAAGATATTTTCGCGTGGGATATGGATGAAATGCCTGGTATAGATCCATCTGTGGCTTGCCATAAATTGGAAATTGACAAAATGTAAGACCATTCAAACAAAGAATTAGAAAGATCGCAACAAAGATATCATCCTCAAATAGAAGAAGAATTGCGAAAAATGCTAGATGCAGGAATCATTAGACAAGCAAAATATCCCGAGTGGATAGCAAATATGGTTATAGTCCCAAAGAAGAAAAAAGGGATAAGAATTTGTATAGATTTTACCGATCTAAACAAAGCTTGTCCAAAAGATAGTTTCCTGTTACTGATATTCCGCAATTGGTTGAAGCAAATGGGGAAACGAAAGGATATCATCTCTTGATGGATATAAAGGTTACAATCAAATTCCTCTCGCCAAGAAGATCAAGAACATACTTGCTTTCTTCGCCCCAAGAGGATTATACTTTGTTATACAAAAATGCCGTTTGGTTTGAGAAATGCCGAAGCAACATACCAAAGGATGGTAGAAAAGGTGTTCGCGAGATGGATACACAAAACATTAGAGGTATATGTAGATGATATGTTAATAAAAAGTAAGAAAGCAAAAGACCATATACAGATCTCGAAAGAAATTTTTGAACAAATGAGACATTTCAACATCAAAGTAAATCCAAAAAAAATGCACCTTTGGAGTTGCATCGGGAAAGTTTTTAGGTTACATTGTATCAAAAGAGGGAATCCAAGTCGACCCGGAAAGTACAAGCAGTTCGCGATATACCAACACTCGCGACAAGAAAAGATGTTCGTAAATTAAATGGGTTACTAGCTTCGCTAGAAGGTTTATTTCGCGATCATCGATAAATGCAAGCACTTTTTCAACATTCTCAAAAAGGGATCAAAGTTTAGATGGACAGACGAATGTGAGAAAGCTTTACAAGGAATAAAGGAACATTTAATGGATATATCAATTTTACAAAAAGCAGAATCAGGAGAAGAATTATTGATCTATCTTGCGACGACCTCGCATGCATTAAGTGCAGTATTGCTGCGAGTGGACGCAGGGGTAGAGAAACCAATCTATTACATCAGCAAAACCTTCAATGCCGCAGAAAGGAATTACTCAAAAATTGAAAAACTAATCTTGGCATTAGTTTACGCAACATTTAAACTTCGCATATACTTTCAAGCACACATTGTTAAGGTAGTGACAAAAATACCAATCGAATCAAGAATGAAAAATTCAAAAGATCGGGAAGAGTTGAAAGATGGAATGCCCAAATAAGTCATTGCAAACTCAAATACGAAATATTATCTTCACCAAAATCACAAGTGGTCGCAGACTTTCTAGCAGAATTTTCTTTGGAAGAGGATGAACCAGTAGAAGAAATGATGGACGTAGAAGAAGAACATGGAGATCCAAAAGACTTGTTAACTGAGCCAAATAGATGGGAAATATTAGTAGATGGGTCATCAAATGGAGAAGGTAATGGGATTGGAATTGTTGTGATATCACCAGAAGGCAATAAAATGGCTTTTTCTTTCAGATTAGAGTTTGCGTCAACCAATAATGAAACAAAATATGAAGCTATAATACATGCTTTGCGATTCGCAATAGAAATGAAATTGGAAAATGTGAGGATTACCAGTGATTCGCAATTGGCTATTCGCCAAATAAAAGAGGAATATACTACAAATGAATTATCTTTGCAAAAGTACAAGAAACTTGTTGACGAGCTGTCGGTGCAGATACCGAAAATAAAATGGAGACATATATCAAGGAGAAACAATAGACTCGCAGATGCTTTTGCCTTTATATCAAGTATGATGACAGATCCGACTGCGAGAAATATAAAAATACAAACACTTTTAACACCATCAATTAATATAGAAGAAGAGCAGAAATGATATAATGCTAATAGAAGATGGAACACAAACACTTTGCGAAGAAGATTGGAGAGCGAACTTCATGCATACCTGATGAAAGAAGAAACACCAAGAAATAGATTAGAGGCACACAAATTAAAAAGCCGTGCAACAAATTATGAATTAAGAGATGGAGTACTATACCGACGATCTTTTAATGGACCTTCATTCAGATGTGTAACAAGGAAGGAAGGAGAAACCATATTGAAGATGTTGCATAATGGGGATGCTGGTAATCACAAAGTAGTGGAAGATCTTTAGCACATAAAGCAAAAATGCAGGGGCTATTATTGGCTGTATATGCATGAGGACGCGAAACAAATATCAAGGCGTTGCGAAGATTGCCAAAGACATGGGAAGAAGATACATGCACCGGGAGCGCCATTAAATTCTTCAACAAGTGTGTGGCCTTTTGGAAAATGGGGCTTAGATATTGTGGGACCATTCCTACCAGAACAGGACAGAGAAGATATCTAATTGTCGCTACCGATTATTTCACAAAATGGGCAGAGGTGAAAGCAAGACAACACATTCGCGATAAAGATGTTTTTACTTTCATATTTGAGAACATTATATGCAGATTTGGGATTCCAGCACAGTTGGTATCTGACAATGGGAAACAGTTTGAAGGACAAAATATAAAATTACTGCTTAATGCATTTCAGATACGATGTGGAAAATCAACCCCTCTATACCCGCAGGCTAATGGCCAGGCAGAAGTGACAAATAAAACAATTGCAGACATATTGAAGAAGAAGTTAGAAGGATACAATAAAGGATGGTGCGATCAAGTGCCCAATGCAGTATGGGCTTATAATACAACTAGAAGAGAAGCTACAGGCATATCACCTTTTTGTTTAACATATGGGGTTGAAGCTGTACTCCCGACAGAAGTTATGATTCCAACAACAAAAAAAGAAGCTTGGGAGAAAAATCTTAGTGCGGGTAACATTTTAATCAAATTAGATGAATTAGAAGAAAAAAGAGAGAGAGCGCTACAACATATGGAGAATTATCAGCGAAGATTGGCCAGAGAATATAACAAACGTGTCAAGATACGTGAATTTCAACCAGGAGATATGGTGCTGCGAGAGACACCAATATATCAGCGTGAAAGTGGTGGTAAGTTGGCAAGAAAATGGGATGGACCTTATATCATTAAGGAAATAGTTGGCACAGGGGCATATAGATTAATGGATCCTGAAGGGAGAGATGTAGGACAAAGATTGGATAGACCATGGAATAGGTTATATCTCAAGAAGTATTACCCATAAAAGATGGAGGAAATGAAATGAATTTGGATGAAATGTTTTTGCGACGAGAATGATTGATGAAGTTGAATAAAATAGAGAAAGATTATGCGAATGTCTCGCAAATAATACATTATCGAAAATGAATGATTGAATGAATTGACAAAATGAATGAGTGAGTGAATGAGATGAACCTTTATGGCGTACACCCTAGTTCGCGAATGATATTTCGCAAGAGGCAAATGTAAGACCTAAAGTGCATCATATAAGGGGGTATCTCTTGACATGGCTCGGGGAAAGGTTACACCGCTCCCCCTGAACCCGAGTCATGGAGATTTGGGGCCCATGAAAGCCTATCCTGGGAGAGATACCTTGGATTTCCAACTATATATATAAGGTTATACCCTGGTTGGACGCCCGAGGGTCTCTTCCAAGGAGTCGTGTGTATGCTCAAGGCGCCGGGTACACGGTTGAGCCAAGAGTGCCTCGGGGCATTTGAAGTGTCTCGGCCATTCTTGGCAAGTCTTGGTATATCTTTTCGGCCCGAAGAAAACTCCACTTAGGGTGCAGTCTCGTAACCATAAACCATATAGGTATAAGGGATAAGAGGTCATGAAAACAACTGGTTGTTGTTAAGACCGGATGGGAGGAGCTAGTCTTGTATGGCCGATGTACGCCTCCTTGAAGGGGCAACCAGGGAGAAGATAAGGGCGGCACCCTCCATTAGGGAGCTGATAAGTGTCAAAAGACGCAAATGTCATGAGGATTTATTTTCGCAAGGAAATTTAGGCTTGTCATATTTGTGCAATGATCCTGTAGAGGCAATAATACTAACGCAAGGATAAGACGAGATCAATGGGTTTTTGCATGAAAATGTAAAGACGTCCTGCGATTTCGTCGCGAAGACGGCAATGTCATAGGATTTTACATTCGCAAGAATATTTAAACCTGTCATATTGTCGCGAATAAAATATCCTGCAGAGGCATTAAATACTTAATAAATGATAAGACAAGGTCAATGGGTCATTACATGAAAATGTAAAGACGTCATGCGATTTTGTCGCAGCGAGGGGTGGCGAAATAAGACCTTTAATTAGGAAGGCAAAATAAGACCACACAATCAATGATAAGACAAGATCAATAGATTTCTTCATTCGTGAAGATATCCTGCGATCTTGTCGCAATGATAAATTTCAACATAAATAAAGGTAAGCGAACACACTTGCGAGAATAAAATTGCAAATCAAAAATGAGATAGAAAAAGAAAGTAAGGGAATTATTCAACAAGGGATTTAGTCTTTCCAATCAAGAAGAATACTTCAAATTACAAAAGTATCTTAATTCTCTACATCAACATTCTCAACAACAGGAGATGATAAATGTTCTTCAACAATCTTGTCAGCTTCACCTTCGCCAGTTGGAGGGTTTTCATCAGAATTTTTTTCATTTGGATCCTTATTGGCAGCTTCATTGTTAGCGAGATCCTCGCAGCTTTCATAATAGTAATCACTGTCAGGAGAATTAGGAACTTCATCATCTTCAACTTCCAAAGGCTCAATAGAGACAGGGTCAAGGGATTTCGAAAGTAAGATCTCATTCACAAAAACTTCAGATTTGGGATGAAATTGACGAAGAAGTGCCTTCTGTTGATTCCTACTTTGGATATCTTTAAGATGGCTAAGATAATTAAGCTTTCTTGCGGCTCTATCACGAGATTGGGCAAGAGTAGCAACCAGTGTTGCATTTTCCTTGCGAACCTTGGCATGGGAAGATTCCAAAGTAGACAGAGAGGAGCGAAGATCTTTCTCAGATTCTGTGAAAATAAAGAAAAACAGCAGAGTTATAAATAAAAAGTAATATATGAAGTTAGAAGAGGAAAACGACGGATAAGGCAGTCAAATCTTATGACTACCTTCCTTTTGCGAGATAAGATGTTGGGTCAGGGCCAAGCAATTATTCTCCAAATGATCCATGGCATTATCAAAACCATCACCGACAAAACCTTTTAACCGCGAACGCAAGCTTTTTTCATTAGAAATCAGTAAATTATTTTGCTTCGCAAGAGAGGAATGGGATTCTTTTAACTTGGTATATTCATCCTTGAGCTGGTTTGTTTTCACACTTAGAGTTATTCTACCCTGAATAAGCTTATCTCTTTCGGTAGTGGTTTCTTTGAGTTTATTTCTCATTGAGCAGATAGATTGTTCTTGCTCGTTTAGTGCTTTTTTTACAAACATCAAGTTGTTGCGAGGATATCGCCACCTTGTCCAACAAAGCTCACTTCTCTTGAGACAAAGTTCCATTTTCATCTGATAAGGTTTCCAACTCCAAATTAGATTTAGTCAAAGAATATGAGAGATGCGACAATTCGTTACTTAATAATTCTTGCTTCTGGACTAAGTAGGTGTTTTCTTGGGTAAGATTATTTATCCGGGTCAACGAATACGTATGGAGGTTATCTAAACGGCTATATTGTTCCATCCAAGCATCCCTTTCTGTTCGAGTTTCTTCCACGATAGATTCCAATTGATATATCTCCATTTTACGTTTCTGATTCAAAACTTGAAAGGCGAACAAAGTCTTCAAAAAAAAAAAAAAAAAAAAAAAAAAAAAAGGGGGGGGAAGGAAAGAAATGATACCTCTTAGTTCTTCATTCTTCCTGCGAAGATTGTCACGATCCAACGAAGTATTATGAAGGCTATTCTTCAAGGTTTTAATTTCTTGTTCCAAGGATGCTCGCGACATTGTATCAGAACCAAAATGCTTACTGAAAGATTCATAAACACTAGATCTGATAGGATCAGTGGAGATTTTCTTAACATCATTCATAGTATCCGATAAAATTTTGAAAGCTACATATATTCCTTCCAAGTTTTCTTTGGTAAGAGAAATAGATCCAGAGGAAGAAGAAATGATAGAGGAAGAGGGAAAGGTTGAGTCATCCCTAGTCATAAGAATGCCAGTTGGAGGAATTTGATCAACAGGTGGGGGTGAGATAGAGGTATTAAGGGTAAAAGTGGAGAGAGGCACATCTTGAAGGATTTCATTAATGGAAAATTCAAGGGTTGATTTATCATGCGAGGCTATCGCAGGGGAAAGTGGGTTATCCTGAGAAGAAGGAATTGGTTTACCTTGCGATGATGTCGCTAGAGAAGATGAATTATCCTGCGAAGGTACTGCAGGAGAAGAAGAAAGTTTGAACCCAGGAAAAGAGACAGCAGGGGTGACAGGTTTAAAATGGCGAGGTTTCTTGGGGGACATATCAGCATTTTTGTCATCCTGCGAATTACAAGTTAAATAAGAAACAGAGGCAACAATATTGTTATTAAAAGAGTAAATATTTCTTAAATACCTTATTATTCGCAGGCTTTCTTTTAGACGCAAAGGATTTCGATTGCGAGCCCTTGGAAACATTAGGGTTTGTAACAGTGAATTTGGTGCTAGATCTGTCCTTGCTGAAACAAAAATGGCAGGAGAAGCATTAAGAGAAGAACAGTATCAGAACAAAATTACTTTAGTAAGAAAGGTTAATACAAAATGATCAAAATTAACAGACCTTGATGCCATAGAAACGATAGCGGAAAGATAATAGCAGGAAGACGATGAAGAAGATGATGAAGAAGAGCAAAGATAAAATAGTTGCGAGACGATGAAGAAGACGAAGTGGAAGAAAAGAAGTACTTTCACAAGGAGTTCTCCTTTAAATAGATGAGAAAAGAATGACTGGATAACATTAAATGTACCCCAGAAAAGGGTAATTTTAGACACGTGTAAATGGTCATTCCTAGATTCACGGAATCTTGTTGAAGAAGAATTTGGTGGAAAACAAACGATCACGGCATTTCAAAAACATTGATTCTCATGACATTCTCTTCTTCGCAGAAGACATGAGAAGAGGCAAGATGTAGGATCAGAATATCGCAACATTAATATTCCGCGAGATCAATAAACGACAACATTGCGAAGGAGTCGCAGTGAAGTAACATAAATGATGCAATGAATGACGACAGCCAGAACATGAGGAAGGTGTGAAGACCTAGCGAGATTTAGGAATGTTGCGAGGATGAATACTTATACACTTGCGACACTTCGCGAGTCATTTCCGAAAATAAAGGATAGCTTAGCTGTCATCCACTGTGTACTACCCTATATAAAGGGGTGAGTAAGTCTGTTGTTGGGAGAGTTCTTTTGAATTGTTAAGCAAGTCATTAGGAGAGAGAAAACTTGGAGTGATTGTAATTTCTTTGGCTCTATTCTATCTTCCTTTGTAAACATTTCAAGAAAATCATCAATAAAATAGATAGTTATTCATCTTCAAATGGATTAGTTGAGTAAATTTTAGTGAGGGGTGTAGTGTGGGATTTCCTGCAACTACAACCATTAAACCATTATAAATATAAATGACATTACAACTCATTTTCTTTGATGCGACTTAAAAGGATACTAATATCCAGGCCTACGAGTGCGATAGAAGTCTTTAAGGATGTTGAAATGAGGTAAGTATTGAAAATTCGACCTTTTCCATCGTCTCCATTCTTGAATATAGCTCTCTAAAACTTCAGCGTCAGTTTCACCCCTTAATCGTATTTCACCCATAATACGAATTAATGCCATAAATTCTTGAACGTTATTTCGAATAGTTCCATATCGAATATACAACATTATTCCATCGCGGTTATTAGGGTTACCTGTTTCGGAGCAAAAGTTTTCAAAAAGAGTTCTCAAATAACTTGTACTCACAAAACCACATCGGCGTCGTTCTTCTCCTCTTTTTGGATAGCATAGAACAAAGTTGCGGCAAATACATAAATCTTCTTCCAATGTAAATTCAGGGTTTGGAGCCATAATCTAGTTTAAGGTAAGAGATGATTCATGTGGAGGTGTAACTTCTATTGAGGAGGATAAGCATATATATATAACAATTTGGTTTTTGATTATGTAACGGATCTGTTTTTTTGAAAATAAACTCGTTGAAGGTTTCAACGGCTATATTTTCAAATCAACTAATGACAAATCAGTGGATAAACTCATGAAAACCCAAGAAATAAATAGGGTGCGGTTAGTAATTAAAATATAGTTTCAAACCGTAGACTAGATAATTGATTTTGCAACAGAGTTACGGTTCCTCAAAGAAGCACAATTACCCACCGTAACTCTGTAGAAATTGCATATACCAGAGTTACGGTTCCTTACAGAAGCACAATTACCAACTGTAACTCTGTAGAAATTGCATATACCAGAGTTACGGTTCCTTACAGAAGCACAATTAACAACCGTAACTCTGTAGAAAGTGCATATACCAGAGTTACGGTTCCTTACAGAAGCACAATTACCAACCGTAACTCTGTAGAAATTGCATATACCAGAGTTACGGTTCCTTCCCGAAGCACAATTACCGATCGTAACTCTGCAAAATTTATTTATACCAGAGTTACGGTTCGTTATAGTTATAGTTACCAACCGTAAAAATGAGTTCTCTAAATATGGAAGTTACAGAGTAATGTACGGTTTGTATATTTGCTTCATTACAAACCGCAACTATCATACGGTTTCTTAAGAATTTGTTGTTATCAACCGTAACTAGCGTACGGTTTTTAGTTTGCTTTTGTTACCAACCGTATCACATATAATAACTTCAAAAAATCTCAATTTTAATTCATTCCTAGTAACTAACCACACAGTACATAACATGTTAATTCATTCCAAGTAATTCATAAGCTAAAATCCATAACCACGCAATTCATAACATGTTCGTGATAATATCCATAAGCTAAAAACTAACCACACAACCATTAGTTCTTGATAATATCCATAAACTAAAAACAACCACACAAAGCTAAGAAATAAGAAGTTGTCCTGCTATCAAATGTCACATAACCATAATTAACCACGAGGACCACGACCTCTTTTGTTGGTAGTACCACCACCACGAGTGCGAGGGCCATCACGGCGACCACCGCGACCACGACCACCACGACCACGACCACCGCGACCACGACCACCTCTTTGGCTAGTACCCACACCATGCACATCCTCTTCCAAAGGCGTCTCTTCGCTGCTAGATGACGGCTGACTATGTCTAGTACTCGCACCTCCAATGGACATTCTGCCCCTCTTTAAGCCTCTTTCTTTGGTGACCAACCCCTCATACAATTCTTTCCTGGTTGGATCATGCATGTTCCTTATTTGCTATTGTAAGGTCCTTTGTTGAGGAGCGTTAATCACATCATTAGCACGGATGCATGAAGTCATATTATTTGCCAACTGTTGTCCTCGCTCTTTCTATTAACACATTAAAAAGAGTCTTAAGAGATTATTCCATAACCCAAGAAATATAAATTAGAAGTAAATTCCAAGTCATGAGGATAACAAAGTTACGTACCGTCATGAAATATAGTTTCCTCCAAGTCATACCAAATAGTCCCTTTGTCTCTTTGCTCTCCTCGGCAGCCTTCCTTTTTCTATTGCCTTTTGAATAAGTGGTCTGGGCCTCCTGGATCATTATTAATCACATGTGGATGACCAAAATGATAATACCAATCTATGTAATCATCAACAGCTTCTTTCGTGTTGTTACTAGCCGTTGCCTCTCCCGCTTGGAGTAGGTATTGTTGTTGATGACGGTTGTTCCAAACATCAATCGTCGGAGTTGGGCGGTAGTTGAGTACAATGGTGGGGCCTCTTGTCTCGGATCCATCCTTGGATAATTTGAAGTTTTCCTTAACGACCTTTTCTTGAATATGAGCAATTTGGCGTAGAGTTCGACGAGGATTGGTCATAACATAACCTGTGGCATGATACAATGGTCCGTTGTAGCCTGAGATATGTGTGAACTGACGAACATCAACTCCATTTTGAATCCTCAAATAAGGGTCAAAGATAACATCTTCAACAGTGAAATCATCTATTTCCTGCCTCACTTCAATGAGCCTTTTTTCTTTGTTCCTTTTTTGTCTACCGGTGAGCATAAAATTCTTTCCTGTAGGTCTATCGTCATCTTCTTCCCATTCAGTAGGAGGTCTCAAGCTCGGAAAGTGGTCATACACCCATGCCTAGAAAAATATAAAACAGACATGAATACAAAAGATAAATATAACAAACAATCATAAAATAAAAAAAATGATAAAATGTAACCAAACTTACCATTAGAAGCGCAACATTCCCAAAGAATTTCGGTAGCTCCGACCCTCGAGGCCTTTCTTAGACTTTCAAGTAGATATGCAAGCGTGGGTGCCCCACGAATACTCTCTGGTCTTCTTCAAATCCTTCAACAATTGTAGGTAATGGACATTCACCCTATTTCCCGAGTTATCAGGCATGAATACGGTCCCAATAGAATACAACAAATATGTTGTGGCTGTACGCCTAGCCCTTGTGTCATCTATCACCTCACCTGCCAATTGCTTTTTGAGGGTGTCTCCAAACTTCGTCCTCAAATTTTTCAACAATAGCTTCTTTACCTTGTTAATCTTGTTTGGTTCCGAAGGGTCATAACCACCAGCCAACATAAACTCCATCTCGGTCTCGTCTTTACCCCACCCAAGTGTTTCTTCAACAAGGTCAGAAGATCGGTCCAAGACATGTTGTTATCAAAACCTTCATACACAGATTTTCCTTCAACTTCCAAGTCAAGAATTTGCTTCACATCGTCCGGTATTATTGTCATCTCTCCAAATGGGAGATGAAAAGTATCGTTTTCTGGCCAATATCGCTCCCTGAAGGCATATACCATTATACTATCATACTCCGATTGGGTATTCAGAATTCCAGGACCTAATCCTGATATTGAAACTAGAGTACGAACATCACCACATTCGTCACCTAAATGCCAATGACTAGATCTTTGATGCTTGACCAATTTGATTGCCCTTGCATGATCCTTAAAAACAATACAAACATATTTTGTTAAACTGAGATTAATGAAAACGAAATAACTTAAAAAAAAAATAATGTGTTAAGAGAAACATACCCTGGTCTCACAGACTTTTGCGGCCCAGGAACTGGTATAACCAAATAAGATTGAGGACTTATCTGGTGCCTCGCCCCAAGGTCTTTTATTCTTCTTCCTTGGCAACAACAGGTCTTTTCCTTTAGGAATATGCAACCCTTTTGGTGCAGGTTCCTTTCTCGGCTTCTTTTCTTTCCTTGGTTTAGCTGGAGCTGGAGTTGTAGCTACAACAATTTCTTTCCCCTTGTTTTGTACTCCTTCTTCATCATTTGCTTCCTCTTCCTCATCTTCATCATTTGGTTCCTCTTCCTCATCTTCATTATCTACTTCCTCTTCCTCATCTTCACCATTTCCTTCTTCATCCTCCTCTTCTTCGACATTGGATTCATTATCATCAGCTTCTTCAAGGTTCTTTTCAACTCCTACCTCTTCAATTTCTTGATCATTAAGTTCAGCTCCTTCTAATTCAACACCAGAGTTACCTACAGATGGTTCTCTAAGCCTAATCTCAAATTGATTCTTCTTCTTCTTCGCATTCTTGGGGAAACCTCTATAATCTACCCCTAAATGCTTGTCACCGCGAGGAGTTGGTGTATGATCAATCGGAGTTAAGTTATTCCCTCTCTTTTTCTTCACCCTATCAGGATTCCTACACAAGTAATAATTTGAATGAATTCCTAAGGGTTGAACAAACAAACCAAAAAAATGTAACAAACAAACCAAAAAAATGTGACCAAAACAATATACGGTTTGTAACTTTAAAATCGTGTCAAACCGTATCATGGAAACGGTTCGTAACTGAACAATTAAACAAACCGTATATAGAATCGATTGGTAACTTTCTTATCGTTATCAACCGTAGCAAAACTTGACAAAAAGTTTTCAAACACAAGAGAGTATACGCAGGGCCGTCTTATAGAATTGGGGTACCCTAGGCGAACCCAAAATATGGGCTTTTCTTTTTTTTTAAATCACCGATATAGGGATAAAGCTAGAATTTTTATTAGGGAGAGATAAATTAGTATATTTAAGCGATAACTTGAAACTCGGCTATGCGGCCGAAGGCCGCCTAATTTTTTTTCAGAATTTTGGTTAGATATGGGGTTATAAGCTTGTATTTTGTCAAAAAAACAACTGCAACATTGGTTATTGATTTCGCAAGCGTTTATAGGTGTTACATGGTATTTACTAAAAATTATAAATGTAAAGTGATTAACTGTGGCAAGACAGTTTACTAACACTTATAAGTGTTACAAATTGACCATAGTAAGAAAAAAAAAAAAATTGGGCCCCCAATTATTTGGGGCTCTAGGCACTTGCCTATACTGCCTCCATCATAAGCCGGCCCTGAGTATACGGTTACAAATGTACACAATTATGAACTGTACCTAATACACGGTTGGTAACTAACATACAAATAGGCACCGTAAGCAAATAATATAACATGCCGAGAAAAAAACGGTTCGTAACTTTCTTATCGTGATCAACCGTAACAATACTTGACAAAAAGTTTTCAAACACAGGATAATATAAGGTTGCAAATGTACACAATTATGAACCGTACCTAATACACGGTTGGTAACTAACATACAAATAGGCACCGTAAGCAAATAATATAACATGCAAAGAAAAAAACGGTTCGTAATTCAGTGGAAGTTAGCAACCGTAACTGGCAAAAATTTATGAAACCTAAGAACATACGGTTGGTATTTCAGCAAATTTCTATTGTTACAAACCGTACGAGCATCAAAAGCTTCACATACGGTTCATAATGGAACTAATTGCAAATCAGAACTAACCAAAACCCAGGATATGGAAACTTGATTTTTCACCTAAAACCCTAATTTTTGATAGAAATTGAAATTAAAACGAACAAATTAAACTAAACCCTAAATGGGTTCCGCAAAACATACCTCATGTATGTCATTCCACCTAATTTTTCCGGTGGAGGGGTTTGGAGTTGAGATTTTTGTTCTTCACCTAATGGAACATTTGCTTGATTAGAATCGCTACAATCTTCGTCAACTTTCTTCTTATTCGTCATCTATAATGTAGACTTCAATCAACGATTATCAATTTTTCGAATCGCCGATTAATCGAAGTGGAGAAGATGAAAGAATGGTGCTTACGGTTACAATGGAAGTGGAGAAGATGAAACAAAAAGAAAAACTGATTTTGATTCTTCTCATAATTAGGTTTATATGATGGAGGACAATTCAGTCTTTTCAATGAAAAAGCAAGGGTAAATTAGACCATTTGAGGTGAAAAGGGTAATTTAGTCAAAATACACCCCTATAGGATACCCCCTATCCAATAAGAGGGACATTGCTATCACACTTGCCGCCCCTCTACCATTTCATGCCGCCCCTTTACCAAGCTTGTTAGAGTTGGGGCAGACGTACCTGTCTGTCTTTGGGACTTGATCAAACGTTCGTGTGATCTTATTCATTTCTTTGAACCAACCAAGTCACTAGCTATGACAAGCCTCGGTTGATTGGGGGCCATAAATATTAATCGGGGGCCTTGACATTTTATTTGCACCTCAAATTTTTTAGGGGTATTAAACCGATTGTGAAAATACTATTTTACTTTTCATTAAAAATAAATTTTAAAAACCTATTAACCCTTAATCCTAAGCCCCAATTAATTTATAGTTCTAAACAAAAAGATCACTCCCTCCCCTCTCACCTTCATGACTCTTCTCTTCTTCTCCATTAACGAAAAAATGTCTTCACCCGAAAAATTTCAGTTACAGTAAAATGATCGTCAATTCGACAAGCTTAAACCCTAACGATTTTTCATATGCATGTAAAGACCATGAAAAATCGTTAGGGTATATGATGATCAAGATAACGACTAGATTTCTGGTTTTCATATTTTTTACCCTAGATTAGAGTCGTTAACATAATATAGAAACCTATGACGATCCTCTATGGACGACCATTTTTTAAACGTCAACGACCCCAGGTGAAAAACAAACAACCTCTCTGTCCCAAAAAAAAATTCAGAGTCGTCTTGGTATAGACACACAAAATAACGACTCTTTGTGACCCAAGCTAAGAGTCGTTAGGGTATATCATATTACCCTGACGATTTTTCATAACCTGGAAAAGTTGCAGGTTTGGGTCGTCATTTTTGGTGTCAATACATTGACGACTTTATAGAGTCGTTGGGGTATACATCCCTCGACATTGATGACTCTTTCTCTGTGTTGTGACATATATCCAATCCATGGGAGAATTTAAGATAATCTTACCATCAACACAAACATCTTTGTTACTTGAACCTTCTCCAACATCATTTCCCTTACTTGAATTACTCATTTCTAAAAACCCCAAGTTTTCCTCTAAAACCTCCTCTTTTTCTTCTCAACTCAAAAAATAAATAAATAAATAAAAATTCTAAAATCTTATTTTAATCTAACCACACTAATTAAATTAACTTTATTAACTTTTAATATTAATCATTCAGGGACAATTTAGATATTTAGAAATTTTTTTGCTAAGGGGTGACCCAAATTAAGCTTAGGTGACTTTTTTTGTCCTCTAGTGAGAGACCCCCAATTAATATCCATGGCCCCCAATCAAACGAGGATAACAAGGTCCAAAAGAATAAGATGTTTAGTATGGGTTCTTAATCCGTCACACATCACCCAAATTAATGGCGCATAATATAATGTGACCAACTGACCATAGTTGGTGATCAATTATATGATTTTGTTAGGTCAATTTGTGGTCCAATATTCGATCTATAGATACACTTATGGATGAACATATCAGTGTGGGCTAAAGATATTTTTTGCCCTACATGCATATTTTACAGAGATATCATCTTTTTCTTTTGTCTAGCCTAAATTCGAATATGAATTGTTATGGACTCTAGACTTCTGCCTCCAACTTTGCTATAAAATCTTTATCCATTTCTATGCCTAAATCAGTGGATCTTTGTCTATTATTAATCAAAACTTAAATTCATTTAGTGAGCTTAGTTAAGCTGGTTAGTACTAGTAGATTGCAGGACCACCAATATAGTGCTTCTTAGATTGCTAATCTTTCTTTCTTTCTTGTATTAAAAGGTACTACTGCTATTGTTGAGGACTTTCTGGTTGCGATCCATAGTTTTCTTTAAATCAGTTGCATCAAAAGGTAATTAAACTGCAGTGCGCAAATAAACCACTATGATTTTGCAAGTGAAATAGATGCTGCAGTTCTACAAGAGCCATTTTCTGCTGCCGTTATGGACAATATGTTTATTTATCATTCGTATCAGACAAAATTTTCCGATGGTCACGAATAAATTTGTCTCTAAACCTCCACCAATAACATATAGAATTGATATAGCCGAACGTGTGCCGGTTGTTTGTTTAGATGTGATGTGATTGCTTGTCATCATGAAATTGAACTCAAGTAGTAAACATAACAAGTCTTGAGGACACGATTAATTAAGAGGATTAAAGGGTCAAAACACGATTAATTAAGCCAAGCCGATGTGTTTTAGATTGAGGACACGTCTGTTTAATGTTACGTGTGAATGTCGGCCACACTGACGACAGTCTAAACCAGCAAGTCTTTTGAAGATCGACTAGCTCTGACCGACTCTTTAACTACCCTCCCTCCCACTCTCTATTTAAGCCAAAGTTGGCGGCTCTTCTCCCCTGCTCTAGCAAAAAACATCAAACAACAATGGGCAGACCAAGTGTTTCATCTTCTTCATCAATTGATAGCAGTAGTCATCCTAATTACTCCGTTTCTTCATCATCCTCTGCATCATCTTCAAAAATAGATCTTAGCACTGATTTACGTCTTGGATTAAGCATTTCATCTTCTTCATCAAGGTTTGTACATATAATTAACCATATTCAAATGCAATGCTTTGTTTTGCAACTATTTTATGTCAACACCCATGTCTTAGTATATGTGTTATTCACAAAATCTTGTGTAAATTTTTTCATTTTGTTTATGTAATTTGATTTCAGGGATCATGAACAACCCAGTTGGCCGCCGATTAAAAGGTCTATGAGAAATACATTAGCCGAGAAAGGAAGCAACAGACCCACTTTCTATGTGAAAGTGTATTTAGATGGGATTCCAATTGGAAGAAAGCTTGATCTATTTGCTCATAATGGTTATCTTAACCTTATAAGGACTCTTTCTCACATGTTCCTAACCACCATTATCTGTAAGTACTTTACTCTTGCTTTACATTTTGGATTAAAATAAAATTAGCAGTTGCAACCAACTAATGACACAATTACCATTGCATACAGACCCTGGTGTAGATCGAGTACATTCCGATCATGAAGATTATCACGTATTAACTTACGAAGATAAAGAAGGTGATTGGATGATGGTGGGAGATGTTCCTTGGGAGTAAGTTCAAAATTTCAATCTATCCATTCATAATTCTGCTCATTTGTATAAATATTCTGACATAAACTAATCAAATTGTACTTGTGTGTGCAGTATGTTCTTAACAACCGTGAAGAGACTGAAGATCACAAAGTCAAACCAATGTTAATTAATCTAGTTCCCACCTCTCTCTGTACAGTTTTGTGTTGTTGGATGAGACTTATTGTCAGCAACAATATCGGAAACAATTAGATATATGCAATGTTCCATATGGTCATATGGACTATATATTATATAGAGATGTACAAAATACAGAACAAAGATCTTATAAATTTTGGTTTTGATTTCTTTTCTTCTTTTTCAGTTTCTCAACTTTTGTGTTATGGGGATACCAAGTCCTGTTTGCAATCCATCACAATCCATAAAATCTATTACTTGAGTAAACTAACCGCACTTGCGTGAAGAAACAAGGGATAGAGATGTGCAGAAGCATGTATCTTTCCAGAAATGAGAAACTTATCATGTATACTGGACGGCCTAATGCAGTATGAGCCGATGGTTTAGACGTATACACATACTAGATTTACCCTATTAGGAAATATCATATGCAATGCAAGATGCAAGGATTAAGACTAAACTTAGATATTTGTCACTCTGAATTACCCTATTTTTTATGTGAAACAGCAACACATAATATTCCAAAGCATCAGTGGAACCCAAAAGTGATCACCTAGCCTAATCAAAAGAAGCAGGCTAGAGTTAACTTTTGAACTTATTCCCCTACCCTGACTCTAAGTAGTAATATAAACTTAACTTTACAGTTGCGTTCACGGCATTTCCTACTTCCTCACTAACATGCAATCTCTGTCAAGCTTCACCAAATAAGAGTAGACTATATCAATCTGACAAAATTTATTTAGCTAATTCCAGATATGCTGAATTGTTCATCATCTTAGTAAATTTTTTTTTTTTTTTTTATCAACAAATGTAATATTTTTCACTGAAAAAGCTTAACAGATATAATAAGCAAAGTATAACAACCCATAGACACCCAAAAGGAGAGAAGGAAAAACAAGGCCAAAACAAAAATATGAAGGGGTAACTTTCATCAAGGTCCAAATAGTCTCTGACGGTAAAGCTCCTTCCTATGTCTTCATTATCTGAGAATTTATCATCAACCTAGTCACAAATCTGCTCCTGAAATCCTCTTCATCGCCATAAGGAAGGACGACATTCGACCAAAATAGATAGTTTGGTGTGATAAATGTCTCACTGCATTTTTTCAATAGACATGGGTCAAATGGGAAAAACATATCAGGTCTTTCCATCCCACCACAAGCCATCGAAAAATCTGACTCAAGCAAGTTGTTAGAGACAAATTTATCAGATGCCACATACAATGACGCAGCTCTTGCCTGCTTCAAAAATTCCTCCACAATAGAAGGCAAACACACCTTTAATGGGTTCAAAGAGTGTTCGAAAATTAGTTGTAGAGGAAATTGATAAATTTGAGGATCACCCAACATTTCCGTCATACGAAAGCAGAGCACGTACATGGCGGCCTGACATCCAGAATAAAATAGTCTATGGGCTTCGGGATTTAATGTTTTCTCTTTGTAGGTGTAAATAATCCACAGGGACAGGTGGAATAATCCTAAGCCATGGCGTACCGGAGAAAGTATGCATCTAGAGTACCGGATCACCTCTCCGAATCTGGGCGCAAGAAAAGAGGAGCAGAGACAGCTCGAGAAGTCGACGAAAAAGGGGAAAAGTTGTGATGCGATGGACATCGGGCGCTGGAGCAATAAATGCGCTGACAGAGTTGGTAAAGAGATAAGAAGAGCTCGGTCAAGGAAGACTCGGCCAAGGATCCAAAGGGCGACATCGATCATCCCCACCAAGTGGGCGACATCGAGTGACGAGATAGCAGAAGAAGATATCACTCGGCTTGACATCCCGACCCGAACAAATAAGAACATCGGCTGAGGCATCGACTGATCATCCGAGAGGAACATCGAGGAAGCTACGCCAGGCCTAACACCGTAGTACTGGATGTATCATCACTTGTAACTATAAATAGAGACCATGTAGAGAGGTAGAACTCAAGTGAGAAGTGAGGAAAGAGAGCATACTCAAAGCATTGAGAGAGAAACACCCGTCTTGTAACCTTGAATCGAGTAATAAGATCATCCTTTAACCCCCGTGGACGTAGGTAATCATACCGAACCACGTATATCTCGTGTTCTCCTACTTTCCTTGTTTGTTTTGCTTCTTTGCGTGCATGCTTAATTACCTTCGGATGTAGAAGTAGGATTTTCTACATCTACATTCTGGCGCCGACTAAGGGGACGTATAACATCTCCGGATACCTTGAAATCGGACACCAAAAGGGGAAAATCCGAGCTCCTAAGCCACCTTGTGTCTTTGGTTGATGCTAAGAGAGAAACCCTTTTGGTCTGTTATCTTTGTTTTCTTAGTAACGTCTTGTTGAGTTGATAAAAGTTAGCTTTGTGTTCTTGCTTGTTATCTTCGTTTTCTTAGCAACATCTTGTCGAGATTGATAAAAGTTAGCTTTGTGTTCTTGCTTGTTATCTTCGTTTTCTTAGCAACATCTTGTCGAGATTGATAAAAGTTAGCTTTGTGTTCTTGCTTGTTATCTTCGTTTTCTTAGCAACATCTTGTCGAGATTGATAAAAGTTAGCTTTGTGTTCTTGCTTGTTATCTTCGTTTTCTTAGCAACATCTTGTCGAGTTGATATAAGTTCGTTTTGTGTTCTAACTGGTAGTCTCCATTTTCCAAGCAAAACAAGTTTTCCGCCTAAGCAAAGTCGTCGAGACCGCTCCGTCAAGATAGGTTGTTTGCCTAAGACGCCTCAGAGAGTTATCGGATGACCCATGAGCTCCCTAAATAGCATCTTTCGATGTTGGTAGAAGCTAGAAGGGGATCCCATCTCGCTGACCGTGATCTGTGGCTTCAAACCCCGTTATAAGAGAGATTCAACAGCTCCTATCGACATCTAGTGAGGATAGTTGATGCTAAACGAAAGACTCTAACAAGCGCAACGCGTAGGTTGCTAGGACTATCTTCTAGGGAGAGATATTGTCACATCTATCTCCATTTCACACCTGTCTTCATTTTAGCAAGATAAACGAAGCACGATAATGGTGGAAACGGGGCTAGCTCAGAATCATTGAGTCTAGTTCATGGAAACCATGGCCGGCGGGATTATAGTAAACGGTCCGAGTCTCACCATAATCCTACGCTAAGAGCCTCACAACATCAGTGAAAAACTGTAGGAATCTTGCGGCCATCAGCACGACGGTTGTTAAGGGTCGTCGTCGCCGCCTATCACCGCCATGAAAGAAATCTTCCGATTCAACGCACGAATGATTAATGATTTCTGGCGCTAGGAATGTTAGGACAAATAATGATTAATGCATAGGGAAAGTACCGAAAGCGATGTGTCAAGACAAACTTTTCAAAGTTTGTCCTTTGCGGCAAAAACAACTTGACTCACGAGACCGACACGCTAGCGTAAATGGAAGCGTACTATAAAAACCTTTTTCACTCGCACCGAACTCGCCGTACTCCATCCTTAACCTTTTCGAAAGCAAATAAGTAAGTGTTGTCTACTTTGCCGACGTAGGAACGAACGGATAGGCGAGCCGAGGAACGAGGACGATAGCAAAGGCAATGGCAAGTACCTCCCGGGACGAGCGGGATCCCGAGGAACCGGGTCACGGCGGGATCTAGCGGGCAAGAGGGACTCACGGATTCCCGGCACGGAGATCGTCGACCTAACAACCGGGCGAGACTCGGGCGTTGATCAAAGGCATGACTACGGTCGACGAGGAGGTCGATCCGGGCCGAGATGACGACTTCCCACCCGGATGTTGAGGATTAACCCGAGCCGATGGGGCCGAGGAACGAGGGCAGCATGGAAGACGGGAGAACTGCATCGGATACCGAGGAGGAGGAGGAAGTTCAAACGATACGCGAGGAACGAAGGAGAGAAAGACAACCGACAGAGCACCAAGGAGATTTAGAACGAGAAGCCGAGAGGCTTAGGCAAGTACACTTGGCAAGGGGGAACCCTAATCGGGACGTCCCCCCGGTAACGGTCAACCACCCCACAGCGTCGGTTGTTCCCCCAGTAGTGATCGATCACCCAACGGCACCGATCGTCCCCCCTGTCGCTCTCACTACGAGACCCCCAACCGCACCCCCTAACACAACGGGACACCAAGTGAATGGTCACTCTAGTCACGAGAGCACCGACCCGATGTTACTCGCCATACTGGCAAGCCAAAGAAGACAGGAGGACCTAATGAGAGAATTGCAGAGGAGAAACTTGGCGCTAGAATACGAGAATTACCACTCCGCAATGAGAGCGGGGTCGAGAGGATCATCAAGCCGAGGCGCCTCTAGCAACCACACTCCACCAAGGGACGCCCCACCCCCTTCACCGAGCCGAGGACGAGTACCCGACCCTAATCGGCCAAGAGAAGGGTATGGGCCATCCGAGGATTCGTCGGCCGATGAGGAAGCAACCAACGAGAGTACGGACGCGTCCACCAAACAAAAGATCGAACGGCTCGAGCGGATGGTTAAGAAACCGACTGGAGACAAACGAGGATGATAAGTTAGCGTAGTAATCAATGAAGCCCGTAAGACGCCGTTTACTGGGAATTGGACCGGACACCATTTCCACCAAAATGCACGCTGCCAATCTTCCCATCTAGGTTCGATGGCACAGGCGACGCAGGAGAACACATCAAGATGTACGGCATGTCCTTACTACAAAGGGAAGAATCACGATGTGGTCATGTGCAAATTCTTCCCCGCCGATCCGGAGGGAGAAGCGAAGAGTTGGTTCTACACCCTGCCCGATAAATCCGTTGGGAGCTATGCGGTTTTGGTGGAAACCTTTCTCGAGACGTACATGCATAACAGCATAGCTCGGCCCAGAGTCGACAAGTTATTTACCCTGGCACGAAGACTCAGGGAGCCGCTGCGTTCCTTAACGGACAGATGGAGGAAGTTATGCACGGATATAGGGAAAGCACCGGTCGACCAACAGATATTCGGCTTCGAGAACTCGCTAAGAAAGTCGGATCCCATCTGGGTGGCAATGTACACGGAGAAGCCTAAGACACTAAGGGAGATCCGGAAGATGCAGGAGCACTATATCGCCTTGGAGGAGATTCAGGAAGGAGCGCAAGATAGGGGAATACAAGAGGCGAGCACCGCAGAAGAGGCTACCCCGCGAGAAGCCACGAAACGATCCGAGAAAAGGCCCGGTGCCCAGCCCCAGGGTGAAAACAAGAAAGTTTGGGTCGAGAAGGGAAAGAAGCCTCGCCACGAGCCAAGATCATATACTCCGCTCAATGCACCATTGGAAGAAGTGTTCAAGGAGGTTGAAAAGAGGAATGACATCCGTTATCCCAAGACTCGGGGAATCCAATTCGACGGGACAAGGAACCACCCGGAGTTCTGCCATTATCATCGGCCTCCGCGGCCATTCAACCAATGATTGTAGAGAAGTGAAAGACATCGTCCGAAGACTGATCCGCGATGGGTACCTACGGCATTTTGTCAAAACACCGTCGACACCAGCCCAGCCCGAGGTCCCAAAGACACCAAATAAGAATCAATCGCGGCGCTCGGTTCACTTGCAATACCATATCACACTCGGCAACACAAGGATACGATTTAGGGACCCGGTATCACCTCGAGGATACACAAGAGGGACAGATCGGGCAGAGAAATCTTTAGTGTGGCCAAGACCCTCCCTATGGAGCCATGGATGATGCAGCCGATTACTTTTTCGGCGAAAGATGTTCCATTAAACGGGCAAGCACATGGGGATCCCTTAGTAATAACCCCGCCGATCGAGGAATGGGGCGTCCGCAGATATTAATGGACAAAGGTAGTTCACCGAGTTCTGTTCTATGACACTTTCAAGAGGATGGAATTGTCTCGATGACATCCCGATCCCGTCGACTTATCGAATTTACGGCTTCAATGGGCACGGTGACAGTACCAAAGGGAGAAGTCACTCTCGAGTCTCGACGGGAAGGGTTCCTCGACACACCGACCACCTTTTGCGTAGTCGATGTCGCATCACTGCACGAAGCGATCCCGGGACGACCTTGGATCGCAGGAATTAAGGGAGTCGCCTCGGCCTACCATCAAAGATTGCGCTTCCCTTCCTATCGCGGAGTAGTAGAGGTGCTAGGCGACCCCAAGCGGCAAGACAAAAGGTGTGCAGATAGACATCCAACAGAATGAGGAGAGACGGTCGAGGAAACGCCAAGAAAAGAAGAAGTCTAAGGAAATGGAGGCGGGAGAGGAATTGGAAAAGGTAATGTCACAAGCCATCGCCACCTACGAAGCGGGCGAGACAGAAATCTTATAGCAATCACAGAGCCAAAGAACCGTCGGCGAGCCAAAGCAAAACTTTTCGCCCTAGAACCAACCCTAAGTCAATCTGGGCACCGAGGAGGAGCCGAGGTTAGTGAGAATAGGGTCACGCTTAACGAACGAACAGTCCCAGCAGCTGATAACCCTCCTGAAGGAGCACATGGATGTATTCGCTTGGCAAATGCACGACATGGAAGGAATCGACCCAGAAGTTTGCTCACACCATCTGCGGATAGACCCCAAGTTCAAACCGATCAGACAAAAAATGAGAAGAATCGCACCCGAGCTACAACCGGCAGTGGAGGCCGAGCTGAAGAAACTGTACGCGGCAGGAATCATCCGAAAGGCCCAATATCCGCAATGGATATCTAATATGGTGATAGTCCCCAAAAGGAATGGGGGCGTCCGAGTTTGCATCGACTATAGCGATTTGAACAAGGCATGCCCAAAGGACAGCTTCCCTCTCCCCAGCATCGACCAGCTAGTGGAATCCATTGTCGGGTATAAGGCGATAACACTCATGGACGGGTACTCGGGATATAACCAAATCCCCCTGGCCCCCGAAGATCAGGAGCATACATCTTTTTTCACGCCAAGAGGACTGTGTTGCTACACCAAAATGCCATTCGGGCTGAGAAATGCGGGCGCTACATATCAGAGGCTGGTGGAGGACATGTTTGAGGATAAAATACACGACACCATCGAAGTATACGTGGACGACATGCTGGTCAAGAGTAAAGTGGCCGATACTCACATCGACGACCTTAGAGACATCTTCCAGACCATGAGGAAGTACAAGATGAGGGCGAATCCGTCCAAGTGCACCTTCTGGGTCACCTCGAGCAAGTTTCTAGGATACATAATCACCGACAAAGGGATCGAGGCAGATCCAGATAAAATCAAAGCCGTAATAGAAATGCCATCACCTGTAATGATTAAGGACGTGCAACTACCGAACGGGAACTTGGCGGCTTTAGGACGATTCATCTCTCGATCGTCTGACAAGTGCAAGGATTTCTTCGGGACGTTAAGGAAGGGAGAGAAGTTTAAATGGACCGAGGAGTGTGAGGAAGCATTCCAGAAAATCAAGCAACATATGGCGAGCCTACCGGTGTTACAAAGACCCGAGCCCGAAGACATACTAACACTGTATCTCGGGGCAACCAGTCATGCTATCAGCGCCGTGTTGGTCAAGAACGAGGGAGCGAGAGGAAAAGCCAGGTATATTTCATAAGCAAGACCATGAACCCTATTTAAAAGAACTACACCAGAATCGAGCAACTCATACTAGCGTTAGTGTTTGCAACACAGAAGCTCCGGACGTATTTCCAAACTCACAAGATTCGAGTGCTTACCAAGTCCTCCATAGAGTCAAGTACTTGACAATGCAGCTAGGTCGGGGCGGATCTCCAAATGGAGCGCACAAATAAAGCGATTCGATATCTTTTATGAAATGAGGACAGCGGAAAGCGCAGGCAAAGGGGCGATTTTTTGCGTACTTCCCCCTCAGTGACGAGGACGAAGTAGAAGACATCCCCGGAATGGAGGAAGATCGAGAAGACACACCCGATTTCTCGAGACCTGCAGCCCGACACGATGGGAGGTCTTCGTCGACGGGTCATCCAATAAAGACGGATCGGGTTTAGGACTGGTCTTCACGACACCAAAGGGCAAGAAAATGGTCCACTCCTTTAGGCTTGAGTTTAAAGCAACCAACAATGTCACGGAGTACGAAGCAGTAATACATGCCCTACGCTTGATCGTGGAGATGGGCATCCAGGAGGTACGACTGACAAGCGACTCCCAGCTAGTTGTGCGGTAAATCAACGGGCAATATGCCATACATGACCCCTTGTTGCAGAAATACTGGGAGCTCGCCCAATTCTACATCGGGCAAATACCAAGCATCAAATTCCGACACATCCGCAGAAAGACAATCGGCATTCGAGATGCCCCGGCATATATCGCTTCCATGTTGACAGACTCAAGCATTGAGGGTATTAGAATCATGAGGATCCTAATGCCTTCGATTCGAGAACATGGATATCGGCGCACAAGTCGCGGCAACCACTACCGATCAATACCGGCCGATGATTGGAGGAAGCCGATCCATGAATACCTCGAAACGGGAAGGTTTCCCAAGGGGAGGCCCGAGATCAACAAGATCAAGAGCAAAGCCGCCGCGTACGAACTTCGGGATGGCGCCCTATACCGAAAATCATACCTAGGACCATTGCTAAAGTGCCTGAGTAAGGAGGAGGGGCAGATGATCCTTAACGAATTACACTATGGAGCTGCGGGAAACCACAACTCGGGCCGCAGCCTAGCGGCACGAGCTAAAACCATGGGATACTTATGGCCATACATGAATGAGGACGCGAAGCATATGGCCACCGTTTGCGACGAGTGCCAGAAATTTGGGAAGAAGATACATGCGCCGACTGTAACATTAAACTCCGTCATCAGTCCCTGGCCCTTCGCTAAATGGGGAATCGACATCGTAGGACCACTACACGTCGGATCAGGACAAAGGAAGTATTTAATTGTAGCCACCGACTATTTCACCAAGTGGGTTGAGGCCGCTCCGCTAAGGCACATACGGGATAAGGATGTTTTTCGGTTCATCTGGGAACACATCATATGCCGCTTTGGGGTTCCTAAGAAGAATCGTCTCGACAACGGAAACAATTGCAAGGCAAAAACATCGACCCGCTATTCAACACTTACAACATCCGAAAGAGCAAGTCCACGCCCTATACCCCCAAAGCAATGGACAGCCGAGATCACAAACAAGACCATCGCCGATAACATGAAGAAGAAACTTGACGGGGAATATGGGGAATGGTGTGAAGAGCTCTACAACGTCTTGTGGGCATATAGGACAACTCGCGGGAGGCAACTGGATTGTCACCCTTCATGTTAACATACGGGACCGAAGCCATCCTGCCTACGGAGGCGATGATACCTACCACGAGGACCGAAGCGTGGAGGCGAAACATCTCGGCGGACCTTATCTTGGCTAAACTCGACGATCTAGAAGAAACGAGAGAGATGGCCCCGCAAAAATGGAAAATTACCAACGAAGGATCCAACGAGAATACAACAAACAGGTCCGACCAAGAGAATTCCAACCGGGGCAGCTGGTACTAAAACACCTACCTAGCTATGAGCGTGACAAGAAGGTCGGTAAACTTGCACCACGGTGGGGAGGACCCTACACAATAGTTGAGAAGGTCGGAGAAGGGGCATACAAGATACTGAAGCCGGACGGAACACCCGAGCCACGACCATGGAACGCGACACGACTAAAGCTCTACCATCCATGAAATCAGGTAAGATATCTTGTCATCTATTTCCGTGAAAGGCCGCGTGGGGTTGGAAATATGACAAGTGCGTCTAATGGTCGTTTCGAACCCGGGCGATGGCATTGTGCAAGTGCGGGGCGACTTACACTAACACGACTATTCGAACTCGGGGCGATGGCAAGCAGCAAGTGCCGAGGTAGTCCGGGGGCCCGGCGGTTGGAAACCAAGGCCGATTGTCGAGGCATGAGTACTCGACGGTCGGCGATCAACATTGCTCTCTCGCAAGTGGCTCGAAATCACTTGCCCAAGAAGATTAATCGATAACTTCTTGGGATGTCGATCCCATAGAAACTAGGCAAGACCCACTTCCCTTCCACTAGATCTCGAAAGACGGTGATGAGATGCCTCAATCGAGACATGGCATCGGGCCCGATGACCCTCCTTGTTGAGTGTGTTCGACGAAAACGGAATTTATGACTAACCTATCTATTCGTACAGCATACATAACAAGGCTACGACAAAGAAACCACACGCAGAAACTCAAAGATAAATAAGGATAATAACATCAGCAGTATAATGGTGTCGGTAGCAAGAAGAGCGAACAAACCGCGCAACGCAAAGCACCCCAATTAAAGTTTACGAGAAAATAAAGGTGTTCAAACGAATTACAACCCGTAGAAGAAGGGCAAGATAGCGACGCAGTAGCCGCAAAAAACATGATCACTCTTTGGAGGGAGTAGAACCCAAAGCTGTCTTCTTGGCGGCAGCATCGGCTCGCTTCTTATCCAGCACCGCCTTCACACCGGCTTTGACCTTCGAGACGAGCTCATCACTGAACTTCGCCTTCTCGGCAGCAAGATCCCGCGCTAGCTGCTCCGATGCCGCTTCAGCAGTGGCCGCTCGATCGAGCAAATGAGCCTCCCTCCCCTTTAAACGGACGATCTCTTCTTCCAACGAGGCTACCTTCTTCTCGCTCGGCTGCCAAGACAACAAGAACGGTCATTGTCACACAACAACAAAGAAGTGAAACAACAACACGGAAAGCACTACACAAAGCACACAACCTTCCAATAAAGGGGCAATTACTCTAATGGACTCCTCGGACTCAGACAAGCTACACTCGAGAGAAGATATCTTCGAAGAAAGTTCTAGATATCGCTGTTCATTAAACTCATTAGTGGGGCAATACTTCTTGTGATCCCTCCATTCATCCCTCTGTCGAGAGTGGGCAGCTTGCAAACCTGACAATTGGGCACGAACCCAATCCAACTCCTCAGAAACCTTTACGGACTCCTTAAGCTTCTCAAGGGACTCTCGGCCACTCTTCTCGGCAGCGTCCCTCTCCCCCAAAATCCGGAGGCGATCTGCATGAAAATCTCGAACCTGAAGTCTTAGCCGACCACATTGATCCTCTAAGTTGTCGGCCAATAAGGTTTTATCGGCCGCTATACCTTGGAAATGAGCTAGGTCCGCCCTCAGATTATCAATTTCCTCGGGAACATACTCAAAAGTCTCGTACCGATAAAGTTTGGATTGAAGATCTTCAATATTGGTTTCTAGACGATCAATCTTAGCATCCTTATTAACTATTCTCTGTTGTAAGTTCGAAACGTGATCTCGTTCTATGTTCGCTTCCCTCTTCAACAGACGACACCTCAGGCGGCGTCGGCCTACTCCGCAATAGAAGATCTCGGCTAGGCAGGAGTACTAAACTTAGGATATTGGCACTACAAGATCAATCATAATTAGTTGCGAGTAAAAAGAATACCTTGGGTTTTGGCCAACTCCTTCTCCAACCCTCGAGACCGTTCGCGCTCCCCGCGCAACAAGAGACGAAGATCCTCCCTCTCGACGGCCTCCCTAGGCGTTGGATGGCAACATTCAACAAATGAGCGGTTGACATCCTAAGAACAACACCAACATAGTCAGCCCTAAACAAAAACAAGAACGCAACACCCGAGCAGTTTAACTCACCAGAGATCAAAGGTACTTTTCGACCGGCTTCATACAACGAGACGGCATTGACCTTCTCTTCATCGGACGAGAGAGGCAAAATCGGGAGAGATAAGTGCCCCAAGCGAGTTGCACATAGGGCCCGAGATGGTGAAGGAGGTACTGCATCGGAATTAGGAACCACGGTAGGGAAAGTCTTCACGGTTGACCCCCGACAACAACATTCTCCACGTCACAAGCCGATCAAACCGTTCCCACCACCACCCGACTTCTCCGTCTCGACCCGACTCCCCTCATTACCAAGGACATCATCCTCATCATCAAAAAGACCTTCTTCATCATCACCTTCGGACACAACATACACAAGTGCCACTCTGCGAGAACAATCCCTTCACCACCACTTCCCGGGCACATTCTTCTCCTGGGCGTACACATCCTCCTTAGGTTCTTTACCCCTTCCTTGGGCTTCCCACCTACAAAGGCAGACGAATCGTCGACGACTTCGAGGCGACCTCCCCAGAAATGTGACAAAGGTAGTCGATCATCGGGATCCTCACCGTCCTTTCGCCGAAGCACCAGCACCTTTTGTCAACCCTCAACTTCAGGCATGAGCCGACGTCGATCCATGCAAGGCAACAAATAGGGGCACGTACATGTACGTTAAATAAAAAATAATAAGTATATTTGTTACCTTCCCTGTATCCTCCTCTTGCTCCTAATTCTATCTCTCTTCCGATGAACGAAAGCCTCAGAAGGAATACCCTGGGACTTAGTCTGAAAAACACCAAAACAAAACATCACCCCCGCAAGTCGCCCGAGCCGATCAATCAAACTAGAGAGACAGAGAAATGCACTGACCCGATCAACATTGACTACCCAGAAAGGATAAAATTCGGCCGGAGGAGGGAGTTTGCCACTCAAAAGAGGACCTGGAAATAGCCAAGGGAACCCGGTCCCAAGCCGTGTCATTAGTATGACAAAGGCGTGCTTGTTGGAACTCTTTCCCTCGGGTCTTCATCCAAAAGAAGTCTCCTAACTCCTTCTGGAAGAGTTTTATGACGATGAGGGTCAAGAAGAACCCTACAGAGATCGCCATTAGTAGTGGTCCCGCCTCCGATAATTATCGGGGCCGGGCCGGGAGTATAGTCACTCGCCCGGGAAGGATTATAGGTAGACCAAGTAGTAGGAGCGCACTCGCCTCGACTACGCTTCTCCCACTCCTGACAGATACTGAAAGTGTTACCATTCCATTGAGCCAAGGCACGCACGGACGGATCTTAGAAAGGGCCTCGTACAGAACTAAATACTAGGATCATATAGAGGAAACGCAGCCCGAGCTCTAGCTGGCCCGTGGTGACAATGGTCGCCTCGGCTGAATGAGGAAATCTCAAAACATCCTCCTTCTTCGAACACCCTCTCGGCCCGACAAGAGCCCGACATCGTATCCATGAAGACCGAATTCATCTTTCGCTTGTTGAACGTATTGCTCGTCCCGTTAAGTCCTTAGCGGTCCTCTTGTCAGCCCTACAAGAAAATGAAGATGGGTTATCAGGAAAGATAGAATCTAGAGCGCGGTAATCATACTTGGAAGGACTCTCTACGACAAACAGGGAATCAAGCGGTACGCCGTCTTCATCGGAAACACATAACTCACACACCTTCTTTCCGTCATTTGAGGAGTTGAAGATGCCAAAAAAACTAATGAGAAAAACGCCAGAGAAGCGAAACACAACCGGAACCGGAGAGGTTGCGGCGAACGGAGACGGAGAAGACGACGGATGATGGAGAAGAGAGGGAAGAAATCGTCGAGGAAATAGCCAACCGCAACAAAAAGAAGATGGAGAAGGAATGAAGATTGCAGAGAGGATGGAGAAGGAATGAAGTTGCAGAGAGGACAGAGAAAGGATGAAGTTGCAGAGAAGGAAATAAAAGGGAGACAAGGTTTAGACGTCGGACTTATAAACCCCTCCTGTGGTAACCGGCAAAGAAGGTGAACCGGTTGCAAAGAATCGAAGCGAGTGGGGAACAAAGATGCGCAAAAACCGGCATGACCGAGGACGTGGGAATACGAGGCGGTTATTCTTCCCCACGTGTTGACCACACGAGTGAAAGAAGGGGCATAAATGTAGGTGTAAATAATCCACAGGGACAGGTGGAATAATCCTAAGCCATGGCGTACCGGAGAAAGTATGCATCTAGAGTACTGGATCACCTCTCCGAATCTGGGCGCAAGAAAAGAGGAGTAGAGACAGCTCGAGAAGTCGACGAAAAAGGGGAAAAGTTGTGATGCGATGGACATCGGGCGCTGGAGCAATAAATGCGCTGACAGAGTTGGTAAAGAGATAAGAAGAGCTCGGTCAAGGAAGACTCGGCCAAGGATCCAAAGGGCGACATCGATCATCCCCACCAAGTGGGCGACATCGAGTGACGAGATAGCAGAAGAAGATATCACTCGGCTTGACATCCCGAATTCGAACAAATAAGAACATCGGCTGAGGCATCGACTGATCATCCGAGAGGAACATCGAGGAAGCTACGCCAGGCCTAACACCATAGTACTGGATGTATCATCACTTGTAACTATAAATAGAGACCATGTAGAGAGGTAGAACTCAAGTGAGAAGTGAGGAAAGAGAGCATACTCAAAGCATTGAGAGAGAAACACCCGTCTTGTAACCTTGAATCGAGTAATAAGATCATCCTTTAACCCCCGTGGACGTAGGTAATCATACCGAACCACGTATATCTCGTGTTCTCCTACTTTCCTTGTTTGTTTTGCTTCTTTGCGTGAATGCTTAATTACCTTCGGATGTAGAAGTAGGATTTTCTACATCTACACTCTTCAGCATCAATTAACCTACAATAATTAAGACACCAATCTAGCAGACAACGTAATGTGTCAACGATGATAGTCTTATCAAGAAATTTCCCTCTAGACAAGTAACTAGCCAGATAAGAAACCGCACTCATTCTGGTTATTAGTGGATTTCCGGTACTATTACACGTAAAAACATTTAAAAGCGTGGTTGCAAGGTCCACACCACACTCTCCAGGATCTAATGAGCGGGCGTAGAACATAACAAACTGGGCAAACTTTGATTTGTGTGTATTTAGAACAAGAAAACGGAAGGAGCGGAGAAGTGCTTGAAATACCTCCGACGACGACCATTTTCAAGACAAGACTTAAGATGTTGACATGTGCGTACCATCAAGCTATCCAACTTCTCAAAGAATGGAAATCACCTCCTCAACATTAAGGAGCTTAAAACCGTCGTCCACATCAAATATGCCTTTACTAGGTTTAGGTTGCACGATATCATCCCATCCTATTTCCACATCTAGCTCTAAAAGCCTATACACCACTGCCGATAGCAGCATCTCCCTTCCAACAAGTTCTCCTATTGTGCTGCTTTCAAGCCTTAACATGTTCTCAACATATACTGCCATCAAAGCTTCATCCGCAGAAATGTGAGGCATTCGCTCACTAATAATGGGGCTTAAACTCCGAGGTGCAAGAGGCATTAGCTCGGAATGTTTGCCAATGTTGAATTCACCCCTAGGTGAAGCACCTGCTCCTTTTTTGCAAGGCCACAAGGTAGATTCAAGAATTTCACGGAAGACTTAGAATTAGGCGGCATAAAATTTCTAACAAGCATCTCAGAGAGACGAGTCAAAACATTTTGCGTCGAAGTAGCCGGACGTGTAATGAAGTCCATCAAAGCATCCAACACATGTGGTCTATATTTCCACATGTTCATCCCGAAAATAGATTGCAGGAGTTTCTCATGATGATCAACATCAATAACCGCAACCGCTCTAGATAATGCCTTTAAACACGTCACAAGCATTGCCTCTTCATCGTCAGATAGGTATTCGAGAATGGTTCATAATCTCAACTAACCGATCATAATTGTCCGCATCTCCCGAGCAATTGATTGCAAAGCATCACGAACATTTTCTGCCACCTTATTGTCGAGATAGGTATTCTTCCATGTTTCTTTCTTCTAACATTCCCATAATTGTTCCGGGTTCTAGCCGATTACTCAACCTTAAAGCAAAGGAGAGATGATCGGAAGAATTGAGGGATTTGTTGAGTTCTTCTGCAGTGCTATTCACAATGATAATCTTAGCCTTGAGTTCTCTCTAATCTCATGGCGATCGTAAATTACGGCGACCTTAATTTAACCTAATTACTAGATCTTAACCCGTGCCGTAACGGCACGGGATGTTTTGTCTCTAATACGATATTGTTCACATTTCTCTTGCTTCATTTTATTCGTGAGTAATTATTTTGATATTCAAATAGGTTTTGGGAAACAAAATGGGTTACCCGATCTTTTTATTTTTTACTTAAGCATGTTATTCCAATTTATTATCTCGGACGGAGTAATAATGTTGTGCCAACATGAAAATAAAATAAAAAAATACAAGAAATAAAAAAATTTCCCATTTATTGTTCCATCATACCATAATTTCAAACTTCAAAAAGAATATTTCATCTAACAAGTACATAAACCTAAACCGCAATCCAACTCCATGATGTTTATTAATACATTTGTTCCGAAATTATTGATAACTAAGGCTCTATGAGTGAAGCAAAAACCCATAATATTTTCCCTACTATAGATAAAAACTATTTATTTATTTTTTGCAAATGTGAGAGTTATAAAAATGAAGAACCCTTGGCTATTGGAAGGCTGAGATATACACATGTGAGTTGAAAAAATAAACTTATAATAGTAAATCAAACCATGTGTAAGATTCTTTCTCAATCATATTGATAACATAATATCAAGAAATTCGTGGATAAAAAGATTTCACACCAACTATGCTAAGTAGTGCATGAATGACGTTCTCACATCTAGTGTTACTCAAGTAATTTGGAGTTTTAAAGAGCATAGTCATATTGATATTTGTATCTACATAAATTCAACTAACCTTCCGAAGAAAAATTATTAGTTTCAAGGTAGAGCCGACACAAACTTCTCGTCGCCTTCAATGTATACAACACACATTGGGTTTAATCGGCCTTGAGATTAAACAAATACCCCAATATTAGTCAAATAATGTCTACAAATACGGGATCGAAACAATGTGCTAACGGGAAAAATGAGAGACTAACATCAATTCTACAAAGAAAATACCCTATATGTATCAAAGTTTGTTAACCAAACATGTATTCAAATTAAAAAGTCATCAACTTAACACAAAAATATAAAAGAACCCAAGTTAAATCAATACTTGCATAAACAAAACTTATAAGAGAATTTTATAATTATTAAATACCTTTAAAATCACTATTAGAGATTTAATTGCATGCCTCGCAACGGTAGGAGGAAATCACCGATTAATTTGTAGAAATTTCACTTTGGATATGTAGCAATTCGTAGAAGTTTACACTTTGGTGGTGATGCGTTCCATCTAAGTGTTGTTCGATTGATTATTTTTTTTAGAAGGTTTCGGTTTTCATTGGACAAACCGAGAGGGAGCGTTTCATTATATTCATTATCATTCGAAATCCAAGACCAACTCGCCCTATGCTTACGGGATCTCAATACAACCTTAGATTTATCTATTGACGGAGAAACCTTGATACTAAATATGTAGTTTTTAGTGTTATTTATTATATAACGTGACATCCAAATGTTTTTTTCTTCTTCTTAATTTTCATGTATTTTAACCAAGTTTATATTAGCATTAAGACGATCAACCACATTTCTAATTTATAGTGTTATCCTTTTGTAGCAAAGACATAATTAACATAGTCAATTACTACTCATCAAAACCGCCAGTACCACAAACCACCGGATATTACTTCTTTCTCCACCACCACCATTTTCCATCCCTCATAGAATATTGGGCACACTTATAACTTTTAATCTCACACGTCATGTATAAAGTTTAGATTTAACAAACTTAGGTCGTCAATTAATTTATTCAACTATATGTTTTTTGTTAATACTGAAAATCATGCGTACGAACGGTTTACCAAAGATAGTAGTGGCACCAAAAACAACCATTTTGTCTTATATGATTTGGTATCATCCCAAAAGTATTTGTTATCCGCCTTTTTTGATCGTGTCAAAAACAACCAACTATACTTTTCACAATACAATGTTACCCGTCATGTAAAAAAATTTATTATTTTTGATTCAAAAAGAAAAAACTAATACCACCGCCATTAAAACCATCCAAATACGCCACTATTTCTTCCACCAAAACTAATGTTACCGCCTCCACCACTTTGTAACACATTCCACCGCTTCCACCACTTACTTCTTCCTCTACTACCACCACCACCACTAATATCTATTGAAATAATTTTTATCAAAATTATTACTTATTTATGGAGATATGTATTAATATTAATTAAGGGATATTTATGATGTAAAATTAATAAATCATTTATCATGAGAAATTAATGTTTCCTAAATTAATAAAACACTTATACTAATTAATATTTAAGTTGAACAAACCATAACCATAGATTTATCTTCTCTCTAGACAAATCACTTATACTAATTAATAAAATACTTATACTAATTAATATTTAAGTTGAACAAATAACCACTATTGATTTATCTTTTTTATCAATTCCAACCAAGGTGGAACAATGGTTTAGAGCCACTCTTATGACACAATAGGTCATGAGTTCGAACCTCCCCGTTATAATTTTTAAAATTCAATATCTTGACTTGAGTATTCATTTTTAATTCATAATATTGGAATGAACACCACGTGTTGTAGTGTGTGGCACGGAGGATCACAGCCTTTGATTTATCTTTGCCAAGGATAAACTCACGACCACCACTCATATAGCAAAGTTAGCCTTGGCGCACGTGCGGGTTATGGGTGTGGTCTGCACAACCATGACCGTAGATTTATCTTTGCCCAGAATAAATCCTGGCCACCACTCAGAAACAAACTGTGCTTTATATTGTAGATAAGAAACCTAGTTTATATAGGAAAAACTCTGTAAGTTTTACAATCGGGCCAGGCTGGACGGCGTAGTATGTTACCGAAAAGACTGCCCACGGCACCTATATTTATAACTACTAGCAGCCCATAGACCACACCCTTCGAATTTTTCTCCCCACCCCGAAGAAAAAAACCCTAGAAACTAAAGACGGCCACGAGGATAAATCAGAATCTAAAATCGAAGGGTGAGAGGAATGAAATATTTCGCGGGAAGCTTTCCAAAGATACAACCCGTCAAGTTTCGAATGTAGGTTCTCCTCCCCAATTTCAGATTTTCAAAGTTTACTATGAATCTCTACTTTTTAGAGTTCGGATATTAATGGAATTCATGGTTTATTTTTGTATGTAGCCCAACTTCTGAAGCTTTAATTCCAATTCGTTTGGATATTGAGATCGATGGGAATCGATTCAAAGATTCATTCACATGGAATCCAACCGGTAAATCTCTATTTTGGATTGACATTTGTTTTTATTTAGTTTCCATCTTGCTAATCTTCTCAATTGGTTTTTAATAATGTTAAAAGAACCGGATTCTGAAGTGGTACTGTTCGCGAAGAGGACAGTGAAGGACCTGAAGCTCCCTCCAGCATTCATTACACAGATTTCTCAGTCTGTACAAGTGAGTATGAGTATAACTAGCAATGTTTGTGGGTTCTGCTGTAAGTTTTGACCTAATTCTAGGCAACAATGTAGTGAATTGGAAGAAATGGTAGTGAAACTATAGTTACTTGCTTAGGGGATGCTTTTTGTGACGGACGGGAATCACTTTTAGTCACCCCCAAAAGGGTCTCTTTGTTGGCGACTGATACAATATGCTCAAATGGTGATATAATTTTCAGTTGATTTATCTCAATAATTGTGAAATCGTGATGCAAATATAGTAAATGGAAGCTGCGTATGTGATTGTTGTATGGAAACAGATGATCTCTGGGATTTTCTTTTTTATGGGTATGCATAGTGCCATTCTATATATTCTGGTTGTTCATCTCTTAACCGCTGGAAATTCATTTGCTTGTTTTCTATTTGTTACAGTCACAGCTCAACGAGTTCCGATCCTTGGTGGGTCAAGAAATGTTTACTAGTGAGAAGATAGTGACTCTCAAGGTTCATTACATGAAAAACTTCTTAATGGTTATGGTTTGAGTTGCCATAGATAGTAATGTTCGTGTTTTCTTTCAGCTTGATCTTCGTGTAAATAATACCATCATAAGGGACCAGTTTTTATGGGTAAGTCTGCTTTGAGTTTTGCATTGTGACTTTGAATATAATTGTTTAATCATGCATTTGGATTATGTAATTCTGAATGTAAAATTTGCTTATATGTTCGGCATCCGTTGATTCTTACACTGCAGGACTTGAACAACTTCGAGAGTGATCCAGAAGAATTTGCGAGAACCTTCTGCAATGACTTGGATATTAAAGACCCTGAAGTTGGGGTAGGCATTATTAGTTAAGTAAAGTACTTGTTAGTGACTGATAACTTCATGCTAGTAGCTGTAATTAATTCGTATAAGTTGTATTTTACAGCCAGCAGTTGCAGTTGCAATTCGTGAACAGCTTTATGAGGTGAGGATTTTCCCAAATGCAGTTTTCTTTCTCATGTTGGATATAACTGCAAGAAAATTTTTGTCTAGCTTGCTCTGTAGAAAATTTTGTTTTACGTTGTTGTTTGGCACTGACTATATTATGTTCTGTAGATTGCAACCCAAAGTGTAACTTCTGCTAGGAAACCAGAGTAAGCAAGAAAGGTCGTCGAGGTGAATATGTCTCTGCCAGGTATGTTATTGCTGGCTTTGGATTCCTAGTTGGTATGTGAGGACCATTGGTTTTATTTTTTTGTTTATCCCAAAGGATTTGAAGGCTACTCTTTGCAATTTGTTTTCAATAACCCTCGCTTCTTTTGCTCAATCCTGCAGCAAAGTCGGTGGAGCTGCCGTGGACTTGATGAAATTATTTGGTGGAAAATCTAGTGTTCTTAGGTAGGATTGCTCTGCCATACGCTCGAGCTTAAGATTAAGGGGTTCATTTTGAAGACCCTTGTGGTGGATAATGTTGTGCATTATCTTAAACAGGAAAAGGAAGGAGTGGGACTTATATGAACCCATTGTTGATCTCCTATCAAAGGAAGAAGTAGAAGCTCTCGATGCAAGAGAAGAACGTCATGCTCGGTAAGCAACATAATCTACAAAAACATGTTAGAACATATGTATAAGTTGATTTTAAATTTGTGCGTATATACAATTTGCAGGATGAAGAAAAGGTTCAGTGACATGGACGATGTATATTTGACGAATTACTCAAGTGGCTAATGTGACCAAGCCTGCCTGTTTCACACCTGTCATCTGCTACTACCTTGCAGATGCAAAAGTTGTAAAACTATCCTGTTTCTTATACACCTAGTATTAGTATGAATGATTCACCTCGTAAAATCTAATGTTGGAATGAGCTCATTATTATTTTTGTGCGTGTTGTGTGTATTCTTTGCGTCTCAGGTAATGCCCTTTTATTATCCTGTAAGTACTTGAACTTCTTTTACTGTCATTGATTACAAGAATATTATATCCATGGTTACTGCATAGATTATTATGGTGTAGGCTAATGTCAAAGAACCGTAGGTCAAAGAAACGTAGGAATAATGCTCTAGACGAGGAATCTCAGATCCTGGAAGAAATATGTTTGGGGGACAACAGATAGAATTGTCCAATAGTCCTCAGTCTCAGATCCTGGAAGAAATATGTTTGGGGGACAACAGATAGAATTGTCCAATAGTCCTCGGTCGTTCTTGATATATTTAAGTGTGTGAAATGTCACAGGGTATGATGTAGCTCAATTCTCAAATTTCCAATTTTTTTCCCAGGGTAAGTGGAAGTCCAGACCTAAACTCTGTGCATTTGCACCGAAAACATCTCTATCTTCCGGTGTTAGATTTTTCTCCTACAGGGAGGCGCTTTCTTATTGCTACGGGTGTGTTCTCAGTCGGTTGGTGAACTTTGCTTGTGTGTTATAGTCAGATTGGGTAATCTGTCTCTGACACGACTATGAGACTATCTTAACCCAGAGGAATTGCGGTTTAGTCCAATTATAGGTGTAATCGTTACTAGGGTCCATCGCTTTTGACGTGTGAAACTTATTCAGTAATTTTTTCAAGATTGCTGAAGGGTATCTTGTGGTTACGAAAGTTTTTCAAGATTGCTTAAGGGGGAAAAAATTTTACACTCGCAGTGCGAGTTCAAAAACGAATTCGCAGCATCACAGCCATTGCATGTTGCAGATATGACATCACGATCGTTGGATGTTGCGGATATGACATAAGTTCATAAGCGTGGTTAAGTCATGATGTCATATCTGCAACATCCAATGGCTGTGATGCTGCGAATTCGCTATTTGAACCCGCACTGCGAGTGCAAAACTTTTTCGTATACCATTCCATTAAATCCAGTGGTTATGATAGTTCCGCTTCATGTGGATTTTAGAACACCCATGTCTCTGTGTAATTTTTGTACACTTTCCTAGCAATCTCGAACATTTGACGTGGGAAACAACAATCCAAAAATAAATAAATAAATTAACTAAACTTAATTTTACATATTTATCCAGATTAAACCTAGACTTATTTTTACACGGAAACATGAAAAAAAGAGAGGGAAGAAAGGCGAATGAAAAAAACATAGACGCATGAGTAAGTATTTTCATGGGTGCAGAGGAATACAAAGATCATTTCCATGATACAAACTCGCGTGACCTAAATTTTTTATTGTGATCGAATCGGCATTCTGGCCGAAGTATAGCTCATGACCCAAATTTATTAGGTGACACAAAATCTACACCATAACTCAAACCATGTACCTGCAATGTAAAATCTGTCACGTTATTCAAGATTATGCGATGTAACCCAAAATTTACATGGTCACCATATCAAGTCTGCGATTCAAAACCCGGTCATGCGATAAAAAAAAACGCCTTATAAGCTGAAATTTGTTACGTGGCACAAGATATGCAATCATATAAATTTGCTAAGTGACCCAAAATCTACGTTGTAACTCAAAAATATACATCATTTGATCAGCAACCCATAATTGCTTAGTAAATCGTACATCATTTTTGCAAATAAATATGCTTTGACTCAAAGTGTGCACTTAATTAAACCTAACATGTGCCATTGTGGCATAACTTTTGCATGATAACCCAAGATCTATATCATGACGGATATTTTCAATATAAAGCAAAATCCTCACAATGACTATCAACTATAAAATCTGTTTTATAGTTGTGGTTTCTAAAAGTTAACCACTACACCCCAAGTAAAGATAAATTCATTACTAAGCTAAACTATACGTAAGGAGATACCAAAGAAAATTTGCACTTAATTGATAGAACTTCAAGTTGGATCTTTGAGAAAGAAGATCGATCGAAGCTTTTGGAGAACTTCATCAACAAAAGGTAAGTGAAGACCGAACCACCTATTACTCAAGTTTTTACCTTTCTATCTATGGCACTATGTCGCATGACTAAAGTGGACTCTACATGTACAACGAAATTTCGAGTCAAGTTTATCTTGATAATTATTCTTGAAATATGTTGACTAAGCTTATTAACGTTTGTTCATCCTTGATGAATTTGGTTAAGAACAATTTATTGTTTATGACCTAAATTATGATTCAAGATTATCATTTGCAAATAGCCTAGAACAGTGATATGTGTCATTGATGTTATTCGGGAATGTTTCAAATTGATTATTAAAGAGATATAAAACTACTGTAAATCTGGATATAGGACAGTTACGTACCAGCTTACATACTGGCGCAACGTCCCAGGTCCGAAGCCGCAAGATACATGTACGCGCGTACACGTGTCGGCGTAGCTATAGTTTGCCAACGACTTTTGGTACACATACCAGTATGCAAACCCAAAAAGTTATGTTGACTCGTGAACTCCGGGTTGGTACACATACCTAGTATGCATGCCAAAAAATTTTTGTGAACTTCCGAACTCGTTTTGTCTTAAGGGTATACAAACCATGTACACGTACCATGACAAAATAACTCACTGAACTTGGATGTAACTACACGTACTTACCATGTCGAATATTTTGGATGCATCGGGAATTATTACTATGAGATAATCGACATTTGAACAACTCTCTAAAAAACACATATAGACATATTTGATCACATTATAACCTATGGTTGTGACTCGAGATTAAAGTCTTAACGTGTTATATGAAAATAGTTAAGCGTATAGTTCGCCTGGCTAGTTTGGGCTAACCTTTCATGAACAAGTCATTTTACACGGTTGTTATGGTTCATCCCTAACTTGAGTATATATTTTTGTTGTGTTAATCTCAAATCAAAGATTCATCTAACGATGGATATTGGTTTCTTGATTCCAAAGCTACCTTAGCTTAAATCTAAATCAACCTTTGATTTTGAAAGTCTATATAAGGAGAACCTCAAGCAACTGGGATCATTGAATCCTCGACACTTTTCTTGTGTGTCCTAGTTGTAAACTATAGTTGTCCTCTCCTTTAAACCTTTTTAGGTTTAGCGACTAAAAAGACTTCGCTTAGGGATTCATGAAGCCAGGTCCTACTATATATATATTAATAGTTCATGTATCTGATCTTGCTTCGATTGTTGAGTCTCACTCCGATCCCGGGCAAGATAGATAGAAATCACAAAGTTTTTTCTTCCTCAAACTTTGTGATTCCACAAGTTAGTATATTCCTCTATAACGATTATTTTGAAATCGGAGTAGGTTTTAATTGTGAGGTGAATAATAATTTAGGGCCGCTCTTCGGGAGTCGTAAGTACGAATTTTGAGGTTTGCTGGACTTTGTTCACCCAAACGATTTCCTATCTCACGTTGATCTTTTGATCAAAACGGAAATCACATATAGGTAATAGGATTATCTGTGGGAGGCAGATTGGTATAAAATCTTCAATTGATTTGAAATAACCATATAGGCTATAAAGGATATCGGCTAAGGGAATCAATTGCGTAGAGTCTTGCGAGATTCAAGAGGCGTAAGGGAGGTGGGATGGGCGAAATCACGATGGTAAATTCGGTATCAACTACATTTCATTCAATTTTTGATAGTAGGCTAGAGTCCGTAGCGACTTAATACGGTTTGGTGTTCAAATCTAGACAAGGTCCTGGGGTTTTTACGGTGCGGGTTTCACCTAACAAAATTTATGGTGTACATTGCTATTTATTTTCCGCATTATATTGTTTATATTTATAATTAAAATATTACATGTAATCAATCAAAGTAGATAGGTCCATCGTAATTGTTGGATACAATTTGATTGATCTTGGATATTGATCTTTGGAATCATCCAAATACTATCACAGTATAATCAGGTTCATGGACTTGTCTCCATTTGCATATTGATTGTGAGAGAAATAGATATAATCTCTTCATATAATTCTAGATTGAGATTCATTAAGTTGTAAGTCTCAGAATTTTATTTGAGTTTAGTCCATACAGGTTGCCTAAGAAAAAATTGGTGGTGTATTTTGGTACCCCGGTATTTTCAGTTACATACTGAAAACGCAAGGGATACCGAATACACCCAACTTTTTCGTTTGATAACCTGTATACATAAAACTTAATACAATAACAAGTATACCAACTGAATAATCCTTGACAATATGTATATAGAGTTTATATCTCAACCTCAACCTCTACTCAATCAGTATGTATATACACACAGGTTCCATGAACTTGATTGTTAAGCAGAGTACTTGGACGATCTAAAAAAATTAAAATCCAAGATTAATCTAGTCGTATCCAAATAATCCAATCGAAATTATGCCAAGTGATTAAATTTGTTATCTATCTTTCAAGATACGAATTCTACAAGAAACAAGTCTCGTAATCGATTATAATTAAGCAGACATATCTACTTAGATTGAATGCTTACAAACCTGTGTAAATCCGAGTTATAAAGATAAATAATAACCTGAAAAAAAAATTGTTAATGAGGAAACCGCAATAGTAGAAAAACCCCGGGACCTCATCTAGATTTGAACATCAAATTGTATTAAGACGCTACAGACACTAGCCTACTATCATACTTTAGAATGGAATTTAGTTGAGACCGAACCCACCCTCCATGCGATTCAGTTACAGTCGCGCTCCTTAAGTCTTTTGAACCTTACAGGGCTCTATGCAATTAATTCCCTTAGTTGACGTCCTTTACAGCATAAGAGTTGGTTCAGCCGAAGTAAAGGCTTTTGATACCAATATGCCTCTAACAGATAAGCCTATTTGATTTTAATTTAGATCAAAGATCAAGGTGTGGAAATATATTTGTAATAGACAGAGCTACCAAACCTCACAAATACAGAACTTACGACTCCCGAAGAGCATCCTAGATTCATAACCACCTCTCAAGAATAACCTTCAAAAGATCAATAAGATCAGTATTCTGATATCTATCTTGAGGAATCACAAAGTCCGAGACGAAGAAAACTTTGCGATTACTATCTATTTTGCACGAAAGAGATTATGAAAACCTCGATAATAGAAAAGTAAGATCCGGATTCACGAACTATCAAGGTAATGATAATCGAACACCTGGCTTCACGAATCCCCAAAGAAAAATCTTTAGTCGTAGACTTAATTATGCTTCTCGGGGAAGCCTATGTCAATAGAGGATGACTCTAGAATCAACTAGGACTCAAAGTGTCGTGGATTAATTTTTCCCAAGTGAAAGAGCATTTATATTTACTAGGGGTTGTTTAGAATTCAAGCTAAGATAAATTGAGAATCAAGCAAACTCTATTCTTGAAAAATACAATAGAAGAATATACACCTTGGTCCTATTAAGGAACCATATATAATGACCGTTCGGTTTGGAAACTTAGCAAAAGAAGTAAAAATAATTTAATGTTCATTTAAACACCTAAGAGTTTAATCATGATGCACACACATAAGTGTTTAAGTGATCAATGAAGGATTAAAAGTGTTTAAGAGAGTTCTAGTAATGCTAAACATATTAAAAATAAATCTTTAAGCATTTGCTAAAATATAAGCGGGACAGTTGGTAGAAAAGTTCGTGAACCTCATGGCTTGTTCCGAGTCTTAGTGCAACGGTTCATGGACCGGATTCTTGACCCCTACTAGACTGCCGAACTCAATTGACAATGGTTCGTGAACCGGGTTCACCAACCGCTAGCATATTATACCAACTTTGAAAATTCGATTCACCTCGGTTCGTGAATCTGTTCCCAACTAAACTTCCGGTTTGCGAAGTGGTTCGCAAACCTTCTTGTAATTACGAAACTCGAGATATCTATGGTTTGCGGGCTTGGTTAGCCAACCTACACCGAGTAGAAATATCAATAAGTTCAATATTTCTCTCTTATGATGTTCGAAACATTCCCAAGTGATAAAATCATTTGCATGGAATTTTCAACCACAAAATTAATTCATAGAACTAATATTGTTAAGGACCGTTGAACATCTTTGCTAAATCATGTTTCGAGAGTTTTCACAAGAAAATATTGACTCTAAACTTCTTGTTTGTAAATCTACTAGAAGTCATACGACATAGTCTCAATAGATAGAATTGTGAGATAATGAGTAATATAGAATGGTTCGTCTTCACATACACCTAAATAGAAGTTCTCTAAATGTCTTTGTCGATCTTTAGTCTTCAAGGGTGATGTACGATACTCAACTTTCAAATTCTAACCTAGTCTGAGACTTGACTTAGTAGACTAGAAATCAAGATATAGTTTTGATCATGAAAACGTGGGGGTACCAAAATACACCACCAACTTTTTCGTAGGAAACCTGTATGGACTAAACTCAAATACAATTTTGAGAGTTCAACTTAATGAATCTTAATAAAGGAATTATATGAAGAGCTTATATCTCTTTCTCTCATAATCAGAAAGTTTACAGAATCAAGTCCGTGAACTTGATTATGTGTGAGAGTACTTGGACGATTTCCAAGATCAATATCATGGAATCAATCAAGTCGTATCCAACAAACAAGGATGGATGTATCTACTTTGATTGATTTAACATACAACCTTGTGATATTTCAATTATTAAGATAAACAATATAATGCGGAAAAATAAATAACACATACACGAATTTTGTTTACGAGAAACCGCAAATGCATAAAAACAACACTGGGACCTAGTCAGATTTGAACACCAAACTGTATTAAGCCGCTACGGACATTAGCCTACTATCACAACCCGGATTTGGAATGTAGTTGAGACCAAATTAAACGGTCACAACAATTCAATTACAGTCGCGCTCCTTACGCCTCTTGAATCCCAGCATCCGCGCAATTGATTCCCTTAGCTAACATCCTTTATAGACTAAGAGTTTCTTCAACTCAATTTGCCTCCCACAGATAATCCTATTTGTGATTTCCGTTCTGATCAAAGATCAAGGTGAGATAGGAAATAGATTGCAATAGACAAAGTCTAGCAAGCCTCAAAATCCGGTCTTATGACTCTGAAGATCATCCTAGATTATTATTCACCTCACAAGTCGAAACTTGTGGAATCACAAAGTCTGAGAGAAACATACTTTGTGATTTTTATTTATCTTATTTGATTGAGCAACTCAACAATCAAAACAAGATCAGGATACACGAAGTATCAAGATAAAGATAGTTGGACCTGGCTTTACGAATCCCTAAGTGAAGTCATTTTAATTAAGCTAAACCGTAGAAGGGTTTGAAGGAGAGGACGACTCTAGTTTACAACTAGGATACACAAGAATAGTGTCAGGGATTCAAAGATCCCAGTTTTTAGAGGTTCTCCTTTTATAGAATTTCAAGATCAAGGTTGATTTAGGTTTAAGCTAAGATAGCTTTGGAACCAAGCAATCAATAATCACCGTTAGATGAAAAACTTGACTTGAGATTAACATAGCATAATATGTATTCCTATTAGGATGGACCGTAATCAACCGAACCGTGTATAATGACTTGTTCATGTAGGTTAGTCAAAACTATCCAATTGAACTATATACTTAACCATTTTTATATAACACGTTAAGACTTTTTATGAATCACACATATGATCAAAAATATCCGATAGTGTCTTAGAGAGTTGATCAAATGCCGATTATCTCATAGGAATAATTCTGAATGTCTTTGCCATGGTACGTGTGCAGGGTATGGACACCCTTAATACAAAAATGAGGTCAGGAACTCATAGATATTTATGGTTTGCATACCGTTTTTCGGTATTAAAACCAACTTTGCATACTAGGTATGCGAACCATTCTGGTTCACGAGTCACGAGACTTTTTGTGGTATGGATATCGGGTATGCATACCACAAAGTCATTTGCCGAACTATAGCTACATCGGTACGTGTCTTGGGTACATGTACTGCGACTCCAGGACTTATAAAAGTTCTCCCCGGTATGTGAACTTGTATGCATAATGTCTTGTTCCATATTAACAATAGTTATATATCTATCTAATAATCAATTCGAAACATTCCCGAATAACATCAATGACACATATCATTATTCCAGGCAATTTTCAAATTGTTGAATCTTGAATCATAATTTAAGTCATGAAAAATAAATTATTCTTAATCAAATTCATCAAGTATGAACAAATGTTATAAAGCATAAGTAGTCATATTTCGAGAACAATATTTAAGATAAAGTTACTAGAAATTTCTGTTATGCACGTGCTGTCTAATTTTGTCATGAGACAATGTATCATAGATAGAAAGGTGAAAACTTTGAGAAATAGGTGGTTCAGTCTTCCTTACCTTTTGATATTGAAGTTATCCAAAGCTCTTGTTGATCTTCGCCTTCAAACGGTAGAACATAATGATATCCGATTCTCAACTACAGACTTCTATCCTAATCCGAGACCTGATTAAATGTAGAATAGAAATCAAGATGTAGTTTTGAAAACTAAATTTGAGAACAAGCTTGAGATAGCAACACTTGTGAGTTCAACCGAGCAATGCTCTAAACGAATCAACTAATATTGATAACAAGCTTGAGATAGAAAAATTTGTGGGTTCAACGGAGAAATGTTCTAACAATCTCCCCATTTGTAAATTTTAGTGACAAAACTATTCAATACATACGGATTCGAAAATGAATAAACTTTTCGACTCAATCCACCATGCTTGATTCGAAATGATGTAGTCTTGAATCCTTCAAGTTCTTCTAGTGTTGCATGTGTTCGTTCACACTTTTTTGTGAAGATCCGTAGTGATAACAACTTACGAAAATAATTAAAAATTCCTTTATTAGAACTAGTATAACACGCATGCGCGATGCGCTGCCAACCTGCCGATCATTACGTTACAAAAGCTATAAAACATAGGAGTAACAAATTACAATATTTTTGGTGGAAAATGTTCCTTCGGCGGCTCAATGTATGTGCCAATGTACTAAAAGACCACCAACTAACCTCCATCTAAATGTAATTTTGTTTCGTACTCCAAAATCAACGGGGTATACGTTTTGATCCAATGATTCCATTCATTCTCAACATCATTAGCTATGTCCTTCATTACCCACCACCTTTGATTTTCCTGAGACTACTTTCAATAAAGAATCAAGAACTTTTTGTCACACCAATCCGATAAACACCAATTAAATTGTACAAAGTAATCATAACACTTAGGCGGTTTAATCTCCTCCTTAATACTCAATACTTAAATCGGTGAAATGAAAGTGATCGTATGAATTTGGATAATAACCTTTCTTCATAGCCACTCCAAAAGCAAAACCCATGATTCACTATGGCATAATTGATTGATGCTAAGTGGTGAGTTTCATGACCTTTGATAAACTCTAGGCAATGACATCATATAGAAGAACAATAATGAAGCTCCATAATAAGTCAATGCATGCACAATTTTTATGATTTAAAAATGATAATATTGGAGAATTTGTTGGCATCCCAACATCGCTAACTCACCTTAATAGTATCTCGCATTGGCTATGTTTGCTAAAGCATCAAATCTGTTAAGCAAGCACGGATGAACAGCCACCGCCATCGACAAATATCCATACCTCTCCAGAGTAATTGGATGAATAAAAGCAAGTAGTTTTTTGACGGTTTATATGATGTCTAATTGACATACACAATGAGTTTATTACTTGGGATCCTTTTCTAGAGCCATGGCGTTTCGGTTAGAGATGGACGAGAAAGCAAGAACGAAGTGCATTTTAAGATTGAGCTTTGTTTGGCTCTCTCAAGAATTTGGCGCTTCTTGTAGATCATGAGATCTTTCGTCGGGTCCAAGTCATGGCAACATTTCGTTTTCCTTTCATTTATCATATCCATTTTCTCTCGCAATTCGTGGACTTCTACGGGTTGGTAAGATCTTGTGCTCCGTCGATGTTTCTATCAACTCTTGAATTCGAGTTTGCTCGTGATTCTAGGGCTACGACGGGGAACAAAGACTTGTTTTCCTTCCATTACTACAAAGATGTACTTCTGGATCAAAAATCAAAAATAAAACTTTGTTACTCATGTTACGTGTGGCACAAACATGTATAGCCACTGTCATAGCAAAACGACTTCTCTATATCGGTCAGCTTCAACCATCCATAATTTCGGGACTACAACAAACCCATTAACTCATTACTCATTCCTAAAGAAGAACCCACCTAAATAAAACCCAAAATTTTAGAAGTAAAATTCACAAATAGAATTCAATCTATCGATTGAAAGTTGCGAAGGGAAACGAAAATTATGAATCCCAAAAAAAATAATAGTTGAGTAACTTTGAATTTCAATTTTGGTACCCAAATTATATTATTTGAAAATCCGTGATTTGGAATTCCCAAATTTAAATGAATTAGGTTATAGGAATTTGACTAACCTGTGATGTTAAAGTCTTATATTTCCGTAGAATGTGAAATGGACAGCAATTGCAATGGTTGCTTAAATCGGGAAGGAAATTCGAAATTTAGGGCAAAATTATAAGTTGAAAATCGGTGATTAAGGAAAAGAGAAGAAATAAACTAACCTGGATTAAGTCTTATGTTAAGCCTTCAAGTTTTCGTAGCCTTCGTTCATCTTTCATGGTGGAGGTGGAGATGTTTGAAATCTCTTTCATGGGGGAGGTGTTTCGACGATAAAAGCGAAAAGATCACCCTTTGTTTTTTTGAGACGAGAAGTTTTGTAAAAGAGAACGATATACGAAACATAATATTGTTACCTTCCTCAAATTCAATTACACCACAATTTTGTTTTCTATTGTTTAGTCAATCTTACGGTATCACCCCACTTTGTTGCATTGAAAGTTGCATAATTGGTTTTTACACGATAGGATTACACTTAGCAAATAAAACACTCTTGAACTTTCTCTCTCCTAATGACTTGCCCAACCATTCCAAAAGTGGGGGCGGTTTGTAAACAACTATTCAATCTCGACACTTCTTAACCCTCGGGTGACCTCCGTCGCGTCGTTTATTTTAGTTTCCTGGTCCATAAATCCTCTTTTCTTTATATTAGTATATAAGATAAGATAAGATAAGATAAGATAAGATAAGATGAGGTAATTATTCTACCCGGTGGTTGTCTCTTCGCATAAATGACGAAACATAATATTGTTACCTTCCTCAAAATTCAATTACACCACAATTTTGAAGCAATACTATGATGAACCCTCATCATTAACAATAAATCTTTTCTACGTATGTTCTCCCCTTAATAAATACATACTACTTTTGCAAAATAGGTAAAACCTATAGAAAATAATTCAATCCACATTACACGATGTTCCGTAAAAAAATAATAATGTCCATATGTAATTTTCCTCTCTCGTCATTCCAAAAGTAAGATACTACTTAATAATTCTCCATCTTTTTGTCACCAAAATTAGCAAAGGTGAACAATCGGGATAAGAAGTAAGAATCATCTTTGTTGCCTCTGTTTCTTATCTTTACATGCGAATTGGGTTGAAGAAACTATTCTTGCGAAGACTAAAAGTAAAGAAGAATGCGGATAAATCAGCCCCTTAACTAGAGAGTTTTTCTATTGAGCTCATCTCACTCTTCGAACAAAATGATGGTATCGCCTTTTAGAGATTGAACATAGATACCCCAATTTAAACAAATAGGCTCGTAAAGAAATCAAATTTTGACACATAGATGACAAGACCGCATTGCTAACAATGGTGCTCAAGCATTAGCAACATTTCAAAAAATCTCTTCTTGAAGTAAGACGAGTATGTTTGTAATCGTGAGGGTTCAGTTTTTGTTTCGAAAGAGCGAAGAAAGAAAATGATGAGAATGTCCAGTTAGAGAATCGGACGAAGAAGAAGAATCGCCAAAGAAATAACTTTTTCGAAATCCTTATTATAGTGTATTTATTTGGATTTTCCTCTTTTCTTTATATTAATTGGTTATTTCATTTTTTTCCATTCCCATACTTGATCTATTTATCATTTAGTCAAAGTATTTTTGCTTACAACAATATGACAAATATCCTTGCGAATTTCCTATGACATTGCCGTCTTGCGACGAAATATCACCCTTTGTTGCACAAAATATGACAAGCCTAAGTCTCCTTGCGAAAACAAAGCCTCATGACATTTTGATCTACGCAGTCTCTTATCCCTTATACCTATAGAAATAAGTGGAGTTTTCTTGAGGTCACGCATTTGCCAAGAATAGCGGGGGTAGGTTAAATCCATCCCCGTGAGGGCTACTTAATTTCGGGAATTTTTTTTTTTAGTCTTAAAAATTTATTCGAAAAGGTTCGTCCCATTCATTTGCGCATTTACAAATGATATTTGTTTGCAGAAGTATTCCACGATTCGGTCCATTTCAAATCCCTCTTTTCTTTATATTATCTTCTTTGTTATTGATTATTCACTTCTTATGCCTTTTGTTCCTCAAGATAAGATAAGATAAGATAAGATAAGATAAGATGAGAGTAATTATTACTCCTTCCAATCTCTGTATGATACCAATATTTGGATGCGAAACATAATCATGAATTAATCAAAAGAGTTTCAAGACTAGAGAACATATACCAACCTTTAGTTTAGACGATTTTAACCAAGAAATCTTGGTTTGCGTCAAGGACATAAGGCACAAGCATCTCCTACAATTCCACATCCACTATCCCTACAAAGATATTACCATTAAGCAAAAGTTCAAAAGAACTCTCCCATTAAATGTCATTCTGGAAGAACAACATGAACGACCTTACTCTAGTCACAAGAGAAGGGATTTTCTTGGACTTTAAATTTATTCGGCGATTCTGAACAAAATAAATTTATATCTATTATTTTTCTCCCTTCTCTCCAATTACGAACAAAGAAGTTAAAAATAACGATCTTAATGTTAGAGGAACTAAGATACAAGATTATTGCGAGAAAAATCATCAACAATAACTATTCTCTACACCAATTACGAACAAGAGAACAATTAGTTCGATACGACTCAACATAAGAATTGTAACTTCTCTATCCATGTACGAACGTAGAGTCATATGTAATTTAGTAAGATATACTACTTAATAATTCTCTCTCTTTTTGTCAACAAAATTGGCAAAGGTGAAAATCAGGATAATCATGAATTAATCAAAAGAGTTTCGGGACTAGAGAACATATACCAACCTTTAGTTTAGACGATTTCAACCAAGAAATCTCGGTTTGCGTTAAGGAGACATAAGGCACAACCATCTCCTACAATTCCACATCCACTCTCCCTACAAAGATATTACCATTAAGCACAAGTTCAAAGAACTCCCCCATTAAATGTCATTCCCAGGAAGAAAAACATGAGCGACCTTACTATAGTCACAAGAGAAGGATTTTATTGGACTTTAAATTTATTCGCTAGTTACGAACAAAATAAATTTGTATCCAATATTTTCTATCTTCTCGCAGCCAGTTACGAATAAAGAAGTTAAGAATAACGACCTTAATGTTAGAGGCACTAAGATACTAGATTTTTTCTAAAAAAATCATCAACAATAACTTTTCTCTGCACCAGTTACGAACAAGAGAACAATTAGTGCGATATGACTAAACATAAGAATCGTAACTTCTCTAGCCATGTATGAACGTAGAGAATAAATTTCACCACTTATTCTCTGGCGGATGCAATCAAGGAAGTAAGTCAATCCCTAAAGAACATCTTACGGAATCCTGCAGCAGTTTATTCACAAAAGTATAATCGTGGAGAGATCAAAAATAAATTCTCAAAATGGTTTACTCCTCTTTGTAAGAGTGAAAGAGCTTAGCATATGTGAAAATATGAGATATATGTTCTAATCATCAAAGAATGATAGCAAAGAACAAATCTCACAATATAAGCAGTTCTTATGAATTTGACACATTTTAATTTAACATTTTTAATTAATTGAAGAAAAAACTCATTTAGAGCTAAAATATCATCAAAGTCATACAACCATCAAACGAAATGAAAAAGTTCAAAGAAGTTCTTACAGCCACAACATAAAAATAAAAGAAATAAAACACTCAAACATTGGCTATATTGCGACGATAATTGTCGGCAATCTCAAATATCCCTTCACCAAGATCATGATGAAGTGCCAATGCAAAATTAACCCGTTCCTTAAGACATGCAACCTTTTTACGTAGTTGAGTAATCTCAAGATGAGAAATAGGTGCAGTGTTTCTTATTTTCTCAAGCTGTCCATGGTCAAAGGTTTCGAGCTTCAAGAGGAGGAACCAAATGGAACGACTCCAAAGTGACTGCAAATCCTGGTAATGAGACAAGAAAAGCCAATGGATTTTCTTACATGACTAACACTGATTATTTGACGGATGATTAGTCCACAAAAATCAATGTTCCTTCCTTGAGAGAGGTAGTAAGCTTGTTCAGCGATAGTCTTGGTCCAAATTTTTACCAATGGTTCTTGATATGAGATTGGCAACAACAAGTTTTCCAACTGCTTTTATACATAAATCAGCATCATGAACAGGTAATTTTCTTTCTCTCCAAGCAACAGACTTTCCCATAATAAGGTTAGACACATTTATTGAGAAGGTCGCAGATTCTTAGGTTGGGGAACCTCAAAATCACCATTATATCGTAAATACAATAGTTCAGAAATAACACCATGAGTAACAACAAAAGTTTTATTCTTTACAATGGTGCTGAACATGCAGTTAGGAATATCTGCATTATGCAAATTTCCATAAATCTGACTTGCCATTTAGGAGTGGGAAGTTCCCATACCGCGATGAAAAGACCTCATTCATGAGAGTTCATGAACTCGGGGTGTTACGAACCTTAAGAATATTTGATGCATCATATTTTCTTTCCATAATCATTGTTCAATTACAATACTGATCATTATATGTGACAAAAGCATGCTCATTAACAAAGAGGGTTTGAAGAGTAGCATCAAAATAACATTTGTCATCATTCTCATTGCTTATACCAGTATTTCTCCTACCAGAAATTTCTCCATGGTGATTTCTTTTTCTTACTGAAAAAGCGGGGGTCTAACAACCACGCCCAATATTTTTTTAGGCAATCTGTATGGAGAAACTCCAATATAATTCCAAGAGAATCAACTAGACAGTCAGACTCAATTAATGGAAATATATCCAAGAGTTGTATCTTTGTTTCACAATGTAATCAACTAATCAAATAGATAGAAATCCACAGCCCGATTATTATGTGAAACAACTTGAACGGTACCAAAGACCAATGTTCAAGTGTCAATCAATTTATATAAACAACCAAAGGTTGGATTATCTAATTGATTGAACTACGCACAACCTGTGATATTTTAATTATATAGAAAATATAATGCGGAAAAGAAATAACACAGACACCAGAAATTTTGTTAACGAGAAAACCGCAAATGCAGAAAAACCCCGTGACCTAGTCCAGTTTGAACACCACACCTTTGTATTAAGCCGCTACATACTCTAGCCTACTACAAGTTGACTTCGGATTAGATTGTAGTTGAGCCGTAACCAATCTCACACCGATCAAGGTACAGTTGCGCTCCTTACGTCTTTGAATCTCAGCAAGACTCTAAACACTTGATTCCCTTAGTTGATCTCACCCACATCTAAGAGTTGCTACGACCCAAAGTCGAAGACTTGATAAACCAATCTGTCTCACATAGAAAAGTCTATTGAATAGATAAATCCGTCTCCCACGAAATACCTATGAGTTTTGTTCCCGTCTTTTGATAAATCAAGGTGAACAGAACCAATTGATACACCAGACTTATATTCCCCGAAGAACAAACCTAGTAATATCAATCACCTCACAATAATCTTAATTGTATGGTAGCGAAACAAGATATTGTGTAATCACAAACGATGAGATGAAGATGTTAGCGACTTCTTTTTATCTTACCGTCGGAAATAAATCTCGAGCAAATCTTAGAGAAGATAGTACTCAATCACGATAGAAAATAGCAAGATCGAACACACAACTACAGAAAATAGTTGGGTCCGACGTCACAATCCCAATGAAGTCTTCAAGTCGTTAACTTATAATGGTTTTAGAAAACCTAGAAAGTTAAAGGCGACTCTAGTCGTAACTAGTATCACATAGGAGTTGTGGGGATTAGGTTTCCCAGTTGCTAGAGTTCTCCTTTATATAGTCTTCAAATCAGGGTTTGCAATCAATGTTACCTTGGTAACAAAGCATTCAATATTCACCGATAGATGAAAACCCGATTAGACTCAATCTAATATCTTTCAACCGTTAGATCGAACTTACCTTGTTACACACAAATGAAAAGTGACTTCATTTGGATATGGGTAACCGAACCTAAACGTGTACACCTTGTTGGCTCAACAATAGTTAACCGGGTTAGCCATATGAACACTTTCATATCAACCTTGTTCATCTCAATCACAACTAGTTCTAATGACTCAAATGAAACTAGTTACTGAGTTGTTCAATTGTTTATATTCTCATGAAGTATACAAGACACAATTGAAGCAAAATAGATTTTGATTCACTCGAATCCAATCATGAACATTATAGCCACGATTTACAAAAGATTGCATTTCCTTATTATATAAATGTATTAGTTCATGAACAAACCGATTTTATAACATAACCTACTCAAGTATGCGACATGTACGCATACCTAAGTCTGTGGACTAAGTTTGGGTTCTCCAAAGATAGTGCAACGGGTATGCATACCTTCCAAACTCGGTTAAATCCAGAAACCTTGAGCTTACGCAGTGATGCGTACTGCATGCTTTCTAAGTTCCTAGAACTTCCATTAAACCAACCAAACATGCATACGGGTATGCATACTATGGTTCCGGACTTGGAATAACTTGCAACAGTTAGCATACAAGTACGGATATTGTGTTATATCCAATTATGGTTATTTGTTCTAAACTCTCAGTTCAATCATTGAAACATTCTTAGAAGACGGGAATAGCTGTCTCACACAAACTATTAGCTTCAAAGCAATTTTCAAGTGATCGAATGATCAATACGAAACATTGCGAGTCTACATCAAATGACTGTCTCACACAAATCATGTAAGATGTTACCAGACAATTTTCACATCATCTTTTGACTTTCGTCAAGAATATAAGATGAACTTGGTTAAAGCGAAAGCTTACGAACACATATTTCGATAAATATGTAAGCGAGTTAAACTCAACTCGAAAAATATCAAATTTGTATACTCGAAGTCTATATAGCTATATGACTTTTGTCTCAAGTATGAGATAGAGTAGATAGACTTTTGAGTGATAGATGAGTTCAAGTCTCCACATACCTTTTGTTGATGAAGTTCCACAAGCTCACCTTAGTAGTTCTCCGTCTTCAATCGATGAACGCCGTGAAGTCTAAAGCTCAATTACACTTTTTATCCTAATCCGAGACTTAGCTATAAATAAACTAGAAATCAAGACTTATAGTTTTGGCAACTAAACTTGACAAACAAGCTTGAGATAGCAACGCTTGCGAGTTCGATCGAGCAATGCTCTAACAATCTCCCCCTTTGTCAATTTTAGTGACAAAACTATCAATACATATGGATTACAAAATAAATAAACTTTGTAGCTTCTCATCCAAATGCTTGATTTCCTTGGTTCTTCAATATTACTCGAAATCTTCATCACTTCCAAGTACTCTAGTGATTCTGAACGTGTTCAACTCAGCATCATAGTTGTTGAAGATCCGTAGCTATAACAATGTATAAAAACAAGATGTTTTCGTATTGTTATACAGTGGCATAGTATTATTACACAACATCAAAGTCCAATTGCATCACAAATTTGACAACAATACTATGGTGATATGTATCATTCCCCTTAGTCAATACTTCATCTCACAATGAAAACCACTCCCCCCTTACATAATGATCCATAAACCATATGTATTTGTAGTGTGAACTACACATTAATTCCCTCCCTTTTTGTCAATATAAATTGGCAAAGGTACGAAAACTAGTGGGATCATAATGAAATTCTCATAAAGATACTTCATGACTAAAAGAGAACATATCAACTTTGTTTTGATGATTTCACATAGTCGAAACTTAGTGTATTCATCAAGGATTTTATAAAGATACAAGATAACTCCTACAATATCCCACAACCGCACTCCCTACAAAGATTTGGCAATTAAGCACAAGTTCAATAAAGAACTCTCCCCCTAAAATGTCATTCCCGAAAGAACAACAAGAGCGACCTTACTTTTACAAGAAAAGAAAATTTCTTTGGACATTAACAAATTACATGAAACATGAATTTATATCCAGAAAACTCAATTAAATTAACCACTAGAGAACCCATGATTAATTTAATCGGAAATGCTCAACATAAGAGAACTTACGCAGCTGCACAATACTTACACATAGAAGTGGATCAGAGAAAGATCAATACTGCAGAATATACAAAGATTCATTCTATTTTCATCAATATTTGCATAATGATTTCATAGACTTAATCTTTGTTATCAAAAGTTCATTCTATCTTCCATCAATATTTGTATAATGACATATAATAGACTTAACTTTTGACATATATGGGACAATTATAGTTCACAGACGCAAACACACATATCCCATAATAATTTTTGCAATATATAAAACCAATAGATTAATACTGCAAAATCATCTTCCAAATAAACTTTAGAATTTAAATAAATAAATCTAAAAACATTGCAAGATGAAAATCGTTGGCAATAGCTACGTGTACTCACAATAATTGCTATTCCAAACCCTAGTTATCCTTCACATGGTGGTTTTTAGATTAGGGTTAAAATCGTAAAACCTTGCATCCGATGTGACATCACTCGCAAGGAAACAGAGCCACGTGTGCTAACCTCTCCACCGGAATATTTATAGAGCCGATCAATATACTTACATGAAATTTATCCAGACCGCGAATCCCAGGATGTTACTCAGAAATTTCGGCGCCTCGCGTATATTCACTTAATATAAGTTCCTCGGATGCCTTCTATGCTATGTTCTTTCTATCAACTCTTAATGTTGATATGGCATGACGATTTGTGTTCACTCGCAGCAGAGTAGCACGAATCTCCAAGTATCAAGAATAAGATTTTTGCATAAGGTATTCAATCAGAAAAGCATGCTACTCTCTGGCAACGAACTTAAAAGAGCTCTGTGTCGACAAATAGAATTCAGTAAATCGTCCCGACTAACTTGCAGAAGTTAGGGTTTCGCGCCTCGCGCAATGTACCATACCTTGCTTGTAAAAATTAAGCCTAAGTAATTAATCCGCCATGGATTAGCAGGTGTAGAACCTCGCCCAGAATAAGAAAACAGGGAGCCGCAGCAGCAAAGAGAGGCGTGGCTATGCCGTAGGCCAGCTAGCGCCATTAGCCACGCCCCGACCCTATTTTTCTCGACCAGTCAGGTCGCTTTAAACTCGCCACACGCACACAAGTTGTGGCTGGGCCCATGCTTGTCGGCCCCACTTCTAATCGACCAATCAGAATGCGCCAAAGCCGCCACACTCTCACCTTGTGTGGTCGCGCCTTGTGTTTGGCCGGCCCTCTTTTTGTGGCCAATCAAGTTGCTCTAAACTTGCCACCATACGTTAAAGGCCAAACACACCCTGCCGCGCCACCATGCTAAACTGACAAGCCAAACGCGCCCTACCACAACAACATATTAGTAGGCATGCCAACATGCCACTCTACCGCAGTAGCATGCCAACACGCCACTCTACCGCGGCAACTTCGCAACATGCCAACTTCACAACATGATACCTCGCAAACATGCCACTTCGTGGCAACCTTCCATAAATAGCCACCCACAGCAATTCCTACTCCTATGGCCGTTTCCACACTATGACCTTGCCATAGTTCCTTTGGCATAGCCATGGCGCCGTTTACACAAAAGTAGCGCCATGCCGCAGCCCGCATGCCACGTGCACTAATTAGGGTTTCGACATGCCAAACCCTAATTCAGGAAAATTGCAACCAAAGCCAAATAAATACTTCCGGAGCAATGGGATTGGCGTGGCAACAGGGCCAATGTTGTCACGCCACATGTGGGTCCGACTCACGGCACCTTGGCCACGCCAAGCCCTGAATTCTTCCACGGCAAATTCTTCCACGGCACCTTGGCCACGCCAAGCCCTAATTCTTCCACGGCGCCAAACCCTAACTTTGGTCACCGAGCCAATTTTTTAGCTTTGGCCATACGCAACATCACCGGCACACCGCTATTCCACTACTACGCCATTGGCATGCCGCTATGCCATGGCTACGCCACCGACATGCCATTAGCATGTGGTCGACGCCACTTCGCTATACAAAAGATGTGGCCATAATCAATGGCCATCCTTCTTCATGAGATGCAATCTCAGCCATCCAAGTTCGCTACCAAACCGACGGACTTGGACAACTCTTAGGCGACCAACCGCCTAAACCCAACGACCATGGCTACGCCAGGCGCCACTTGCACCATCGTGCCACTGGCATGCACAAGTCATGCCGTAATGCCACTGCGCCATTGTCATGCGCCAACACAAGGTAACCATAATGAACGGCTACCCTTATTCGTAAGATGCGATCTCGGCCATCGAAGTTCGCCACCAAACCGGTAAGTTCGCGACAAGTTTTAGGCGACTATCCAAAATGAGCCTAGCATCACATGCTATTTACCTGCGGCAAGCCTCTCGATTTTAACTTGCCACACGTAGCAAAGTGCTACATGTTTTTCACGAAAACACTCGAGACATCAAAATATGTCATCACTGTTGAAGTTTTTACGAGCCGCAGGAATTCCTCAACATGAAGCCGTACGCGTACATCAAAGAATCCAAAAGCACGCCACAGAGATACATTCACATATCCGGCCACACCATTGGATCTAACGAGTATAACTAGGGGACTGCTCACCGCATCCCATTCCATACAACGGTTCAAAAGTTGGTTCAAAGGATGTCGCTTGGAACGAAGATCTTGAAGACTTGATAACAACACATCGGAAATGAACGGCTCTCGGCTCGTCTATTTCACCCAATGGCTCCAGAGGATTTCGGCCATGCAAGAATCCACAACATATCATCATCGCAATCGGAAAGTCCAGCACCCGAGATAGCCTAAAGTCAAGGATGGACCAACAACGCAACCACAATCTCTAAGATTAGCCCGACATGATCATTGCCGAGCATATATTTCATCCATCTATCCCAAGATCGTAATGGAGTTTGGTAAATTTTGAAATCCACTGGAGAGATTAGACACTCATTCTTACGGGAGTCGAGCCTTATTACACATTCTCGAAAGATCGATGGTGCTGTTGGGTGGATACATGCGAGAGCACCTACCTTGAGTTCTCTGGCTTTGCCTTGCCGTTGATTATAACTATTGGAGATTGATTTGTTACCATTAATGCTCGCTCTACTTACTAACACCCTGAGTTCCGGACCGGGGGTCAAACCCATATGGAGATCCGAACTCGAAGCGTTCGAATCGAAACGAGACTTATGCATTTTTTTATTTTTTTATTTATTTGTTACATCAAACATAATTGAACTTTATATAACATGAATTGAAGCATATAAATCTGAATTATCTTTAACAACTTTTTCAACCAAACATGTTATTTCAAACTCGTTTCAAGCAATACAATAAAACAATTCAATCACTAAGCTAATCATTCCTAGCTTTCAACTGCGCCCGCTCTGATAAATGCAAGGATGTCAATTGGGGTGAGATGATGACTCAATAGAATGTACCCCTATTTTCTAAAGATGCGAAAACAAAATCATTTTATCAAGGAATAACATACCATAAGAAATACAGTGCAACTTCAACGAATATATTCAACAACAACGTTAACTCACAAATATTATTTTCACGAAATCATCTAATTCATTTGTTCAACCGTGAATTCAAAATACCACTATTGTTTCTAACAAATTATTTAATTAACATTTCAAATAAGACTTCACAATAATCCATCAACAAAACATCCAATTTATTTGTTCAACCATGAGTTCACAATACCAATATTATTGCCAACAAATCATCCATTTAGGATTCAACACACCAATTAACATTATCAATAATGTTTCCAACAACCCATCCTTTTAAGTCTCAAAACATGAGTTACATATCAATATTGTCACCAACAAACCATGAGTTTACAATACCAAAATGATTGTCAACAAGTCATTCATCAATGGTTCAACACATCCATTCAAGTATTAATATCGTCACAGAGAAACCATGAGTTCACAACATTTATATTATTATCAACAAAACCATTTATCAAATCATCCATTTAGGATTCAACTCATCAATTCACAACAACAATATTGTTTTCAACAATTCATCCATTTGAATTTCACAAATGAGTTCATAACACCGATTATGTTTCCAATAACTCATTTAATTTAGATTTTGAACACATTATTCACATATTTATATATCACCTCAAACCATAAGTTCACGATTTAAAACCTTGGTTCGTACACTATTGTACACCACCTATCGTTCTGCCAAGACGGACAGTAGCCATCGATAGTCGGGAAATATAAGTTCCCATGAGGATCATTACCCATTTAACTCTCGGGGATCATTACCGCCATTAACATGAAACATGTTCCATATAGCGGTAAAACATGAACTCATTTCCTTTTATAAATCATTTTCACAAACAACACAAGCAACCATGGCTTAACAACATGAATTTCTTTCAAGCATTTAATCAAACACTCTAACTGCAACCACATTACATTATATGTTTCATGGTGATAACTTTATATGATTATCCTCCAATTTTACAGGAACATTCTTGACACATTATTATATAACATATCCAAAATTCATACCAAACCAACGGTTCAAAAAAAAGATATTTGTTTAATATGATCATTCTAAAAACTTTGCAGATAACATCATATTATCATATTATTCACAGTAAATTCATATTAATCTCAAATTGAGCAATTCCAAAACAAAATGAAAGATAAGATATTTACTTACAACTTTCGTTAAGACTTCAAGTCATTTCAACATCATTAAGACTACCTACGAACATCAAAAACATAGCAAAGTGAATCTGTCCAGAAATTTCAGAAACATCACTCAAATTCAAACAAAGTTTCAACGGTGAATATACGGTGGAATACTCTCAAATTTTAACTAGAGATACCCAATCATGTTATGTACCAATAATAGAAGTCCGATCATCAATAATATGCATCAAATTAAATAGACAAATTTCAGAACCCTAATGATATAAGAATAAACAAAATGGAAATCAAAGTATAACAAAGAAACACAAAGAGAAAAGGGATTAAACATTCTACCTCAATTGGATACAATATCCTCTATATTCTCCATAGAATTCTCCTCTAAAACCATGCTTCATCTTATTCTCTTTATCTTTCTCATACTCTCTAGTTTTTGGTTTAAAACTCTTTATTTTCTTTTTCTCCCTGTTTTCTTTATATGTTATACACCAATGCCAAAATTAATACCATTCCTAGTAATAATAATACTCCATATTTGTTACTATATAATTTAATTTCATATATTTAATTAATTTTTTAATTGTCTCTTCATTTTTCTCTTAATTATATTATCTTTTATTTACTTATTAAAACTAAAATTAGGTGACTATTTACAACCATAACATGTAGCTTTTCTAGTTCAAACAACCCATTAGGCTAAGGCATAGAAACAACAATCTAAACCACATGGTTAACTAATTTGGGTACAACCCGACCAAACCGCAATTAAAAATACGGGTATTACATTCTATCACCCTTAAAAGAAATTTCGTCCCAAATTTAGAACATACCTATAGTCTCAAAATTCTAAAAATATTTCAATCTAGCACACAATTCATAGTCGCATGAATTACACCAAAACTAGAACACAACTAATACGATGAAGCAAGCAATACACCAATCAAGTCAAACAAGCACGCTTAGCATCACATAAACATATCAAATAATTTATTTATGGTCCCATTCAAGATCTAAAGCCTAGAGCTACGATACCAACTTGTAACACCCCGAGTTCGGACTGTGGTCAAACCCATATGGAGATCCGAACTCGAAGCGTTACGAATGGTCGAAACGAGACTTATGCATTTTTTTTTTTTTTTTTAATTTATTTGTTACATCAAACATAATTGAACTTTATATAACATGAATTGAAGCATATAAATCCGAATTATCTTTAACAACTTTTTCAACCAAACATGTTATTTCAAACTACGTTTCAAGCAATACAATAAAAAATTCAATCACTAAGCTAATCATTCTAGCTTTATTGCGCCACTCGATAAATCTGCAAGGATGTCAATTGGGGTGAGATGACGTTCTCAATATTCTCTAAAGATGCGAAAACAAAATCATTTTATTAAGGAATAACATACCATAAGAAATACGTGCAACTTCAACGAATATATTCAACAACAACGTTAACTCACAAATATTATTTTCACGAAATCATCTAATTCATTTGTTCAACCGTGAATTCAAAATACCACTATTGTTTCTAACAAATTATTTAATTAACATTTCAAATAAGACTTCACAATAATCCATCAACAAAACATCCAATTTATTTGTTCAACCATGAGTTCACAATACCAATATTATTGCCAACAAATCATCCATTTAGGATTCAACACACCAATTAACATTATCAATAATGTTTCCAACAACCCATCCTTTTAAGTCTCAAAACATGAGTTACATATCAATATTGTCACCAACAAACCATGAGTTTACAATACCAAAATGATTGTCAACAAGTCATTCATCAATGGTTCAACACATCCATTCAAGTATTAATATCGTCACAGAGAAACCATGAGTTCACAACATTTATATTATTATCAACAAAACCATTTATCAAATCATCCATTTAGGATTCAACTCATCAATTCACAACAACAATATTGTTTTCAACAATTCATCCATTTGAATTTCACAAATGAGTTCATAACACCGATTATGTTTCCAATAACTCATTTAATTTAGATTTTGAACACATTATTCACATATTTATATATCACCTCAAACCATAAGTTCACGGTACGAAAACCTTGGTTCGTACACCCACCTATCGTTTATCGGCACGGACATGCTCCATCGATGGTCAGGAACAAAAGTTCCTATGGGGATCATACCCATTTGCTCTCGGGGATCATTACCCGTTTCATTCACAGTACGAAAACCTTGGTTCGTACACCACCTATCGTTTACCGGCACGGACAGCCGCCATCGATAGTCGGGAAATATAAGTTCCCATGAGGATCATTACCCATTTAACTCTCGGGGATCATTACCCGCCATTAACATGAAACATGTTCCATATAGCGGTAAAACATGAACTCATTTCCTTTTATAAATCATTTTCACAAACAACACAAGCAACCATGGCTTAACAACATGAATTTCTTTCAAGCATTTAATCAAACACTCTAACTGCAACCACATTACATTATATGTTTCATGGTGATAACTTTATATGATTATCCTCCAATTTTACAGGAACATTCTTGACACATTATTATATAACATATCCAAAATTCATACCAAACCAACGGTTCAAAAAAAAGATATTTGTTTAATATGATCATTCTAAAATCAAAGGCAGATAACATCATATTATCATATTATTCACAGTAAATTCATATTAATCTCAAATTGAGCAATTACAAAACAAAATGAAAGATAAGATATTTACTTACAACTTTCGTTAAGACTTCAAGTCATTTCAACATCATTAAGACTACCTACGAACATCAAAAACATAGCAAAGTGAATCTGTCCAGAAATTTCAAAACATCACTCAAATTCAAACAAAAGTTTCAACGGTGAATATACGGTGGAATACTCTCAAATTTTAACTAGAGATACCCAATCATGTTATGTACCAATAATAGAAGTCCGATCATCAATAATATGCATCAAATTAAATAGACAAATTTCAGAACCCTAATGATATAAGAATAAACAAAATGGAAATCAAAGTATAACAAAGAAACACAAAGAGAAAAGTTAAACATTCTACCCGAATTGGATACAATATCCTCTATATTCTCCATAGAATTCTCCTCTAAAACCATGCTTCATCTTATTCTCTTTATCTTTCTCATACTCTCTAGTTTTTGGTTTAAAACTCTTTATTTTCTTTTTCTCCCTGTTTTCTTTATATGTTATACACCAATGCCAAAATTAATACCATTCCTAGTAATAATAATACTCCATATTTGTTACTATATAATTTAATTTCATATATTTAATTAATTTTTTAATTGTCTCTTCATTTTTCTCTTAATTATATTATCTTTTATTTACTTATTAAAACTAAAATTAGGTGACTATTTACAACCATAACATGTAGCTTTTCTAGTTCAAACAACCCATTAGGCTAAGGCATAGGAAACAACAATCTAAACCACATGGTTAACTAATTTGGGTACAACCCGCAAAACCGCAATTAAAAATACAGGGTATTACATTCTATCACCCTTAAAAGAAATTTCGTCCCGAAATTTAGAACATACCTATAGTCTCAAAATTCTAAAAATATTTCAATCTAGCACACAATTCATAGTCGCATGAATTACACCAAAACTAGAACACAACTAATACGATGAAGCAAGCAATACACCAATCAAGTCAAACAAGCACGCTTAGCATCACATAAACATATCAAATAATTTATTTATGGTCCCATTCAAGATCTAAAGCCTAGAGCTCGATGCAACTTGTAACACCCCGAGTTCCGGACTGTGGTCAAACCCATATGGAGAGTCCGAACTCGCGTTACCAGTCGAAACGAGACTTATGCATTTTTTTTTTAATTTATTTGTTACATCAAACATAATTGAACTTTATATAACATGAATTGAAGCATATAAATCCGGAATTATCTTTAACAACTTTTTCAACCAAACATGTTATTTCAAACTACGTTTCAAGCAATACAATAAAAAAAATTCAATCACTAAGCTAATCATTCCTAGCTTTCGCTGCGCCACTCTGATAAATCTGCAAGGATGTCAATTGGGGTGAGATGACAGCTCAATATTCTCTAAAGATGCGAAAACAAAATCATTTTATTAAGGAATAACATACCATAAGAAATACAGTGCAACTTCAACGAATATATTCAACAACAACGTTAACTCACAAATATTATTTTCACGAAATCATCTAATTCATTTGTTCAACCGTGAATTCAAAATACCACTATTGTTTCTAACAAATTATTTAATTAACATTTCAAATAAGACTTCACAATAATCCATCAACAAAACATCCAATTTATTTGTTCAACCATGAGTTCACAATACCAATATTATTGCCAACAAATCATCCATTTAGGATTCAACACACCAATTAACATTATCAATAATGTTTCCAACAACCCATCCTTTTAAGTCTCAAAACATGAGTTACATATCAATATTGTCACCAACAAACCATGAGTTTACAATACCAAAATGATTGTCAACAAGTCATTCATCAATGGTTCAACACATCCATTCAAGTATTAATATCGTCACAGAGAAACCATGAGTTCACAACATTTATATTATTATCAACAAAACCATTTATCAAATCATCCATTTAGATTCAACTCATCAATTCACAACAACAATATTGTTTTCAACAATTCATCCATTTGAATTTCACAAATGAGTTCATAACACTGATTATGTTTCCAATAACTCATTTAATTTAGATTTTGAACACATTATTCACATATTTATATATCACCTCAAACCATAAGTTCACTTCGATCGAAAACCTTGGTTCGTACACCCACCTATCGTTTATCGGCGCGGACATGCTCCATCGATGGTCAGGAACAAAAGTTCCTATGGGGATCATACCCATTTGCTCTCGGGGATCATTACCCGTTTCATTCACAGTACGAAAACCTTGGTTCGTACACCACCTATCGTTTACCGGCATTTGACGACCGCCATATAGTCGGGAAATATAAGTTCCCATGAGGATCATTACCCATTTAACTCTCGGGGATCATTACCCGCCATTAACATGAAACATGTTCCATATAGCGGTAAAACATGAACTCATTTCCTTTTATAAATCATTTTCACAAACAACACAAGCAACCATGGCTTAACAACATGAATTTCTTTCAAGCATTTAATCAAACACTCTAACTGCAACCACATTACATTATATGTTTCATGGTGATAACTTTATCTGATTATCCTCCAATTTTACAGGAACATTCTTGACACATTATTATATAACATATCCAAAATTCATACCAAAACCAACGGTTCAAAAAAGATATTTGTTTAATATGATCATTCTAAAACTTTGCGAGATAACATCATATTATCATATTATTCACAGTAAATTCATATTAATCTCAAATTGAGCAATTCCAAAACAAAATGAAAGATAAGATATTTACTTACAACTTTCGTTAAGACTTCAAGTCATTTCAACATCATTAAGACTACCTACGAACATCAAAAACATAGCAAAGTGAATCTGTCCAGAAATTTCAGAAACATCACTCAAATTCAAACAAAGTTTCAACGGTGAATATACGGTGGAATACTCTCAAATTTTAACTAGAGATACCCAATCATGTTATGTACCAATAATAGAAGTCCGATCATCAATAATATGCATCAAATTAAATAGACAAATTTCAGAACCCTAATGATATAAGAATAAACAAAAATGGAAATCAAAGTATAACAAAGAAACACAAAGAGAAAAGGGATTAAACATTCTACCTCAATTGGATACAATATCCTCTATATTCTCCATAGAATTCTCCTCTAAAACCATGCTTCATCTTATTCTCTTTATCTTTCTCATACTCTCTAGTTTTTGGTTTAAAACTCTTTATTTTCTTTTTCTCCCTGTTTTCTTTATATGTTATATATACACCAATGCCAAAATTAATACCATTCCTAGTAATAATAATACTCCATATTTGTTACTATATAATTTAATTTCATATATTTAATTAATTTTTTAATTGTCTCTTCATTTTTCTCTTAATTATATTATCTTTTATTTACTTATTAAAACTAAAATTAGGTGACTATTTACAACCATAACATGTAGCTTTTCTAGTTCAAACAACCCATTAGGCTAAGGCATAGGAAACAACAATCTAAACCACATGGTTAACTAATTTGGGTACAACCCGACCCGAAACCGCAATTAAAAATACAGGGTATTACATTCTATCACCCTTAAAAGAAATTTCGTCCCGAAATTTAGAACATACCTATAGTCTCAAAATTCTAAAAATATTTCAATCTAGCACACAATTCATAGTCGCATGAATTACACCAAAACTAGAACACAACTAATACGATGAAGCAAGCAATACACCAATCAAGTCAAACAAGCACGCTTAGCATCACATAAACATATCAAATAATTTATTTATGGTCCCATTCAAGATCTAAAGCCTAGAGCTCGATACCAACTTGTAACACCAGGAGTTCCCACCGGGTCAAACCCATATGGAGATCCGAACTCGAAAGCGTTACGGTCGAACGAGACTTATGCATTTTTTTTTAATTTATTTGTTACATCAAACATAATTGAACTTTATATAACATGAATTGAAGCATATAAATCCTAATTATCTTTAACAACTTTTTCAACCAAACATGTTATTTCAAACTACGTTTCAAGCAATACAATAAAAAATTCAATCACTAAGCTAATCATTCCTAGCTTTCGCTGCGCCACTCTGATAAATCGAGGATGTCAATTGGGGTGAGATGACAGCTCAATATTCTCTAAAGATGCGAAAACAAAATCATTTTATTAAGGAATAACATACCATAAGAAATACAGTGCAACTTCAACGAATATATTCAACAACAACGTTAACTCACAAATATTATTTCACGAAATCATCTAATTCATTTGTTCAACCGTGAATTCAAAATACCACTATTGTTTCTAACAAATTATTTAATTAACATTTCAAATAAGACTTCACAATAATCCATCAACAAAACATCCAATTTATTTGTTCAACCATGAGTTCACAATACCAATATTATTGCCAACAAATCATCCATTTAGGATTCAACACACCAATTAACATTATTAATAATGTTTCCAACAACCCATCCTTTTAAGTCTCAAAACATGAGTTACATATCAATATTGTCACCAACAAACCATGAGTTTACAATACCAAAATGATTGTCAACAAGTCATTCATCAATGGTTCAACACATCCATTCAAGTATTAATATCACACAGGAGAAACCATGAGTTCACAACATTTATATTATTATCAACAAAACCATTTATCAAATCATCCATTTAGGATTCAACTCATCAATTCACAACAACAATATTGTTTTCAACAATTCATCCATTTGAATTTCACAAATGAGTTCATAACACCGATTATGTTTCCAATAACTCATTTAATTTAGATTTTGAACACATTATTCACATATTTATATATCACCTCAAACCATGAGTTCACGGTACGAAAACCTTGGTTCGTACACCCACCTATCGTTTATCGGCACGGACAACCTCCATCGATGGTCAGGAATAAAAGTTCCTATGGGGATCATACCGATTTGCTCTCGGGGATCATTACCCGTTTCATTCACAGTACGAAAACCTTGGTTCGTACACCACCTATCGTTTACCGGCACGGACAGCCGCCATCGATGGTCGGGAAACATAAGTTCCCATGGGGATCATTACCCATTTAACTCTCGGAGATCATTACCCGCCGTTAACATGAAACATGTTCCATATAGCGGTAAAACATGAACTCATTTCCTTTTATAAATCATTTTCACAAACAACACAAGCAACCATGGCTTAACAACATGAATTTCTTTCAAGCATTTAATCAAACACTCTAACTGCAACCACATTACATTATATGTTTCATGGTGATAACTTTATCTGATTATCCTCCAATTTTACAGGAACATTCTTGACACATTATTATATAACATATCCAAAATTTACACCAAACAACGGTTCAAAAAAAGATATTTGTTTAATATGATCATTCTAAAAATCTGGCAGATAACATCATATTATCATATTATTCACAGAAATTCATATTAATCTCAAATTGAGCAATTCCAAAACAAAATGAAAGATAAGATATTTATCTACAACTTTCGTTAAGACTTCAAGTCATTTCAACATCATTAAGACTACCTACGAACATCAAAAACACAGCAAAGTGAATCTGTCCAGAAATTTCAGAAACATCACTCAAATTCAAACAAAGTTTCAACGGTGAATATACGGTGGAATACTCTCAAATTTTAACTAGAGATACCCAATCATGTTATGTACCAATAATAGAAGTCCGATCATCAATAATATGCATCAAATTAAATAGACAAATTTCAGAACCCTAATGATATAAGAATAAACAAAATGGAAATCAAAGTATAACAAAGAAACACAAAGAGAAAAGGGATTAAACATTCTACCTCAATTGGATACAATATCCTCTATATTCTCCATAGAAATCTCCTCTAAAACCATGCTTCATCTTCTTCTCTTTATCTTTCTCATACTTTCTAGTTTTTGGTTTAAAACTCTTTATTTTCTTTTTCTCCCTCGTTTTCTTTATATGTTTATACACCAATGCCAAAATTAATACCATTCCTAGTAATAATAATACTCCATATTTGTTACTATATAATTTAATTTCATATATTTAATTAATTTTTTAATTGTCTCTTCATTTGTCTCTTAATTATATTATCTTTTATTTACTTATTAAAACTAAAATTAGGTGACTATTTACAACCATAACATGTAGCTTTTCTAGTTCAAACAACCCATTAGGCTAAGGCATAGGAAACAACAATCTAAACCACATGGTTAACTAATTTGGG